>OY755192.1:5467855-5881628 GCA_963576735.1 Bedellia somnulentella | reverse complement strand
CGGGGTTTGAACCCGCGACCTTCGGGTATACGCCCCCCGTATTATTTATGAGTAATAATCCCCACATGAGGAATTCATGTCAAAAAACATTAAATTATGTGATAGTTAGGCGTTTCCAACATTTGCATTCTATCTGAAAAGGTAGACAAGTGGCCGTCCGAATTAGTTTAAATTCGGAGGTAGGAAACGCAAACACTACTTGAACGTGTAAAAAAGAAACAAAGGATAGAGAAATTTCGCGCTGGATGCCAACTGACACTGTAGCTCAGTTGGCAGAGCGACGGGGGCGTATACCCGAAGGTCGCGGGTTCAAACCCCGCCAGTGTCGAAATTTTTCTTTCCTTTAAAACATCTTTTATTTATGAGTAATAATCCCCACATGAGGAATTCATGTCAAAAAACATTAAATTATGTGATAGTTAGGCGTTTCCAACATTTGCATTCTATCTGAAAAGGTAGACAAGTGGCCGTCCGAATTAGTTTAAATTCGGAGGTAGGAAACGCAAACACTACTTGAACGTGTAAAAAAGAAACAAAGGATAGAGAAATTTCGCGCTGGATGCCAACTGACACTGTAGCTCAGTTGGCAGAGCGACGGGGGCGTATACCCGAAGGTCGCGGGTTCAAACCCCGCCAGTGTCGAAATTTTTCTTTCCTTTAAAACATCTTTTATTTATGAGTAATAATCCCCACATGAGGAATTCATGTCAAAAAACATTAAATTATGTGATAGTTAGGCGTTTCCAACATTTGCATTCTATCTGAAAAGGTAGACAAGTGGCCGTCCGAATTAGTTTAAATTCGGAGGTAGGAAACGCAAACACTACTTGAACGTGTAAAAAAGAAACAAAGGATAGAGAAATTTCGCGCTGGATGCCAACTGACACTGTAGCTCAGTTGGCAGAGCGACGGGGGCGTATACCCGAAGGTCGCGGGTTCAAACCCCGCCAGTGTCGAAATTTTTCTTTCCTTTAAAACATCTTTTATTTATGAGTATATGTCTATCTTTTACGGTTGACTCACAATAACACGTGTAATTCCTGATAGCTTAGCAGTTCGGAACATCCTGATTATATTTGTTTACTCTTACGTTTGTAAACCTCTCACTCATCCCTAATTTAAAAAAGGTAACATTATTACCTATTTGATAAAAAAAGAATCATAGAAATCGGTAGACAAACACCGAAATTATTTATAAAATAAGCCATCGCGCCCGTGATCGAAACCAAATCTTTACTAATTTACATATAACATACTAGATGGCGCCAGTAGTTGCATCCTACATAACGTAATGATTTATTTTTTAGATTGTTATAAATACTTCATGGCGTTTTATTCCAAAATTTGCTATTAAACTGAAATACTGAACCGTTCATTAAAGCGCATTCGAAATCACCAAACTACACTGTTAAGGGAGTGCTATAAATTTAATAAATTGAAAACATTACGCTGAATTTCACAATGCTTGAGCAGTGACTGAAGAAAAACCTCAGATATTTAAAAAAACAACGCTACCCTTCAGCTTCGCACGAAGCTGGGACGATCCACTAGTACTAGAATAAAATCACGACAGAGTTCAATATTTATTTATTTACTAGCTTGTTGCCCGCGACTTCGTCCGCGTGGACTACATTTTTTGCATCCGGTTTACATCCATTGAATTTTTAAATTAATTAATTAATTTGAATTGTTTTGTTACTAACATAGGTTAAAGAGTACTAACAATAATGGACTTGTATTGTCTGAATAAATTAAATTTTACATCCAAAATACCCAAACTCTATCTAAACTTCTATTTTGTTATATTTACATTCCCACGCAGGTTATAATAAAAATAAAGAACATTGAGGCTTTTTACGTGATTATTGGGCGATGCAGTTGAAGACCCATTTAAATACCTTTTCCCCATTCAACTTCCAAAAGTAGATAAAGAATTACTATCTCTGAATCTGTGGCTACCCTTAATTACTACCTCTACCCTTTTTTGGGATCTCTATACTATATTTCAACCCCTAAGGGAGTGAGTTCTAAAACTCCTTTTTAATTGTTCATAAGAATCATGAAACGCGTAAAAAGCAACCGTGATAGCCCAGTGGGTAGAACACTCGGTTATCGTGCAAACGACTAGTGTTCAAATCTTGGATCGGGCCTACACATATTTGTCTTTTCAAAAGTCATATGTGTGGTTAATTTATCATGGTTGTTAACGGTGAGGGAAAACATCGTGAGGAAACCCACATAGCTGAGTTGTACTTAGTCATGTGACAGTGTATTCGTACAAAACGGCGATAGGCCTGCCCCCTATCACGAGAGTACACTGTCTAAGCAAATCGTGGGTACCTTCTCTGGACACTAGATGGCGCTGCCATGTGAGTTCAGAAGTATTGGTACCTCTGCCAACCCCTTCGGGGATAAACGGCGTGAACGTTTATGTTACGTCTATGTTATGTTCTCAAGTAGTCATAGGCTCTTGTTTTGTATTTTACTGGGCAACTGCGATTATCATAATAGGCTTTAGAAGTTCCTTTTGATTTCCTTATGCTATCTAGGGCTTTATCTCTTTAATATTGAAGTCTATTTTGGAGCATTCAAACATAATCAGGGTAAGTAGCATCAGGTTTCTCTTCATATATAGAATTTGGAATTACAGGCTTTCTTCCGAACATTAGTTCGTAGGGCGTTTAATGGGTTGTAGTGTGAGTTGACGTATTATAGGTAAGTATTGCGGTGTATATGTTACTGTAAAAGCTCGAACTACGGTAAATCTTAAGATTTAAGTGTAAGTCTTAGGATAATTATGTACCGCTGCCCATACTATATCGCTGACGCGAGGTGACATCATATCATACGCTGCCTACGTGACTTCGGTGCATAGCAATACGCGGTCACTGCTGACACTGCGTTTCCACGGAACATTGTTATTTTATATTGTATTCTTTTTCACATTCCTATTTCTAACATCGAATAGACTAGTTGTAATTAGTTATAGTTATTTTATATTAAACTTAGTTAAAACCATTTTGGTTTTTTTTAAGTCCTTCGGTTGTCGCTAACGTAATTGGCGCAGTCGGTAGGATACTCGCGGGTACTTGCGAGTGCATAGATTTTTTTCTTTCAAAAGTAAAGTTCGTGTTCGCGAGGCACCCGGGTAGCCTTTGGCACCGCTGCCGAGTATCCAGAATCTACGAGCGAGGAATACCGAAGGAGAATCCGAAAATCGATTCAAGAAGAGAACCAGAATGATAAAGCAGCTTATGTGAGTACAATTGAATTATTCTCGTATTGCTCTCCTTTATTGTTTCTTTCCTTTTATTCCTTTTTTTTGTGTGTGTCCCTATCCCTATTCCAAAATTTTTCTTAATAGGAAAGATAGTAAGCGGAACCCTGCATCGCGTCAGGAAACCCGACAACGTATTTTAGATTCAAATAGAAGTAGTACTAGTGGTTATAGCGAATTTGATTTAGTTAGTTTAGATTGTCAAAACGAAATGGCAACTTCAGCGCAGTCTGTCGACCCCGAAATAATTTTTAAGGTGTTAAGACCCGTCCTAGAGTTTGACGGAAATCCAAATGTTTTAACACGATTTATTAGACTTTGTGATCAGATTTGTACGATTTATCTTAACTCTTCGCCGGGACATGAGTTATCAAATCTTTGTCTTATTAATGGAATATTAAATAAAATAACGGGACCTGCCGCACGCACAATAAATTCAAACGGCATTCCCGAGAGTTGGCTAGGTATTCGCAATGCACTTATTAATAATTTTTCTGACCAGAGAGACGAAACCGCTCTTTATAATGATCTCTCTTTGGCCTGCCAAGGCAATTCTAGCCCTCAAGAGTTTTATGACAAATGTCAGAATTTATTTAGCACCATAATGACATATGTCTCATTACATGAGTCTTTGTCTACCACAATAGAGGCTAAACGCACATTATATAAAAAATTAGCTATGCAGGCTTTTGTTCGGGGCCTTAAAGAACCCTTAGGATCTAGGATTAGATGTATGAGACCGGATACTATTGAAAAAGCCTTGGAATTTGTCCAAGAAGAAACAAATGTCATGTACCTCCAACAGAGGAACATGCCCAGAACATATTTAACGGAAAATCCATTCATTAAACTTAATAATTATAAACAGTTTCCCCAACCTGCACCTGCACCAATGCCTGTACAACCACATTTTCAGAGACCTGCAGTATTAACACCGACCTGGAAGCAAAACCCTTCCAATTTTAATATGAATAGGCCTCTCCAGCAAGGACCAACTCGCACGCAGCAAATGTTCCGTGCACTTCCGCCAAACTATAACCCTAATAGTAATGTTTTTAGGTTACCATACCTCAAAAATAGTAAATTTACCTTTTAATTCACACAACGAAGATATCTTTGTTCCTAAAGAAATAATTTCTAACCGTACCGCTGATGCCTTTTCAAGAGTTGAAATTCATAATGAGGAGATCAATAGTGTGATAGAAAGTTCAGAAGAATTGAGTTCACTTGTAGGCAACCCATCTGAACACGCACCTTCAAATATTAATTCTACTACCGAAACAGTCCACACTAGTAAAGAAAATCCCATATTAGAGATCCCTATCACAGATGAACCCCTTAACAAATTTCATAGACAGCTGTATTTAACCATAGTACCAGACGTTAAAAGGCGACCCGTAACTACGAAACCGTTCGAAACACATACTAGAATAGCTGTTCAATTCTCACAGTCCGACCTTCAACGAGATATCCCCAAGATAAAAACTGCTCTATTAATAAATCCTCCATTAGAAATGTATTCAATCATACCGATCTTACAAGAAACGTTTAGAAGTGCCTCATATAATTTAGTTTTATGTAAAAAAGAATTAGAAAATGTAAAAGATTACCTCCACCAACAAGATATTATTAGGAATTATCACCATGGCAAAACTAATCACCGCGGTATAAACGAGACATACTTAGCTTTATCAAGAAGATATTACTGGCCCAAATTAAAGGACCAGATAACTAAATATATCAATGAGTGTACTGTTTGTGGACAAGGAAAATATGATAGGAATCCCATTAGACCACAATTTAACATTGTACCACCTGCCACAAAACCCTTCGAAATAGTTCATATGGACCTCTTTACAGTTCAAAATGAGAAATACGTTACCTTTATAGACGTTTTTACTAAATACGGACAAGCATATCATCTTCGAGACGGTACCGCAATCAGCATTTTACAAGCTCTTTTACGTTATTGTACCCATCATGGCATTCCAATGACCATCATCACCGATAATGGTACAGAATTCACTAATCAGTTATTTGCAGAATTTGTCCGTTTTCATAAGATTAATCACCATAGAATCTTAGCCCATTCCCCCAATGATAACGGTAACATAGAACGTTTCCACTCAACCATTTTAGAACATTTACGCCTTCTTAAATTACAACAAAAAGATGAACCTATAATTAATTTAATTCCATATGCTCTCATAGCCTACAATAGCTCTATCCATAGTTTCACTAAATGTAGACCGTTTGAGTTATTAAATGGTCACTTTGACCCTAGAGATCCCCAAGACGTTAACTTTACAGAACATCTTTTGCAGCAGTATACCCAGAACCACAAAGAACAGATGAAAAGGGTATATGACATTATAAATGAATCTTCACTTGTCAATCGCACAAACTTAATTGATAACAGGAATCTAACACGAGAACCAGAAGTTCAGTATTCACCTCAACAGCCAGTTTTCATTAAAAATCCTCTAGCAGCTCGACAAAAAACAGCACCTCGTTTTACCAATGACATAGTTTTAGCAGACTTACCCATACATATATATACTTCCAAGAAACGCGGCCCCATAGCAAAATCTCGACTTAAACGAACCCCTAAAAGTAATAAATTGTTACAGGATTCTGACGATAATGACGGTCCCTCTGGCGTGGACTCAGGAGATAAAACTTGAGAGTTTAGCGGACGGACCTGGACTCTTACCTTATAAGTTAGGGTTATCAAGACTTACTACTCATTATCATAATTTTATACAGTATATTAAACTAGATGATATTACGAATAACATTATAACTTTACAAAATCAGTTACAGACCTATAAAAATCGACTTAGTAATAATACTTTATCACTTTACGAATTACAAATTAATTACTTGACTAGTAAACTTGACAGTACATTGAAACATTTAAAGTCTCTAGAGCCAAACCGTATGAAAAGAGGTTTACTCGATGGACTTGGATCAGTGGTAAAAAGCATTACAGGAAATTTAGATTACACCGACGCATTAAAGTTTAATGAAGCTATAGATTTTTTACAGAAAAACCAGAACAAGATAGTCTCAGAATTTAATAACCATATTAGTCTTAGTAAAGATTGGATGACTAAACATAATTATGTTTTATCTCAGTTGGTCGAAAACCAAAGTAAAATTAATGTAACCTTAGAGCAGTTATTAGATAGAGAATATCATAAGGAAAATAGTTTAGTTAAGTATGCCAAGTTTGCCCAACTGTTAGACATATTAGATTATAACATAGATAGTCTTATTTCAGAGTTATTAAGGATAGAAAATATGTTAGGTTTTATTCGCGTTTCCAGTACCCATCATTCTATGATTGCTGTTGACGTATTAGCCTCTATGATAGATAAGTTAAAAGTTATATACGGTAAAGACCATATCATAAGTCTAGAGTTAAGAGAATATTACGATGTTATAAAGCCAGGATATTATTTTATTGAAAATCAAATCGTTATAATATTTAAATTTCCAATAGTTTCCGATGAAACCTTCGATTATTATAAATTAGCAATAGCTCCTAACAAAGAAAATCAAATCCTCATTCCTTCCTTTCCATTCCTAGCAACTACTGAGAATTCATTCAAGTACATAGAGGCAGAATGCCCGAAGTTCAATGACTGGTATCTCTGTGAGAAGGAATCCACCCGGCAAGCTCGTTCTTCATCAGACTGTATACATGACCTGATTGAAAAGAAGACCCTGTCAATCACCTGCAACTTTACTCGTATAAAGCTCCTGAAAGAAGAAATAGAAAAATTAGATGATCAAAGATATATACTTCACCTGCGCACACCTACCAGAATCCATCTAAACTGTAAAAGAGAAGAAGTCATCATGTTGCACGGAAGCTACTTAGTAACAGTTCCAGTAAACTGCATATTGAAAACACCAGATTTTACAATTTTTAACGACAATGACGAAGTAAAGGGACAACCGTTGAAGCTAATGGATATACCACATAATTTTGAAAAACGAAGCGAACAGTCTCCAGCTAATTCATTATATTTAAAAAAAATTAATATTCAAGGACTACGAACCATACAAGATCAACTGTTAATGGAATCCCCTTTACAATTAAATGACCACATAATATATCACACCACAGTACCATTCTATTTCTTCACAACTGCAGCATTAACCGCCCTCATCGCATTTACCATAATTAAACTAAAGAAGAGATTATCTACCGATAGCAGCCATAGTAAGCCAGAAGCAAAAATCCACAATTATGAAGACATTGGCAACGAGATAAACGAACATAGCAAGCAAACTCCAGCGACATTTGCTCTCAAAATTCTCAAATAGTCGCTGTTCTCAGAGGGGAGGAATTATGTACCGCTGCCCATACTATATCGCTGACGCGAGGTGACATCATATCATACGCTGCCTACGTGACTTCGGTGCATAGCAATACGCGGTCACTGCTGACACTGCGTTTCCACGGAACATTGTTATTTTATATTGTATTCTTTTTCACATTCCTATTTCTAACATCGAATAGACTAGTTGTAATTAGTTATAGTTATTTTATATTAAACTTAGTTAAAACAATTTTGGTTTTTTTTAAGTCCTTCGGTTGTCGCTAACGTAATTGGATTGACCGACATGAGTTGGTAAATGTTAGTATTTCTGAAGATACGACGATGTTTTCGAGCTTTTACCATTCGAATTCAGTATATGCTAGGTTTTACCACTGTCAGCTGGTAGATGTTGGTTTTAGGAATAAAACAATGATTAATTCTGAATTATTAACTTTAAACTATTAGACAAAACAGGAACATAGTATTTTAAAGGTATCATAATGATAGTAAGTAATAAGTACAAACTAATACCAACTTATTTAAATTATTCTGAAAAAACACATAACGTATATCTCTGAATATCTCAATCTCTATCATATCTAACTGAATCAGTACTTCTCTATTTGGAATTTAACAACGACATACAAACATAATGCTTACAAAAGCTAGTCAAACTAATTTTTTTTTTATTATTTGGTTTAAATGTAAAAAAAGACAATCAAATAAATAAAAAAAAAAGTAAAAATACATTCATTAAAAGAAATACAGCTTTGTCCATTTATTTAAATGTCATTGATTAATAGGTAAGGTACCTAAAAAAACATTACACTTGTTACAACAAGGATTGCTGCTGTGGCATTTAGAATTACAAAGTAATCCTGATGATCTGCAGGTGCATTTCTTCGTCGAGCATCTTTTTTGACAATTACATTTTTTGAATCCTTGTCCTCCTAACGTTAACGACAATTTTCCGACAACTTCTCGAAGACTCACTTCTTTATCCGTAACAATTTCTTCTATCTTAATAAAATCTTCAGAGCATGCGGCGAAATGATTCTTGGTGTAAAGCTGTTTTAGTATTCCCATTTTGGTACCTAGCTGGTAAAACTCATTGTCCTTTACGTCTATCACAACTGCAATAATGCTTTTTGGGTTAGTTTTAGCTCTGTCAATTTTAGGTATTTTCAGTCTTACATTTTGGCCCACTTCCACATTTGAATATTTATCAGCTGACATGGTTTTCATTTTTTCAGCTTGGTTTTCCAAATTAACTTTTGCTTTTGTTCTTATTGTTTGAATGGATTCTATCTTCTTTGGTATTGGATCTGGTTCAGCTTGAATAGCGCTTTCTGTCTCTGAATCGGTTTGTATTTGAAAAGTTAGCAATCTAACTTATACTGATACCAATGTATCATCACTATCATCGGTTATTTGTTTTTCTGTGGTCTGTTCCAGTGCAATAATTTCTTTTTCTTGTGTTTTGTTGTTCACATTTATACTGTTTCCTTTTTTTATTCCTTCTGACTCATTACCAACCACGTTGTTTTCCTTGTCCTGTTCTGTCATATTTTCAACATTTTTTCGGGAATGCAACACATTTTCCAAATCTTCTTCAGATTTTAATAGTCCAATCATATCTTTAGGAATAGCTGATGTCGCAATGCCCATTTTCATTGGACTACCAAACATTGCTTCGTAAGGAGAGCATTTGATTCCCTCATGATATGCTCGATTTTTCATGGCCTGGATAAATTTTAAGCCTTCTGACCACTTTGTAATCTGATTGGTTTCCATCCATGTACTGAGCATATTTTCTATGTCTTGATTTGCACGCTCTACCGATCCTTGACTTTATAACTTGATGTTAAATAAATCGTCGTAACAAACATAATATTTGATTTCTCCATTATCTTCCTTCATCGGGGCAATTAGCTTTTCTTCGCCGCCTATAGTCAAAATATCATAGCGTTTTATACGCCTGTAATGAACAGCTTCCTTCTTTTTAATGTTTTTTGCAGTTTTTACTTCCTCTAAACACTCAGCGTATTTATCCTTATCGAGATAAAAGTTATTATCTTTCTTGTTTGCCACAAGCTCGTCCATTATTTCATGAAATCTTTGCTTCATACTCATTTTTATTCACAAATAACTTTTAAACACCAAAAATACAATTAGAAATCAATTTATCGTGCGAGTTCAAACGTGTCAAACGAGCGACTGAGGCGAGTGGAGTGGCGGAGACGGTGCGCGGGTAGCTTGCCATGTTTTGTTTTTCAACATTTACCGTGCCGTTAATGTAAATCCTAAGATTTACCAACTGAATGGTAGTAAAATTTCGAATCGCAAATCTTTTGGGACATTTACCATTAGGAATTGGTAAATCTTAGGTTTTACTGGAATATCTTAGGATTTACTGCAGTTCGAGCTTTTACAGTAACATATACATACCGAGGCCAATTCGTTTGGTCTTCGTTCACGAAGGATCTCAGATATTCCTTCAGCGTTGAATAGCTTCGTTCCAAGGTACCCTGGGTTTGGGGATGGTAAGGAGAGGACCAAAGATTATTTTATTTTCAAGAATTTACAAGTTTCTTTGAATAGCTCTGAAGTAAAGTTACTACCTTGGTCTGTAACGATGGTTTTTGGTATACCAAATATTGAAGTATATAGCAACCGTGATAGCCCAGTGAGTGGGTAGAACACTCGGTTATCGTGCAAACGACTAGTGTTCAAATCATGGGTCGGGCCTACACCAATTTGTCTTTTCTAAAGACATATGTGTGGTTAATTTACCACGGTTGTTAACGGTGTGGGAAAACATCGTGAGGAAACCCACATGGCTGAGTTGTACTTAGTCATGTGACAGTGCATTCGCTCAAAACGGCGATAGGCCTGCCCCCTATCACGTGAGTACACTGTCCATGCAAAACGTGGGTACTCTGAACACCAGGTGACAAAGTCACATGATGTTAAGAAGTATTAGTACCTCTGCCAACCCCTTCGGGGATATTCGGCGTGAACGTTTATGTTATGTTATGTTATGAATATATTGTATCAAACATTCACTGGTTTCCTCAGCTGTTGAGCTTCGGATTGGATAAGCGGAGGAGAATTGGTGAGATCATCTTGTACCGTGTAAATATATTTTGACTTTGTTGGGCCGGATTCCGGCAAAGGTCTAACGATGTCTAATGAAATTTTTTGACTAGGTTCTGTTGAGGTACTGGTAATCTGCATAGGGGCACGGTTCGTTTTCCTAAGAGATTTATTAAGTTGACAATGAGTACATTTTGTATCAAAATTTTTAATGTCACTGCGCTTGTTCTTCTAATAAAATAATACTTCAATTCTCTTAACCATCGGCTACTACCGAGGTGACTGGCAATTGGATTATTGTGTTTTTTTTTTTTAATATTTTGGGTATTTCTGACACAGAACGATAGACTATCTTCCCTATAAATATGGATAGTAATATCGGAACATAGATAACCCCCTATAGATTCCGCTTACAGGGCACTCGATATCCGCAACACGTTTGACTAATTGAGTAGACGTATAAAATTTCAACTACGCACTGTTTCAGTTGCGACCAGAACTAGGAACTGAGTGTTCGTGCACCAAAAATATTTATACATACTGTTTTATTTATTACTATTGCTTTGAAATGAAAATGTAAATCAACCACAAAATACAACTACCAAAAAGACGGTATTACATTCCATTACTAAGCATAAAATCATAATTAAATTGCAATTCAAGAGATCAATTTAAACTGGTCAACACCATAGTTCCATCACATTCACTCTTTACGTTGATTGTGATTACGTCTTTTTCGAGCATAACGTCAAGGATGTCCAGAGATACTTTTAGAACGGAATGGTTTATATGATTTTATGCTTTCGGAACGGGAACTACGAAGCCAATCCAGTCCGGAGGTTGAAGGTTTGATCCCGATTTCAGAGCAATATTTATGTGATGAGCTTCAATGATTGTTTTTTAGTCTTAGGTATTATTCATATGTGTACTATACAATATTATATATATCGTTAAGTTAATATCCCATACTACAAGTCTTACTTAGTTTGGGACTAACTTAATCTGTGTATAATATGTCCGTTTACAGATTATTTCTTATATAGAAGAACAAGTATATATTTATTTATTTGTTTTATTTAATCTTTTTGCAAAACCTAACATCAAAATTAAAAAGACGCAGACGAAGTCGCGGGTACCAGCAAGTATTTAAATATTTCAAATCTTGCTCTGATAGAATTTCGTTTATATTTGAGTTTTTCTAAATTACCCGAGATGAATGCCAAATAGAGTGAAGCTACTCATCGTTTCAACGACACCGGTTTTGTTTACCGGCCCATATATTTGTATTTCCATTTCTTTCTTTCTTTTTCAATAAAAATATCAATGTTAAAATCTATTATTCTTTCCTTACGGACTAATTTATCAATATCATTTCTCAAATGTGTCCCATCACTATTAAAGAGTTCAAGTATAGAGCGACCTTGAAGGAGCCAATCACAGGCATTGTGCGTTGTTCCCCGCTACCCGTGCTTTCCTCCAAGAGTTGTCAGTTTGGATTCATACAAATATATACTGTATGCAGAGTCTATTGGGGGTGGTCTGTGTATCGGAATGATTATAGAGAAAGAGGATCATATTGTATATTTTGATAAATTGGTGCTTATCAAAAGGACTCTTGAATTCTGTTATTGCGACATTGGTGATTGGATTACCATCCATATTTATAACTAATTCCTAAGGTTTTTGAGACTATGATATATAGCGATTCATTCATTCATTCAAGCGAATGCTGTTTCAAAATTGTGTATAATATAAATAATTGTCTTACACTAAGAGTATTCAATCAGAATGCAAGTCAGCAGTATGATACCAGCGTGGTTTGAATGAGCTTACCTTTAGCATGGTTCTCTGTGCAATTTCGGCTCTTAATAGGTTCGACTTTGCTGCACCGCCCCACGATGTAACGCAGTAAATTCACAGAGATTGGCACAGTGCCTGGTAGATAGATTTTAGCAAAGTCGGGTCAGCTGCGTAACGAATTCTTTTAAAAATATAAATTAGTTTTCTAACACGATTGCAAAGATATTCGATGTGATGACTGAAGTTTAATTTACTGTCTATAATAATACCCAGATATTTAATTTTATCAACACGTGTAAGAACTGTACATGTGCACGGTTTATCAGCGGAGGTGTGCTGGCAATCCACAGAAACAGAGTATCCGTGTGATGAAGGAATTGATTTATTGCTAATTCCAAAAGTAATGTTATGGGTTTTGCTTGTATTCAATGAGAGTAGGTGGTTACTTTACCACAAGCATAATTTTTTGAAACCAGCATTAGCACTATCGAATACTTGTTTCCATGAATTGCCAGTAAAAAATATAGCTGTATCGTCTGCAAAGGATATGACCTGACCGTTTTGCAAATTGATGTTGCATAATTCATTAATATAAGTTACGAATAATGTTGGGCCTAATAAAAACCTTGAGGAACACCATACTTGATTGGTCTATCGGAACCACAAAATCCATATATTTTGACGCATTGGGATCTATCGGTTAAAAAACTAGATAATAATTGAAGTTGTGTATCACGTATGCCTAATTTTTGTAGACTTTTTAGTAAATATGGGGACCAGGTAGTGTCGAAAGCTTTGGCAATGTCGATAAATATCGTTAGGCACTTCTTCCCTTTATCCAACTCTTTAGCCACTAAATCGGTGAGCTTGTGAACTGCATCTGAACAAGATCTTCCTCTACGAAAACCGTATTGGTTGTCGGATAGCAGATTTTTTTCTTCCAAATAGTTGTTAAGTCTAATATTAATTAGACCCTCTAAAACCTTGGAGAAAGTGGGAAGAACAGGTATTGGCCTATAATTATTGACACAAATTTGATCACCTGCTTTGAAAACAGGGTGAACTACCGCTTTTTTAAAATGTTTGGGGAACGTACCGTGGTGAGACATAAATTAAATATATGGACTAGTGGTGGCGCAAGAACATGAAGTAGTGATTTTATCAAATCAGCGGAGATGCCATCATAGCTTACATTACAGCACAATCTGTCTTAAGAATAATTATTAGACTTTCAACTTCCTCTTGGTCAGTTGAAAGAAGTACGAAAGAAGAAGTACTTTCATGTTATTTAGATGTTCGTCCAATTAAGAATAATGAGTTGATGCTATAAGTGTTACAATCATTTAATCATGTTCAAATTATAATGAGGGTTTTATCATATAACTATCACAAATAAATCACACGCATCATAGTTAACCCATAGTGAATATTAGTGTTCTGCATGGCTAGCACGAGCGACCTTTTAACTAGATATCGCGTGGTATAAAACAATTATCTCTTTCGCACTTACTTTCTTACTTTTATCTCATTTTAACCGACCGAGCATCGATAAAATAACGCTCGTTCTAGGCCTCCCGTAGAATCATTTGGATTTTAAAATAATTATGTAATTAGCCGTGTAGTGTCCGCTTAGAATAGCTCTACCCCGTTTCTACCGATGAGTGCACGTTAGAGGTGGCTAACGTTATTGGGGATTTCAAGGGATTTTTGGGCGATGCCGTTGGAGACCCATCACCAACAAACTTTACTTTACCTTCTTTTCCCCACTCAATTTTCCAAAAGTCGCTGAGGAATTTCAAATTCTTTAGCTCTGGCTACCCCTTCTAGGGATTTATAGCCGTGAGGATATAAAACATGTATGTATGTATGTTATTTTGAATATAAAAGACTATTCCAGGCTATGCCAGACATCGAACGCGTGTACATTACTATTAGTAATAATCCCCACATGAGGTTTTCATGAACAAAAAGATTTAAATTATGTGATAGGTTAGGCGTTTTCAACTTTGATGAAAACAATATAGCGGAAGATATGGGACTCGCCTCTAGCGCGTGGATCAATTAAATCAGGCTAACGTCGCCTAATTGCGCTCAGTCGCAATCGACAAGTGACAGGAACAGGTTTGTGACTCGAAGAAACAGTTTTGTTATTTTAAGCGAGATAGCGGTTACCAAAAATGCCTTCGTGCGCTTTTATGTGTTGTGCAAACTATTCCAAAAGAAAAAACAAATCTCATGGAATCACTTTTCACTCGTAAGTACATAAAAACTTAAAAAGAATATGATATTTTTAAATTCAATTATTGCTTTGTTCGCCATTTTGTTTGTCTCTGTCGTTCGGTAGCGTACAAGATTCACGACAGCAGCATGCGCTTGTCTCGCTCGCGCTACTTTCGAATCAAATATGTTTGTCTCTGTCGTTCGGTAGCGTACAAGACGCACGACAGCAGCATGCGCTTGTCTCGCTCGCGTGCTGTGTAGTTGAGAATATGCCTCTTTTCAGTTGAAGGTTATAAGTACATGCCACATCTATTTTATAATTAATCAAAGGTTTTCAACATTTGCGTTCTATCTGAAAAGGTAGACAAGTGGCCTTCCGATGGGGTAGTACTATTCTAAGCCGAAACTACACAGCAAATTAGCTAATTAATTATCCATAATATTTTTTTAGTAGAGAAATGTTTGTTAGCCAATTACACCTACATACATACACAAACCATTACTGCCTATCCCAGTAGGCAGAGACTATCAATCGCCACTTTGTACGATCCTGGCAAACTTCTCTTGCTTCATTTACATCAATTTTTTTTTCATACATGCATTTTTATTCTTCATACTTCAGACACCTGCCTTTTGAGAACATCCTACATTTGATCCAAATGAGTCCTCCGAGGTCGTCGTTTGCTAACATTACCTTCCACTTTAGATGTATACATCTCTTTGACTAATTTACTGCCATCCATCTTCTCTATACGTCCAAATCATCTTCACGTTCCTTTTCTATCTTTTTTACAATATCATCTTTCACACTGCACTTTTCTCGACTCACGCTGAAGTATACCAGCTAAAAGACAATTTGTAAAAATTTACTTAAAATGTAAACCTATTTATTATTTTTTACATACTGCAAAGATTTATTTAATGTTTGCTCAGTAAAATAAAGCTTACAAATCATCTACCATGACCATTTTAATTAAAATAGAATGAGTTTTTTTTTTTTTTTTCACGCTAAGAAATCATTTCTACAAAAATATATATAGCTTTAATATGAAATAAAGCAACCGTGACTAGCCCAGTGGGTAGAAGTGGTTAATTTATCATGGTTGTTAACGGTGAGGGAAAACATCGTGAGGAAACCCACATGGCTGAGTTGTACTTAGTCATGTGACAGTGAATTCGTACTAAACGGCGATAGGCCTGCCCCCTATCACGTGAGTACACTGTCCATGCAAAACGTGGGTACTCTGAACACCAGGTGACAAAGTCACGTGATGTTCAGAAGTATTAGTACCTCTACCAACCCCTTCGGGGATATTCGGCGTGAACGTTTATGTTTATGTTTATGTAATGAAATAAAATTGGCGGTGAACTAAAAGCGACAATCAAATCTTCCAGACAACTAAGGTCAATAAAATTATGTACATATACAATAGCATGGTCAAGCAAGTAATTTTGACAAACCAGAGACAACGTTATATAAACTTTTTAGTTTAATTTTAGAATGTTGCTACCCCTTTCTACCCACGGGTGTCGTAAAAGGCGACTAAGGGTATTGGGGCTTTTCATTGGACTTTTGGGCGATGCGGTTGGAGACCCATCACCAAAAACCTTTATTTTACCATCTTTTCCCGACTTAACTTGCAAAAGTGGCTGAGGAATTTATAATTCCTTAGCTCTGGCTACCCCTTCTAGGGAAATATAGCCGTGAGTATATGTATGTATGTATGTAGTTTAATTTTATATTTAGGATTACATTGTTCACTACTTTCCAGAAGGTCTACTCTTCACACCGAGAACTATAATTAGCAGACTTATTTCTTCTTCTCATATCAACATTTATTTCCTTCTCCCTCGCACGATCGAATATTCGGATTTTGAAGACGATTCGTCGAATATCACCATGTATTCTCATACAACATCAGAAATGTAAAAAATACGAATATTCGTTACGTGTGAGTAAGACAGAAATAATTTTTAATATGGGTTAGAAGATATGAGTATGCCTATTATCGTTTTCGATGTGAAGAGTTGACCCTCAGGTTTGGTTACGTGTGACGTTAAACAGAAAAATGTCTCGATGTCGTATTTATGTCGATACATTTTAGATCGTTGATACATTTCACAGACCTGTTTTCTGCTTCAGAAAGCAAATGCGGTATCCAACGACAATAAAACTTCCCATAATAATATTAACAATCCACAAACTAATGTCAAGGATGTTCCCGACTTCCTTGAATGTAATTATTTTATCAGTACTTCTGTATTCCACACATTTTCTGCTGAAACTGCTATTTGTGAAACCACTGCTACGACCACCATAGTCAACCGAGACCTTAGTTTTGTGTCTTTTAAATTTAAGGAATTTAGTGAGCAAAGTCCCAAAATGCCGATTGTAGTCGTTTGTTATAAGTTGAAGATGAAACTAAAATTAAAATTATAAAGTACTAGCTGACCCGACAGACTTCGTACGGTAAATTTGCTTTCTTATACCTAAGTACCTACTTATTTATTTTAACCGAAACTTAACTACCTATTTTTTACCTATTCAAGGTTTCTTTGTACAAAATTATTAGTTAAAATGAATCACAAAATTAAATTTTATCGCGCCGCGCCGCACTGAAAATTTTATAATTCGACACAACCATCAACGTTGTCTGCCCTCACGTGTACACGGGTCTACCCGTTCGGGTCGCGCACCTCACCTCAACATCAGCCCACCCCCACCACCGCCGTCGGTCGCCGCCGCGCGCCGCCACTCGCCGCCACTGTCGTGCTATGCGGACCGACGACCGACTGACTGACTCAACGACGGAACGCAGCCGCCGCCGCCGCGCCGCCATCTCTGCCCTCGGCATTGTAAATGCATCTTGTGTATTAATATTAACATAAAAGTGTTATGATATGTATATATTCGGAATCCTCATTTCATCAGCTTTAATTTGATATGCATTTTGTTTTATGTTTATTGGTCTATGTCGGTAGGAACATCGAGTAATTGAAAAAAAGCATATTTCGTAAATTAAACTTGAACACCACTAAAATCGTTATTGTGGCTAAACCTTAAAGGATATACATATGCTATTGCAGATTTTTTATAGAACTTTTTGAGAAGAATGATTCCCACATACATTGTTATTCTTTTATGTACCTATATTTCCTGAAGAAATAAATCATTTCATTTCTGTATTTTGAGTTATTTCAGCAGCGCACGCAAAGCAAGCCTCCAAAAAGCTCGTTTTTCTTCCGTCCGTCTGATAACTGTTACGATTACTCTAGTAATTTCTTGAGTCGGTACACCTATAGAATCCCTGGAATGTCTTCTTTCCATTATTGAAAACCGCAAAGCTATTGATATAGTAGTTTTTGAACAAACCATTTTGGGCGCCCTTTGCAACTTCATTTTATACTATGTATAGATATAGAAGAAGAAGTATTGCCGGCTTAGAATGCTTAGACACTACTCCTTTATACCCATGGGTGTCGTAAGAGGTGACGAAAGGTATAGGGATTTGTTAGGTAGTTTTTGGGCGATGCAGTAAGAGACCCATCATTGACGACTTTATTTATACCATCTTGTCCCTCTCAACTTCTAAATATCACAGCACGCAAATGTTCACGGTTGGACTCATTGTTTCAAATTAAAACGTGAGAACTGATGACTGGTTTTTATTTTATTAAAATGATTTAGAATAAATCAAGTTTTCATTAATATATAACATAAAACTGAAGTAATAAATAAAGGAAAGAAAAATTTCGTCACCGACGGGAATTGAACCCGCGACCCCCGGGTATACGCCCCGCCGCTCTCCCAAATGAACTATAGTTTTAAGTAGCTGCTAGTGCGAAGCAATAATCCCCATATGAAGATTTCATAAACAAAACCTTCTAATTTTATAATTAGAATAGTGTTATCACTGTATTTTTAAATTAAGCGCATCTTTATGTCTATCACGTGACCTACGTATTTATGCTGAAGTGTGTTGTGTTCCTTGAATATATTAATAAGGTATATTTCCTCGACTGTGTAGTGTCGACTTCCGTGATGCTGTGTAGTGTCGGCTTAGAATAGCATTACCCCATTTCTTCCGGTGGGTTTCCGTAAGAGGAAACTAACGATATTAAATATAGTAAAATATATTTAGGTATTAGGGCTTATAAGGGATTTTTGGGCGATGCGGTTGGACACCCATCACCAAAAACCTTTATTTCACCATCTTTTCCCCACGCAACTTCCAAAAGTGGCTGAGGAATTTCTAATTCCCTAGCTCTGGCTACCCCTTCATGGGATTTATAGCCGAGTATTTGTATGTATGTATGTATAATTCCTCGTGGCCATCTTACGTCTATTGGTTTATAGGATTTTTAAGTAATTGGTAATATTTGGAAGCTCTGGCTACCTTAATTATAAGAAAAATCCTTTAACTATGGTACTTATTTATTGTGATCTATTTTCGACAAATATTTTTAAGTCATCTTCTGGTTTCAAAAGAACGGAAAACCTAACTTTGACATCCCCTGGCGGAGCCTTGATTCTGTACCTCCGCAGAACATGTATCAACATCGTTTTGATAGTCATCAAAGCAAAAGTTTTACCTGAAAAAAATATTAAAATATCTTTATATAATTATAATATTATATTATGACTTAAAACAATAACTAAGGGTACCTAATTACTAAAATTTCGCGGACAGATGAATTTCGAAATTTCGTATTTATACGTAATTTGTATTAGATACAAAATATATGATGTCATATATTTAGATTAGGAACAAAAAACATTCTTAATCAATAAATTGAAATCATACACAAATCACTTTACTATGAATTACATATAAATGTATGAATTCGAGCCTATAGATAAAACGGGACCCGTTACTAAGACTTCGCTATCTATGACAAGGCTGTATCAAATGCACCGTGGTTACCAGACAAGTCATTGAGACCTTTATTTTGGACAAAATACCCATTTTTTTAAGCCCAAGACGTCTACATATATACATACATACATACATGTACTCACGGCTATAAATCCCTTATTAACGGGGTAGCCAGAGCTTTGGAATGAAAAATATCTCAGCCACTTTCAGCCTATTTAAAGCATATTATTGTAGACTGCCTCTGTGGTCTCGCGGTTAAGCTCTTGGTTTCAAGTACGGAGGTCTCGGCTTCGACCCCCGGGGGGCGGTAACCTTACAAATTTAATTTGGAAGAATTAACCCTGTCTGGAAGGATATTGTAGGCTTGAATCACCTGATTATCCGAAAATTAAGATGATTCCGTGCTTCGGAGAGCACGTTAAGCAGTCGGTCCCGGCTACTATTACGGTAGTAGTCGTTAGTCTGCCAACCCGCGATTGGCTAGCGTAGTGGACTATGGCCAAATCACCCTATATAGGGTAAGCTCGAGCCCCATCGTGGGGACATATATGGGCTGTGAGGATTGTGGGGTATGGAAATATAAAGCATTTTGGATTCAAAAAGTGACTTAATAACAAGTTGAATGTTCAAGTAAAATAAATATCATTGCGGAAGTATTGGGGCTTTTTATTGGATTTTTGGGCGAAACGATTGGAGACCCATTACCATAAGCATAATAAGCATAAACGTTCACGCCGCATATCCCCGAAGGGGTTGGCAGAGGTACTAATACTTCTGAACATCACGTGACTTTGTCACCTGGTGTTCAGAGTACCCACGTTTTGCATGGACAGTGTACGCACGTGATAGGGGGCAGGCCTATCGCCGTTTTGAACGAATACACTGTCACATAACTAAGTACAACTCAGCCATGTGTGTTTCCTCACCGTTAACAACCATGATAAATTAACTACACATATGTCTTTAGAAAAGACAAATTGGTGTAGGCCCGACCCAGGATTTGCACACACTAGTCGTTTGCACGATAACCGAGTGTTCTACCCACTGGGCTATCACGGTTGCACCCATTACCAAAACCTTTATTTTTACCATCTTTTCCCCACTCAACTTCCAAAAGTGGCTGAGGAATTTATAATTCTTTAGCTCTGGCTACCCCTTCTAGGGAAATATAGCCGTGAGTATATGTATGTATGTATGTTTGTATGTACTTTATGTATATAATTAGAACAAGCATCTCAACAACAATGTAGGTATTAAATGAATAGCTGTGTATTGTCGGCTTAGAACACTACCCCATTTCTTCCGGTGGGTGTACGTTAGAGGTGACTAACGGTATCGAGGCTTTTACGGGATTTTTGGGCGATGCGGTTGAAGACCCATCACAAACAAGCAATTATCTTAATTATTTGGTAATATTATTGAGTATTAAAACGTCCGAAAACCATATCTTATTTTTGTTAATATCTTTAGATGCCCTTCTACTTTATTA
Organism: Bedellia somnulentella; assembly: GCA_963576735.1. Lineage (NCBI taxonomy): Eukaryota > Metazoa > Arthropoda > Insecta > Lepidoptera > Bedelliidae > Bedellia > Bedellia somnulentella. Next base: position 5,860,538 of record OY755192.1, on the reverse strand, counting down.
AAAAAAAATTATACAGTTATAACTTATGCGACGTTATCTTCAAACTAATATTTGTTTCATTCGTGTTTGCTGAATTTCGTAAAGCGGGTCATAACGGTCCCAATGTACATATATACAATACATACACATACTCATAAGGGGTAGCTAGAGCTAGGGAATCATCAATTCCTCAGCTACTTTTGGAAGTTGCAAGGGGTAAAGATGGTGAAATAAAGGTTTTGGTGATGGGTCTCCAACCGCATCGCCCAAATATCCCTTAAAAGCCCCAATGCCGTTAGTCGCCTCTTACGCACACCCACCGGAAGAAATGGGGTAGTGCTATTCTAAGCCGACACTACACAGCACATTATTATTTTCCCGATGTCTTTTGGGATTATAGAGTTTTATATGATTAGTGCAATTTTTAAGGTTTCGTCATTACAACATACCGGTACCTTAGAATCCACCTCGTCTAAAATAACCAACTTAACTTGCTGGTATTAAAAAGGAACTATTTATTTATTTTTAATTTATGTGTTACATAATAATACATGATAGTCCAGTGGGTAAGAACACCCGCCCGAAAAACAGAAGGGCGTGAGTTCCAATCCTGGGACGGGCCTACACCAATTTGTCTTTTCTAAAGTCATATGTGTGGTTAATTTATCATGGTTGCTAACGGTGAGGGAAAACATCGTGAGGAAACCCACATGGCTGAGTTGTACTTAGTCATGTGACAGTGTATTCGTACAAAACGGCGATAGGCCTGCCCCCTATCACGTGAGTACACTGTCTAAGCAAAACGTGGGTACCTTCTCTGGAAACTAGATGGCGCTTGCCATGTGAGTTCAGGAGTATTGGTACCTCTGCCAACCCCTTCGGGGATAAAACGGCGTGAACGTTTATGTTTATGTTATTATGTTTATAATAATAAATAAAATGTAATGATTCTAGTTAAAATATATTGTAATGATTTCTTTAAAAAACATATATTATTAATTCATGTTGATTTTTAATATGAGTACCTTTTGTTAATTAATCAGTTTTCTAAAGTGTTACATCTCAACTTCCGGTTGAAGTGACTGTTTTCGGTTGACAAGTAATGGGTGGGGAACGAGGACGGCTGTTGAGGCGGGACATTATTTTTAGTCATTCTATCGTTAGCAGGAGTGAAGCATAGAGTAAAGTAATACACTGGATTGGATATAGAGAGCCAACTTGCTGGATTTTAATGTCACCTAGTTTATAATGCAAACTTATCGCCATCTCGAGGCATTCCACCCGAACTTCTGCTACAATTTAATCACCTATATATATATATCTATAAGTATATTGCGCCTTAACTTCGATGTACTGTCTGTGTATGGCTAAGAATATATATCATTAACAAAAAAAAACAAAACATGCCGAAGAAGTAGACACAATTCTCTACCGTTTTTCGTAATTTTCCTTATAAAAATATTTCGTAAAATTTTAGGTTTATATACTCTAATAAAGAAGAAATCATACCGCGATGTAGGAATTACCAACAGTGCCATCTCTTGATGAATATGCAAATTACGGCGCGCTTTTTTAATAAGTTCAGGTGGAACTGCAATAGAGGCGCTGTTAAAAATCACAAAGTGAGGATGTAAGGAAGTTTCCAGCCCCTGGAGTGAAGTAAAGACGTTTAGTAAGTTACTGCCCGTAATTAGAGTACAAATAGTTAATTGTTAGTTGTAATATATTTTATATGACCAAGTGGGAATAAAGTCAGTGTTCAAGAATCGGAGTTTCATTATAAAATAATAATTAATTATTAAACTACATAACATAAAGCCTGTTTATACTTGTGTTAGACCACGAAAGCAGTTTGAAATCTGTATGTGAATCATTTTTATATATTTATAAATAAAACCTTACCAATACATCCTCGTTTTCCAGTGCTGAACGTTTGAAGAATAGCTTTATCATTTATGGTTTTATTTGTCCATCTTTCTGGTATGAACTGTTCAGGGTTAGGGCCCCAGAGAGGTCCTCTGTTTAGAGATATTATTGGCACCACAATGTTCGAACCAGCACAAAACATTTTATTGTCTGAAATAAAAACATCAAATTACATGTATTTAAGAGCTTATTCCATTACACTTTGTCGTTTCTGAATTCAGACGTCCTTCGAAGTTACTGCCGCAGACGCTTGTTATTCCACTACACAAATTTGTCTACTTTTCAGAAGCCTAGCGTTCTGAACGTTATTCCACTAGTCTGAATTCAGATTCTGTGGCTCTCAGACGTCTTCATTCAGACAAATGAAATAAGCTCTTAAGGCAAAGCTTTCGACTGAATTAGAACAACAACTAGAAGTTTTGGCCAGCGGTATCTTTTATTATGTAAGTCGGCACTAAGAAGGAAAAGAAAAAAAGAAAATAAAAGAAAAAACGTTTATGTGTTGCCAGTCGCACATGAACATGTAAGTAAATATTTTTACAAATTAAATAAAGGAAAAGAACATTTAACAATAAAAACAGTGTTGATCTCACAAAATGCGGGAAATCAACAAAATGGCGTCTGACTCAGCATTGTCAAGTTGATTTGGGTGTGGAGTTTATATATATTTTTTAATGCAATGCACACATGACCCAGTCCTTATTAGATCAAGTCTAGTTTAATAATTGTCTAGTGAGAACTATCACCGACACTCACGTAAAGTGATTAGTTTTGTGTTTCACAATCTGATTTGATTATGTCAAAAAAAATATATATCTAAAAACACATAAAAAACAAAATTGTTCAAAAGTATACCTATTTTTATGTGAAAAAAAAGGTGAATATAAAGAGTTCGTTGTTATTTCTTATTCTCTTTAAAAAAAACCTTCTCAAGCAACGCTGACTCTATAGTAGAAAGTTTTAAATTATGTGTTTCAAAAAGTATCTGCAAGTAAAGGATTTTATTGATTTTGAGTTGTTTAATTGTTGACATAGAAAGTTGCAAACTGTTGTACAGAATTTCAATTACACATTTTAATGATCGGTGTAGGAGGAAGAAACTAAAATTTTCCCTTGAATAGGTAAAACTAAAAGTCAAGTTTGTATGAAAGTTTACTAATTTTTGTACTCAAAACTAGAAATAGGCATGGGGGACCAAAGACTTCCCTGAATGGGTAAAATGGGGGTATTATTAATAGATGATTACACAAATCACGGGTCATCAACTGTGAAAGAAAATGTATTGCAACAATTCTTGCTGCCTGACATAGCTTTATTTTCTCAAAAGCAACTCTCAAGAAGATCAATTTTACCGCATTAGAGAAACATTGTTATAGTCCGGTCAATTTAGGCCTAAAATAAGGAGGAAGGTTACATAAATTCATAAGAAGCTGAAAATTGGCACAATTGTTCAAAACATGATTATAAACGAAACCTCAAAAGTCCCCATCGTTCCGAGGTGTGCTAAAATTTTTACACGAGGTCAAAGGTCAAAAAAATGAGTTTTTTGCGATTTTAAGCGAAACGGTGAGTTTTTTCGCAAAACACCCCAGTACAAAATTGTAGATCAAAAAATTCTCTACAAAAAAGATGCCATTTTTTTTTTCTAAAAGCCACCATTTTGAAGATATAACGCGTTAAAAAGTTCGATCATTGGTAATATTCATACTTTGCACATGTACGCCACGTATGAACATCACTTATAAGGTGTTATAACTTAAACCTCAGTAGCTGCTCACCAACATTTATTTCGGGTATATTACCAAGTTCAAGTGTGGCTTGGTAATCAGCTGGACCCTTCCCGTTCCCTTCTAACTTTACTTCCACCAGCACCTGAGAAACTTCTCAACTCAATATTTTGCAACTGTAAAAAAGGTTTTAATGCTAAATGTGGATGCAGAAAAGTTGGACTGTTTTGTTCCCTGGCATGCACAAACTGCCAAGGCCGATCGTGCTCTAATGTTGAGTCAGCTAATCTAGAAGACTAAATGAGGAATCGCTAGTGGGACAGTGGATCTGTGAAATAGAAGAAAAAGAAGAAGAAGAAGAACAGGAAGAAGAACAAGAAGAAGACGAAGGACAAGAAACAGTAATCCTGGAAAATTACGAATCAGACGAGGAATATAAATCATTTCGTTTTCAATTACACAGCCATTATTTTAACCAACCGATATGTACAATAATATTTTACAATAGTTTTAAAACAAATAAAATCACTGCAGACCCGTGGAATAGGCCTACAGGAGATGTCACGTTAAAATAAAGCTACCTCATAGGTGGCGTGGAAACGTGTGCAAAGTATGAAGATTACCAATGATCGAACTTTTCAACGCGTTATATCTTCAAAATGGTGGCTTTTAGGAAAAAAATAATTGATATCTTTTTTGTAGAGAATTTTTTGATCTACAATTTTGTGCTGGGGTGTTTTGCAAAAAAACTCACCGTTTCGCTTAAAATCGCAAAAAACTCATTTTTTTGACCTTTGACCTCGTGTAAAATTTTTAGCACACCTCGGAACGATGGGGACTTTTGAGGTTTCATTTATAATCATGTTTTGAACAATTGTACCAATTTTCAGCTTCTTATGAATTTATGTAACCTTGAATGTATAAATTGACCGGATTATAACACAACGCCTATATTTTTAACTAGCTTTTTACCCGCGACTACGTCCGCGTGGACTACATTTTTTGCATCCGGTTTACATCCAAAATACCATAATAAATAGTTTTTTTTATATATTTATATTGATTGGGCGATGCAGTTGGAGACCCATTTGACTACCTTTTCCCCATTCAACGTCCAAAAGTGGATAAAGAATTACTATCTCTGAAGCTGTGGCTACCCTTTTTTGGGATTTATAGCCGTTAGTCATGATCGATTGATGGATGAATTTCATATATTTCTTTTTGTAGTAATTATATCAGTCAATCGCATCAAGTTTCAAATTTCTAGATACAGTATATTTATAGATCAAAAATCTGTATACTATATTTCAATCCCTTAAGGGGTGAGTTCCTAAAAACCTTTTTAATTTGTTCATAAGAATCATGTATCAAACCATTTTGTACCAAGTTTCTATGTTCAAAAATGAGAATATCTCTAGTAATTATGGATACAAGTTTGGAGCTACGGTGGTGGCCCGTTGCTGCCTCTACACTGACTGTTGGTGATGTGTGAGAGATTCCAGCCAATCAGTCATCGGTCAATAGATGACGGTACTAAATTAAAATTGAGATATGTGCTATTATTTACTAACTATGCAGTCTGATGCACAGAATATTAATTTATGCGTAAGTAGAGCACAATATATCTATGAGAATATTAGTTTGAAAATAGTTAATAAAAAAATTATAAACATATTCTCAAACCTACCAAATGAATACGCAAAATTCGTACAGTATGCTTTCAATTATCTTTATTCATACATATTCGCATAGTTGAATGTGAAAGAGAAGGAATAGTGCTTCATATTATTCTTAGCTAACACAAAAGCGAAAATTAAAACTAAAAAGATTCCGGTGCCTGAGATTCGAACCTGGGTCTTCCATTCGATTAGTATTAACCGAACGGTATACCGCTACGCCACGAAAACGTTAGTGTTGATTTCAAAATTTTGATAACCTATATATCTAGTAGTCATACTATTCGCTAGGTGCAATGTAGGGGGTGGGGGTACTCGAATCGATCACAGCGCGCACTGTGGCAAAAAAAGGAACATTCGGCGGCTAATCAAGTGTAATTGAAATGATGGAAAATATTCATAGTACTAAAATTGACAAATAATGGCAAGTTAATATATTTGCGCGTATCGGAAATGAAGGAAAAACATTCATCTGCAATATTTATACACATAGTGGCAAAGATATATGTGACTCTGAAGTTAAAACTGAAATTTCAAGCAATTCGAAGATTATCAAGTTTGGAAAATAAACCAAGCACCAAGGATGTAATACTATTGTAAAGACTTTTGCTCATCAAGCAACCTATCTTACGAATGCCGGCCTGCTTCCATCCAAATTACAGTAACACTAGAGTCATTATTGATTTTACAGAGTTTCAAGTAGAAATACCATCTACAGTTGATAATCGTGTGTGGTGGTATTCACACTACAAGAAAGGATTTACTGCAAAGATGCTCATGGGTATTACACCAGTAGGCTTCATTCCTTTTATATCAAAAGTGGCCGGTGGAAGGAAAAGCTATGCTCAAATAACAGTTGAATCAGGATTAGTTGATTATTTAGAAAATGGAGACATGGTTTTGGCAGACAAAGGATTTCCACAAATAAAGAAAATTTTAGATGAAAGTGGAAAAGAAATAGGAATTGTTATGCCACCTTTTCTAAGAGATAAAAGGGAATTTTCAAGAGATGAGACAGATGCTACTCACAGTATTGCTCGGGTTAGGATTCATGTCGATAATGCAACGGCTGAGACTTTATCAAATATTGTTTAAAATTCCTCAAAACTTGTTTTGCCATACAGATGATATTTTGCATATTTGTTGTGTATTAGTAAATTTGCAAAACCCAATTAAACAAAATGTATAACACAATTTACTTTTATTTAACAACACAATAATAGAACAGAACAATATACTTTAACAGATAATCAACAACAGTATTATCTAACTTCATATTTTTTAAGAACGCTTTGGCAGCTGTGTAGTGTCGGCTTAGAATATCACTACCCCATTTCTACCCGTGGGTGATCGTAAGAGGCGACTAAGGGTATAGGGCCTTTTCAAGTGATTTTTGGGCGATGTGGTTGGAGACCCGTCACCAAAACATTTATTATTACCATCTTTTCCCCACTCAACTTCCAAAAGTGGCTGAGGAATTTATAATTCCTTAGCTCTGGCTACCCCTTCTAGGGAAATATAGCCGTAAGTATATGTATGTATGTACTCTAGACGGGTAATACAAAACATCAGCGTTATTTTCAACACTAAAGATTAACATGATCGAAAAGAATATATATAAATAACGATACTTTCTTGAAATTATTTGTTTGTTTACTCTTGGGACATACTCCCATTTGACATTTCAATGTCCGCCATAATTGTGAACGCTAGTTGGCGCTGTCATCGCGCACCCAGCGAATAGACAAACAATTAAATGGACATTTATTTTGATAAAAATGGATGAACCCCTTATTTTTTCCAAAAAGACGATTAATGATAATGATTAATGGTAAGATAAGTAATAAGAGTCTGATAGAGTCGTTCGATGAAAAAATTAATCGTGTAAATATGGGGAGCCATATAAAAGTTATGTTTTTTTTATGTTCCTGTAGGAACCCTTGTGAAATCCGGGATAAATTATATTCTATATGTTGGCCAAGGTTATAAGCTACATTCATACCAAATTTGATCAAGATCCTTCTGGTAGAATTAACGTGATGACCCGACATACAGACAGACAGGCAGACATTTTTTTCAAAAAGCGCGTATTTGTCTTCAGTATCGAAAATTAAACATATTCCACCGGTTTTTAATTTTTTTTTTCAATGTACAGTTATGACCTCGGTACGGTCTTATTATAGTATAGATTATGTGTATGTGATTTTGAATAATTCAATTAAAATAACAATGAAGCTAAAATAAATAAGTTAAGTATTTATGTTAGTTGGTCTGTACGTTGAGATTGATGTTCAGAAGAAGCTGTAAGGGACATTAAGTGATAATACATACATATATACATATACTCACGACTATAAATCCCTACAAGGGGTAGCCAGAGCTTTGGAATGATAAATTCCTCAGCCACTTTGGGAAGTTGATTGGGGAAAAGGTGATAATAATAAACGTTTTTGGAGACGGGTCTCCAACCACATCACCCAAAAATCGCTTTTTAAGTGTATATATATATAACCTATAACCCATAGATGTACTAATAAAAAACCGTAGATAAGGCATGCGCGCTCATAATTGGCACTTAAAAAACAGGCTAAATGGCTCATCTGACTTCAGTCGCGTACTAGCTGCTGTCGCAATCGTTCACCTCTTTTAGCGTGTTTGTTTATCAAAATAATCGAGAATGCCGTCGTGTGTGATGAGATTTTGCACAAACTATAGTAGAAAAACTACTAAAATGAGGAGATTACTTATCATTCGTAAATTTACAACGTTTTAATTATAATTTATAATAAATCATGTGTATAGGCCTTAATTATTCTTTGTCAAACGGTCGTCTTATTGTGATATTTCACGACGGTACAGAGAAAATATGTTTATCTCTTTTTAGCGCTTGCTTTAAGATGTGCTATCTCGCCTACATTTCAAATGTATTTCTTGGCGTGTTGTTTGGATATATTTCTAGTGGTGTGCGTTCATCTGCCGCTATCGGTGCCACTCGGAAGCGCCGGTTTCCTCGTAAATGACCTATCTAACGTTTTTTAATCTATGCTATAACCTTAGTCGCGTCTTACGAACACCCATGGGTAGAAATGGGGAAGTGTTATTCCCAGCCGACAAAATTTAAAATAAATAATAATATTTGTTATGTAACTGAACTCAAACTCATTCGTTATAATTTATAATGTAATGAAATTTGGTTCTGTAAGTATTATGTAATTCTTCAACAGTTTAAGATTTGTAAATGGCATTGTATATTCTTACTTAGATTTATATTCTCTGTATTAACGGTTAATCTTTCGATGAAAATAAAATAAAAGAATAATTAATGTTATTATTCTATCCCTGATTTTACGATCTTTTCTCCGCTCAACTTCCAAAATTGACAGAGTAATTCTTCTAAAGCTCCGGTTCTTCCTGTTTGGGATTACATACATACATATACATATACTGACGGCTATAAATTTCTAAAAGGGGCACCGAGAGCTTCAGAATAAGAAATTCCTTACCCACTTTTTGAAGTTTAGTGAGAAAAACTTCGTAAAATAAAGGTTCTTGGTGATGGGTCTCCAACTGCGTCGCCCAAAAATAAGTAAATAATCCCAATACCCTTAGTCGCTTCTTACGAACACTCAAGGGAGAAATCAGGGTAGTGCTAATCTGAGCCAACACACTAGTGTCTAAGCTTTTGGGATTAAGAGCGGTGAGTTAACCTATATCTAATATTCTAATGCTTTTTAAAATATTACCAATTATGATGTCTTCATCTATATATCGCACTATGACTGGTACTGGTGGGTACAGGCGAAGGATTTCCTTAACCACAGCATCGATATACACACACTTGTTTAGATCATCTTTAGTCACGTCGCGGTCACTGTCTCCAAACACCGAGAGGATCCTAAAAAAAGGCTTAATAATAAACATGATGCTTTTATTACTTCATCATCATCATGTAGTTCTGTTATCCCTCATCAGGGACATAGGGCCCTAAGAAGAGATCTCCACTTTTCTCGATCTTGTGCGGCAGTTTCCAGGTCCTTCCAGCTGAGTTCAGTTGATGCAGCCGCTTTTCCAACTGAGCGCCTCCGAGTGTTACGGGGGCGACCCGGCCTTCTTTCGCCATACGCTTGCCACTTTAACCCTTGTTTGGATAGATGATTGTCTGGTCTTCTCAGTACATGTCCAATCCAGCGCCATTTCCTCATAAGGATCTCCTTGTCGATGGGCTTTTGGTCAGTCAACTCCCACAGCCTTACGTTTGTTATGGTTCGCGGTCAGCAGATTCCCAGAATGCGTCGTAAACATTTGTTCACGAAGACCTGTAGCTTGCTGGTTACTTCATTTTTGACAAGCCATGTCTCGCATCCGTACAGGAGGACTGATTTTATATTGGAATTGAACACTCTGATCTTCGTACGCTGTGTTATAATGGAAGATGTCCACACCGGTTTTAGTTGGGCGTACGCGGCTCTTGCTTTATTGATGCGCGCCTCTATATCCGCTTCCGCTCTCCCTCTGGGGTACACGACGCTCCCGAGGTAGGTAAATCGCTGCACTTGTTCGGCAACCTCACCATTGACATAAATTGGCGCTTCATCTCGGGTGTTAAGGCGCATGTCCTTGGTTTTGGTGCAGTTGATGCGCAGCCCTTCTTTTGCAGCTTCGTCTGCGAGGTCGTCGGTCTTGGATTGTAGGTGGTTGCGGGATGTGGCGAGTAGACTGAGGTCGTCTGCGAAGTTTATGTCCTCGAGGGTCTTACCATGTAACCACGGCAGCCCTCTCCCTTCCTTGTTGGTGACTCTTTGCATCACATTATCCAAGACAAGTAAAAACAGCAGCGGTGATAACAAGCAGCCCTGTTTCACTCCGGCGGTGACTGTGATCGGTTAAGTTAGTCGGCCTTGGTGCATCACTCGACAAGAGGAACCCTCATAAAGGCATTTAATAATATCTATAACCTTGACCGGTATACCTCTTCTCTTTAAAGTTCGCCAGATACTAGACCATTTCACCCGATCAAACGCTTTTTCGAAGTCTTTTATTACTTAGTAAAAGTAAACCATGATAGCTTGTGAAATGATCTAAATTGATCTTGGGCCCAATTGTACAAGTTCAATCGTACATACATACATATACTCACGGATATAAATACCTAAGAGGGGTAGCCAAAGCTTCAGTATCAGAAAACCTTTCAGCCATTTTTGGAAGTTAAGTGGTGAAAAGATTGTGAAAATAACGATTTTTGGTGATGTGTCTCCAACCGCATCGCTCAAAAATCACTTAAAAACCCAAATTCCCTTAGTTGCCTCTGACTATCAGACCCAAGGGAAGAAATGGGGTAGTGTTACATTAAGCCAACACTACACAGTATTATAATAAGCGTGGTAAGCAAAGTCAGTAACACAGAGATTGTAATCTCAGAAAATTCACGGTCAAGGCAAGTTACTTTTTTCATCAGTGAAAGAGTTGTAAGATGTAAGAAAAATTGCATGTGCTTGGTTTGAAAGAGAATATACTCACGACTATGAATCCCTTGAAGTGGTAGCCAGAGCTAGGGAATCAGAAATTCCTCAGACACTTTTGGAATTTGCGTGGAGAAAATATGGTGGAATAAAGGTTGTTAGTGATAGGTCTCCAACCGCATCGGCCAAAAATCCCTTAAAAGCCCCAATACCGTTAGTCGCCTCTTACGTATACCCACCTGAAGAAATAGGGTAGTGTTATTCTAAGCCAACACTACACAGAAAGAGAACAACGAGGCTAAATGTACATATAAATAGAACCATGTGTTATGTAAGAGAAATGTTAGACAGACTGCTTGATTGAGGTTAATGGCAAACAGTTAAACAAGTACAATAAGAGTTTGAAAACTTGGGAAGTTTTTTAAGTGTCTCGTCACAAAGAAAGGTGAAAAAGAGTTATGCGGTAAATGGAGCTGGAAACCAAAAACAAGTCAGTCGGTGTCAGGAAAGGTCGAAGCAGCAGTGCTTAATGATGTTATAGGTCCTACACTTCACCATATGTCTGGTGAAGGGTGATGATTAACAATATCTCATAACATGGTTGGTAACTTCTAAAAACGTCTGCCAAAATTGTGTCTTTCTAAAATAACCAGATAGATAGGAATCATAATCTTACTCTTTATAAATTTTCTCCTGTATCTCCGGCTGTTGTCCAAGTATTGTTAAAAGAAATATCATAGTCAGAGCATTTGTTTCATGTCCAGCTATGACCATTGTGACTGATTCTTCTCTCACCTCATTCATTGTTAATATGCCTGCTTTTTCTTGCTCCAACAGAATCTCGACAAAAGGTCTGGAAATATTGCCTGAAATATGGATGTTATATATACATACTTTTACAATTTTAAATATTTTTTTTGACTTGAACATTTAATTATTTATTTTTTTATTTTAGGCCTATATTATTTTTAAAATATTTACATTTTAAAACTACCTAGTTATATACATCAGATGCAAATATATATATATATATATAAATTTATTATTTATATATATATATATATAAAAACCAACCGTGATAGCCCAGTGGGTAGAACACTCGGTTATCGTGCAAACGTCTAGTGTTCAAATCCTGGATCGGGCCTACACCAATTTGTCTTTTCTAAAGACATATGTGTGGTTAATTTATCATGGTTGTTAACGGTGAGGGAAAACATCGTGAGGAAACCCACATGGCTGAGTTGTACTCAGTCATGTGACAGTGTATTCGTAGAAAACGGCGATAGGCCTGCCCCCTATCACGTGAGTACACTGTCCATGCAAAACGTGGGTACTCTGAACACCAGGTGACAAAGTCACGTGATGTTCAGAAGTATTAGTACCTCTGCCAACCCCTTCGGGGATATTCGGCGTGAACTTTTATGTTATGTTATGTTTATGTTATTTACTATGTAAAAAAAGAAACTTAAAAACTTAAAATCCAAGAACATCTTCCAGCTTGTCTTCTCGGGGAGGGTACCTAGGATGCTGGAAGCATTGCCGCGTTGTATGGTAAGTCAAAGGTAAGAGCCTGACCTTAAGTTACCAGTTGTTTCAATAAAACGACAAGCTAAATGTTTATAAAAAGCACGTGCTTCCGGACCCCAAGGCCCCAAAGTCTATTATAAAATTATCTTTTTACTATTATAAAATTTTCACATTTATTAAATTTGTGTATTTTTTTATCACTTGTTTAATATGTCTTTTTTATAATTTTAATGTTTAAGTAAACTGTATAGTCTGCCTCCGTCGTCTCGCGATTAAGCGCTTGGTTTCAAGTACGGAGGTTTCGGGTTCCATCCCCTCGGGGTTGTAACCTCACAAATATTATTTGTAAGGTTTAACCCATTATTTAAATATTTTTGTTCATGAAAACCTCATGTGGGGATTATTACTAATAAATAAAGAATAAATAAACTACCGTGTCAATGGCTGCCAGCGTGAAATTCATCTATGCTGGCAGCCATTGACACGGTAGCTCAATTGGCTAGAGCGACGGTGGCGTATACCCGAGGTCGCGGGTTCGAATCCCGCATGTGTCGAAGTTTTTCTTTCCTTTATTTATTAGTAAGGTTTAACCCATTTTAGAAGGATAATGCAGGCTTGAATCACCTTTATCCGAAAATTAAGATGATTCCGTGCTTCGGAGAGCACGTTAAGCTGTCGGCTACTATTACGCTAGTAGTCGTTAGTTTGCCAACCCGCAATTGGCCAGCGTGGTGGACTATGGCCAAATCTCCCTATAGGTAGGCTAGGTAGGCTCGAGCCCCTTGGTGGGGACGTATATGAGTTGGGAGAAACTGTCAATATTTAGTAATTCAAATGTGAATAAATGTCTCTACTTCTGCTTCTTCTTTTTTTAATAATTAAAAAAGAAACCTTTTTTTACTTTTGCTTAATACAAGAATACCAAAAAAAAAACATTTGTAGTTAAATATTTTTATAGTAATTTTTCGCCGTTAATAAAAGTAAATAATAGATATAGATTAATATACATGGCGAAGTATTATCTTGTCTTTTTTTATCTGTTCTAGACATAGCCATGTCTCGCTTCTTTGCTAACAATGCTATCAAATACCTATTGTATTTATAATAAAAATATATATATAAAGTTTTAAATAATGATAATTCGCAAAAGGAAGAGATGAATGAATGTTTATTTGTCCGTATGATTTAAATAGATGATCAAATAACTGTCTACTTTTAAAGCAGAAGAAAATATGGCGTCAATACATTTTTTTAACGATATGTTTTAAGGCTGTGTTTAGTACTAACCGGACTGCCTAAAAGTCAGCACGTACGAAACGCACCGACCGTCAGTTCGCTCGTCCTCTTTATAGGTTTACTGACCATTGTTTGATCGCGATGTTTCCGTTGGTTAATTTAGCTGTTCTATACTACATACATACATATACTCATGGCTATAAATCCCTACAAGGGGTAGCCAGAGCTAAAGAACTAGAAATTCCTCAGCCACTTTTGGAAAGTTGAGTGGGGAAAAGATGGCAAAACAAAAGTTGTTGATGATGGGTCACCTGCATCATCAAAAAATCCTTTGAAATTCCCAATACCGTTTGTTGCCTCTTACGTACACCCACCGGCAGAAATAGGGTAGTGTTATTCAAAGCCGACACTACACCGTGAAATGTTCTATACTACATTTAGCAAAAGCGTTTAATATAGATTGATGAATGTACGTATTTAGTAGAGTAGTTTAGTTCTTAATATCAGCAGAAACATCTTGCGTTACGATATACCGTAGGTCAAAATGTGCCGAAGGAGGTTTCAAAAGTAAAATATCTACTTTCACGTATAAAGTTCTTTCATAAAACACGCAGTATTAGATAGATTTTATCTCACGACAGTACTGACACGCGTGCGCATCCGGACAGCACTGAAGGAATGCAAAAATTTGTGGAATGCATTTCATCGTTAAAATTTTGTGAAGTACTAGAATCAAATCGCACCAACACGAAAGTTTTAATGAATTTCACGATATCATTGTACTATTTTTCGAGCTTTGTTTCCCACTAAAAACAGTAAAAATGGTTCAAAAACGAATAAAAAATAAATGGCTTTCAAAAGGAATTAAAAAGAGCTGTATACGAAAACGCCAACTCTATTTAAAATATATTCTTGATCCGTCCAACAAAAAACCCAATTACCGTCTTTATAGAAACTACTCGAAAACGTTAAAAAACGTGATTGGTATGTCTCAACGACTAAGTAGTTTGAAATATCTGAACACAACGAAAAATATAAGTAAAGCGTCATGGAGGCTAATAAAACAAAATTTTGACCACGAATGTAACAAATCTATTATATCTGATGACTTAATCAATAAATCAGGGATTAGAAATGAGAACACTCATTGTACCACGGAATGATAGAGAATATATATTAATAAAAAAGAAGAACACCACAGAGTACATGAGCATAGAATACGTATGGAAGGCAGACTATTTAAATATAAGTTCAAAACTCCTGCCAAATTGTAGCCTTCCATGTTCTAAATTAATTACAAAGTAACAACATAAGACACACAAATTAAATGTTACATAACATATCAATTGACAACATTCCTATTTCATTTCTTAGATAGTGAAATTTAACTCTCGGTAAAGCCTTTGTTAGAAAGTCAGCAAGCTGATTATTTGATGAAACATAATTTAAATCAATAACTTTGGCATAATACTTTTCTTTAATGAAATGATATTTAGTGTCTATATGTTTACACCTCTTATGAAAGTTTATGTTTTTAATCACACTTATCGCACTTTGATTGTCAATATTTACTACTATGGTTTGTTGATTTAATTCACCCAGGTCAAATAACAATTGTTTGATCCAAATAGTTTCTTTGGTGGCAGCACAGGCTGCCATAAACTCGGCCTCTGTAGTAGACAGAGCAACAGTGTGTTGCCTCTGACTAGACCATGTCACAGCAGCTCCATTTTTAATAAATATGTACCCAGTTGTTGACCTTCTAGTTGTTATGTCATTGGCATAATCAGCATCACTGTATCCAACTAGCTCTGAAGATTTTGATGCTGATAGGTAGCATAGACCCAAATTAACAGTGTCTTTCAGATACTTTAGAATTTTCTTAACAGCTTTCCAGTGAGATTCATTATAGCAGTTCAAAAATCTACTTACCAAGCTTACAGCAAACATTATGTCTGGTCGACTTACTATAGCAACATGCATCAGAGAACCAACTGCTTCTCGGTAAGGAAGATTCATGTCAGGCTGGTGCTCACTTTTCTCTAGCTTTGAATGAGGATCAACTGGAACACTATTGGGGTTGGCATTTTCCATATTAAATTTATTTAATAGCTGTTTAATATATTTAGATTGATGTATAAAGATGTATTTGTCAGAAACTTGAATGTCCATTCCAACAAAATTTCCAGGTGGGCATATTGTCATATCAAATATTGTTTTCAAATCATTTGTTACAGATTGCAACACAGACTTTGATTTTGAAAATAGGAGCCCATCATCCACATACATACAGAAATAACACTTTATTCCTTTTACATTTGCCACATAGACACATTGATCTGCTTTACTATTTATGAAACCAAATTTCTGAAGTACAGAATTAAATTTAGTATTCCAGCACCTTGGTGCTTGTTTGAGACCATACAGTGACTTTATTAATTTACATACTTTATTTGGTTCATATATTAGACCTTTAGGGGGATACATATATATGTTTTCTTGCAGTTCCCCATACAGAAAAGCAGTCTTAATATCAAGTTGTAGAATATCATAACCATTTTGAGCGGCTAGAGATAACAATAAACGAATTGAATCATACCTGACAGTGGGCGAAAATGTTTCTTTGTAGTCTATACCTTTGGCTTGTGCATAACCTTGAGCACATAATCTGGACTTGAAGCGGGGACCTGTTGGTTGATCTTTGACTCTGAAAACCCATTTAGAGCCAATGATGTTTGTTTTTTCTGGTTTGTTTACCAATGTCCATGTACCATTTCTTCTATGGGCTTCGAGTTCCTCTTCGATAGACTCTTTCCATTTTTCAGCATTTTCACCAGAAATAGCTTCTCTGTATGTTTCAGGGACTTGTTCAAGTGCTAAGCATTCATCATAGCAAAGGTAAGTTTGTTCTTTATTTTTATTCCTAGGTCTCAATGTTATGGTGCTTTGGAACGGAATATCAACCTCACCATCGGGTAAGTATTCATCTGAATCTGAGTTATTTTTAACAGTATTGTATGAGCTATCTGAGCTATATGATTCTTTTCTGCTTTCTTCATTAGACTCATTTGAAATTAAACTTTTTTCATTTCTTTTGGAATGCATATCAAGTGTTTTATTTTCTGTTTCAGACAATTCCAAAGATGCATAGTTTCTCTTCACAGTGGATTCTAGAAATACAGCATCCCTGCTCTTAATAACATTTTTAGTATTTGGTATTATGAACCTGTATCCTTTTGTGTTTTCGCAATAACCAATAAAAATCATCTTTTGTGCTTTTGGATCCCACTTTTTGCGTTTTACTTTTGGCAGGTGGACCATAGCTTCACACCCAAACACTTTCATATGACTTAAATTTGGTTTATGACCAGACCAAACCTCTTCTGGGGTCATAAATGACAAGGTTCTAGTTGGAGATCTGTTAATGATATATGCAGCAGTTTTTATAGCCTCAGCCCAGAAAAACTTTGCCAAGCCAGCATTCAGTATCATACACCTTGCTTTCTCAACTAGTGTTCTATTAAGCCTCTCTGCAGCTCCATTTTGTTCTGGAGTATAAGGTGTTGATGTTTGATGTCTTATTCCAGCACTTAATAGGAAGTCAGTGAATGGTTTGTTGACATATTCTAGGCCATTGTCAGTCCGAATACATTTGAGTTTACAATCAGTTTGATTTTCAGCTTCTGTTTTGAACTCTTTGAATTTTGACAATACCTCTGTTTTATTATTCAAAATGTACACATACACTTTTTTGGAATAATCATCCAAAAATGTTAAGAAGTATTTAGCCCCTCCTAATGATTGTGTTTCGATGGGGCCACACAAGTCAGAATGCACCAGTTCCAATAGCTTTGAAGAATGTGATCCTTGACTCTTGAAAGGCAATCTTGTTTGTTTGCCCTCTTTACATGTAATACAAGTTACATTCACTTCTTTATCAGATAATGTTATTCCTTCTGAACATTCTTTTAATTTCTTTAAAGTGTCAAAGAGCAAATGACCCATTCTTTGATGCCATAAATATACATCATCTTGTTTAACATCAGACATGCATGCATAATCAGTATTAATATTAAGCCGGTACATGTTGTTAATTTTTGTTGCTGTTGCTACAATAACATTTAGTTGATTCAGTATAACACACCCTTTAGAATCAAATTTAACTTGACCACCATTTTCTGTAATTTGATGTACAGATATTAAATTCACTGCAAGTTCTGGTACATACAAGACATTTTTAAATAGAATTGTATTTGTATGATTTTCTCGATTCAATGTATTCAAGGTTACATCACCAGAGCAACTTACTGAGAGTGTTTTGTTATTAGCAACTTTTATTTGCTCAATAGGTGGTGACTGTTGATTTTGAAGAAGGTTTTGGTGTCTCGTCATGTGCATGGTTGCGCCAGAATCAATGTACCATGCAGAGCTGTTGTTGTCAAATGGAGTGACAAACGCGGCAGCATATGAACTATTTGATTTAGCAACCTTTTCTTTCGGTTTAGACCTGCATTCTTGACTTTTGTGTCCATATTTATTACACTGAAAACATCTAGGACCTTTGTTTAACTTCTTTTTCACATTCTTAGTTTGATAACCATGAGCAGATGTAAAAGCAGAGTTACTGTTTTCAGATTTAACTTCTTGGAGCAATTTAGTTTTAACTGAGTCTGCACTTATTTTCATCCCTGAGCTTTCTATAGCAAGGATCATTGGTTTATAATGTTCAGGTAACCCGGAGAGTAAAAGTGTTCCAAGCCACTCATCATCAACTTTGAATCCTATATTTCGGAGTTTGTGCGCTGTAGACATTATTTTGCTCACGTATTCATCTATATTTTGGCAACTAGAGAGTGTAGTTGTACAGAGATCACGTAGTAGTCCAACTCTGCGTGTAAGCCCCGAGTCGTCGAAAGCGCGGGACAGGTTCTCCCACACTTCTTTGGCTGTTTCTGCCTCTTGGATATGTACGAAGTTGGTACTATCGACAAGTAAAATGATTTTCGATTTTGCTTTAGTGTCTTTTTTCTTGTCAATTGGTTCGTCGTTGGGATTTTCAATACATTCCCAAAGCTCTTCATGTTGAAGGTATGTTTTAACAGCAAACAGCCAGGTACTGTAATTTTCTCGGCCTGTTAATTTTTCTATAAATGCCAGAGGATTGCTACTCGCCATGATGATTTGATAAAACTGAGACACGCGGCTTTTAGGTTATACCGGTACACTACCAATTCGCTCGAAACTGTTTGTAATCCCGTTTTATGCGTATAATTAACTCTGCTGACACTTTCTTTACAACTTGGGCTTAACTGGGCCCATAACCTGATGACTTAATCAATAAATCAGGGATTAGAAATGAGAACACTCGTTGTACCACGGAATGATAGAGAATATATATTAATAAAAAAGAAGAACACCACAGAGTACATGAGCATAGAATACGTATGGAAGGCAGACTATTTAAATATAAGTTCAACAATATCGGAAGTTATCAAGGACAATGTTACAATTAGAGATCCAATTAAAATTGCAAATATATTTAATGATTTTTTTATAAATTTGACGAATCTAAGTGATGATAGCATTGGCAAAAAAAATAGTGACATTGAAAGGAATATTAATACAATTTATTTGACACCAACTGAACCCCATGACATTTACAAAATAATCAAGCGACTTAAAAATACTGCTTCTACAGGATATGACCACTTACCAACCTCTCTTTTCAAGAGATGTGCCATCCAGATTTCTTTGCCGCTTAGTCACATCGTAAATGTTTCGTTTGAAGAAGGAGTTTTCCCAGAACGTTTAAAACGGGCTATAGTGAAACCACTCTTGAAATCCGGAGACTGTAGAATCTTAAAAAACTACCGGCCCATTGCACTAATACCCATAATATCTAAAGTTTTTGAAAAGGTCATGTTTGATAAAATAAACAGCTTTTTAACTAAACAAAAAATCTTGACCCCTAACCAATTTGGTTTTAGAAAAGGTAGCTCAACTACACTGGCTTGTTTCAACCTAATTAAAAACATATCGGAATCTTTAAATAATAAGAAACCTGCAGTGGGATTATCAATAGATATGTCAAAGGCATTTGATTTTGTTTACCACCCAATTTTGCTCGAAATTATAGAAAAATGCGGCCTTCGCGGAAAAACTTATGAGTGGGTAAAAAGCTACTTAAAAAATCGTCAACAGTGCGTAGAAATTGTAGGAACTAACAAAAATCACATACAAGTATACAGCTCAGACTACAAACTGGTAGAATTTGGCGTTCCTCAAGGAAGTATATTAGGTCCTCTGCTCTTCCTACTATATATAAATGATTTACCAACTGTGACAAATCACAAATGTATTTTATATGCGGATGACACTACTATTCTTGTTGAGTGTATAAATCTTAATGCATTTGAAAATGAAATTAATGACACTTTAAAACAGGTTGTCCAATGGCTTCAAAACCATAATTTAAATATTAATCTTAACAAAACAGAATATTTACAATTTCGAACACACCACAGAGAACAAACGGACTTAAACATTCATATCAATGGGGGAAAAATTAACGAAGTGCCATATTCGACATTTTTGGGATTTACGTTGGACCCCTTCCTTGACTGGAAAGCACACGTAGACAAGCTGTGCAATAAACTGGATAGATATCTTTACGTCCTATATCGCATTAAATATGTTGTATCCGACAAAGCGGCCTTAACATGTTATTACGGGTATGTAGCGTCTATTTAACGTTATGGAATTATTTTGTGGGGCAATTCAGTAGACAGTGATAGAGCATTTAAAATTCAAAAGAAATGTATGAGAATATTGTGTGGCGCTGACTTTTTAGATAGCTGTGTGCCTTTATTTAAGAAATTAAGAATTTTACCATTGCCATCCCTGTATATATATGAGATGTTAATATTTGTCTACAAACATCCGTCCCTGTTTACACTTAGAACACCAACAAATAGGCCCCAACGTGGAAATCATAACTTGAAACTTGAGTATCCATTTACAAAAGGTTTGGCTATATGCCACCGCAATGCATCCTACATGTCTGTGAAATTATATAATGTAATAAGCGATGATTTAAAGGATAAGGCATTTAATGAATTTAGATTAAAGCTATTTAATTATTTAATCGACAAATGCTTTTATTCCATCCAAGATTTTATTGATAACTGTGACATTTAGTTGTGTATTATTTTTATAAACTGTGACATTTGATTTAATTTTACTATTTGTTTTGTTTGATACTAATTATTTTTGACATTATTTTTGACATTATTTGGAATTAATTTTATTGTAGACATTTATTTGACATGTAGCAACAAGTGACATTTTTTTATTTTTTATTTTAATTTTCAACTTTTTCTCTCTAATGTATGTTATAATTATTTTTCAATTGCTTTTTAAATTCAATTATAATGTTAAATATTTACACGCCTAACGGCAGAGCAGGCAAAGTGCATATTAATGAATGAAGATCCTGTTATATACTCTTGTTCTCGTAAATAAACGATTTTTATTTTTTTATTATTATTTTTTTAAGGTCTACTCTTCACGCCGAGAACAATAATTAGCATACTTATCTCTTTTACCCATATTAACATTAATTTCTGTCTCCCTCGCACGATTGAATATTTCAATTTTGTCATTTTGATATGTATAGAACCGTGATAGCCCAGTGGGTAGAACACTCGGTTATCGTGCAACGACTAGTGTTCAAATCCTGGGTCGGGCCTACACCAATTTGTCTTTTCTAAAGACATATGTGTGGTTAATTTATCACGGTTGTTAACGGTGAGGGAAAACATCGTGAGGAAACCCACATGGCTGAGTTGTACTTAGTCATGTGACAGTGTATTCGTTCAAAACGGCGATAGGCCTGCCCCCTATCACGTGAGTACACTGTCCATGCAAAACGTAGGTACTCTGAACACCAGGTGACAAAGTCACGTGATGTTCAGAAGTATTAGTACCTCTGCCAACGCCTTCGGGGATATTCGGCGTGAACGTTTATGTTATGTTATGTTATTATAGAACAATATAAATACTAGCGTTTCTATTCGATTAAACCAACGACAACTACGGAGGTATCGTTGGATTCGTCGAATATCACCATGTATACTCATATAATATATGAGTATACATGGTGATATTATCAGAAATGACAAAATACGATTTCGTTTCATGAGAGCGAGACAGAAATGAATTTTAATATGGGTTAGAAGATATAATGGATTATGCTGTGTAGTGTCGGCTTAGAATAGCACTACCCCATTTCTTCCGTTGGGTTTAAATAAAAGGCGACTAACGGTATTGGGGCTATTGAGAGATTTTAGGGCGATGCCCACCACCACCCAACCTATCACCAACAACCTTTATTTAACCATCTTTTTCCCACTCAATTTTCCAAAAGTGGCTGAGGTATTTCTAATTTCATAGCTCTGGCTACCCCTTTTAGGTATTTATAGCCGTGAGTATTTGTGTATGTGTGTAGAAGATATAAGTATGCCGTTTATCGTTCTTGATGAGAATAGTTGATCCACTGAACGCGCCAAAGAAACACATAGTGCGTACACAGACCGACACACGCAGTACGGACGTACGATCCTGACAGCGCTGCGTACAGTATGTGCGTACAGAATGGTCAATACAGCTCTGAAAGCTCTTTAAAATTTCCTTTGAAAATTAGATTATAACTACAGCCGACTAACGTCAGGATCGATGGCCAGGTTAGCTTTGAATATTTAAAATGATTTTTTTTAAAGGTACAAATAAACTGTTTTCTATCGACTTACCTTGATCGCTTTTTGTTTGCATTGTGGTTTTGGCAATCATCATCACCTAAACATAAATACAATTTTGATTATATAGCTAAAATTTTTACAAAGGACTTATACTAAAAAACACTATCTATTGGTATGAATTATAAACAATTATTTTGATTGCAATATGAAAAGTAGTACAGACTAAAAAGTGAAACTAAAATTAGATTAGTCCAATTATGACTAAACCAAGACCAACCTAATTTCTTTCTTTTTTATTTGACTGACATGAGGCAGAAAATAAAACCCAGATTTATAGTTTCTAGGCCCTATACCACTCGACCACGAATAAGATACAATTACTAATAAATAAAGAATAAATAAAGGAAAGAAAAATTTCGACACAGGCGGAAATCGAACCCTTTTTTCTTTCCTTTATTTATTCTTTATTTATAAGTAATAATTCCCACATGAGGTTTTCATGAACAAAAAGATTTAAATTAAGATACAATTATTTGTAGGCACTAACCATAGACACTTACTTGGTCTGTAATTAGTCGTAATGTTTGATTTTTCTCTGTCTCTCGCTTCTTTGTCGCTGTCCAATTATAAAGCATTTCAGGATGCAACCACACTCTTTTGACGCGATACAAATATGCATCAAATATTTCCTCCATAGTTTCTTTTATAGTTTGAATTAAATGTCGGTCGTTGATTTCTGACAAACCAAATATTGATCCTGAAAAAGGGTAATTTATAATCTGATACATATGTTGCTGTGTAGTGTCGGCTTAGAATAGCACTACCCCTTTTCTTCCGGTGGGTGTACGTAAGAGGCTACTAACGGAATTGGGGCTATTAAGGGATTTTTGGGCGATGCGGTTGGAGACACATCACCAACAACCTTCATTTTGTCATCTTTTCCCCACTCCATATTTCCAAAAGTGGCTGAGGAATTTCTAATTCTAAATAAACCTACCCCTTCTAGGGATTTATAGCCGTGAGTATATGTATGTATGTATGTATAATACATAACAGTCCACAACAACAAATGGTCCAAGAAGTAGGACAAATTCCGTAATGCCAATATTAAGGCAAAGTTATCAAGGTTAACGGTTAGATCCATTAAAAGTTTCCGATAAAATCTGCCAATCATAGTCTAATTACCCGATGCAACATGTGTTAGCTGAGATTTTAATGATGGCGACAGATGTCGAAGAAAGTCTGCTATTTATTTTTTAATTATAAATTTACTAGCTATTAGATTTTTACGGTTATAAATTTCTAATAAACAAAGTAAAGAAAAAATTCGCCACGAGCGGGGTTTGAACTCGCGACGTCGGGTATATCCATCGCTCTGCCAATTGAGCTACAGTGTCAATGGCTTCCAGCGCGAAATTCTTCTATCATTTGTTTGTTTTACACTTTTTAAGTAGTGCTTGTTAAATTTCTGGTAACATAAAAAAATTATGTCTAGATACTTACGTAAAAGTGATAGCAAAGCAGCATCGTATACATATGGCTCATGCTTGAAATAGCCCTTACCAGCCATTGGAAATAACTTGTCAGCAAAATTTCGACTCTCAACATTAATACTGTTCAAAAATCCATACATTATATTGTTGTTGAACGCTTGGTTTAATATTTTTCTTCGTGGTTTCCATATATTTACTAAAATTTTAAAAAAAATATAGACATACCGTTATACAGATATCATTGTCACCTCACACTAAAAATTTATTAGTAATAATACCAAGATTTGAGGTAATAATGATTTCGTTAAAAATTGGTATTCAGACTATCCATTATTTTCTAACGGTAGTTCCCTAACTGAAACCGGTGCAGCTCATCCCCATCTCACATAAATTCAATATCGAAGCAAAATTTGGTTGTCACTAGATTACAAATATGCAAATTTTCTTTCCTTTATTTATTAGTAATAATCCCCAAATAATGTTTTCACGGGTTTTCTTGAAAAAAAAACATTCTAAAAATTACTTGTTAAACGCGACACAATTTACTTATCAATTCAGCAAATTATTATTTTTACACCAGCAGTACTCGAACCCACGAACTCGGGTTAACGCCCCCGTCGGTCTACCAACTGAGCTATGGTATCGAATGATAGTGACAGGGGTGCATAACCGAGTGCGTGGGTTCGAATCCCGCTGAAGTTGTTTTTTTTTTCTAATCTATAAAATAAACGGGCAGCAAAATTTATCTTTAAAAAACTATCTCTAATTCACTAAAAAACTTAAATTTCATTAAGAGCTTATCACTAAAATGTATGAAATAAAAAATTAAATACCAAAAATACAAATTAAAAAACAAACAGAAAAAAAAACAAAAATTCTTACTTAAATCTATATATTTTTTATGAATAAAGGAAAAAACCAACTGAAAAAAATATATTATTATATGCATATTTCATACTTACAAAACCTTCCTTTTCAATCAACCTATTAAAAAACGGCGTCAGAATCCGCTTCTTAGTTTTACAGATTAAAGTATACATAGGAATATCATAGATTGTTTGTTAGTTTGGCACCGACTTCAAAAATAAGACGTAATATTTACATATAACCGTTAATTTTATTAATTTATATTTTTATTTGTTAATTGATTATACACATGATTTTGCATATGCAAAATTGAAATAGAGGTGTACATAATAAAGAATATTTGTTTCCTTTCAGTTGGTTTTTAAAGGCAGTTGTTTTTATACACAAAAAATAATAACATAATTATAAGTAAGTTTTTTTTTTCAGATTTGTCAATAGCATCTTTGCCACCCTTTGCGGATATACAGGGTAAACATTGACTCGAGTTAAGGTTCCCTTGCAACAACCATTAAGGTGCCGTTGGTTCAGCGAAAAATATCATCTCAGGGGGTGCTGCCTCCGCGGGCGCGGGGAAGCGCTTGCGCGCCGTTTGTGCGGCCGTCTCCCCGACGCGACGCAGTGCCCGCGTTTTAAAAACATACAGTAGGGTAAGCAATACAGTTTTTGTCAACTCGACAGCTTTAGCCACTCACAAATATTTTCTATGGTATGGGTTCGGACATTTGTTTATAACTATTTACATTTTCTTTCTAAAATATTTGCGAGTGGCTATAACAGTCAGGGTGACGAAAACTGTATCGCTAACCCAAGGTTTTCAAATTCAAAAAAATTGGTAAAAAAAACTGTTTAAGTTAAACGGTTTTATTATTAACATACAGAGCAATGTTTAAGATAAATGTACTAAAAACCTAAAAATAATAATAAAATAGATACAGTCGTGGGAATTATATACATATGCATAGACTAGACTAAAATAAAACCGTGGGGCACGTCAATTAAATAAATAATAAAACCGTTTAACTTAAAAAGTTTTTTTACCTATTTTTATTTTCTAGTTTTTAGTTTTTATTTCGCATTCTGTTTTCATTAATTTTTTTACCATTTTGTTCCCACGAGTAATGGACATTTAAACGGTCAACCCCTCCAGAGGTCCAATAAAGGGGCAAAGCTATGTACAACAAGATGCGCCTGAGTCTTGAGGGGAAAACGCTAACGACATATCATTTTTATCCACCCTCATGCCATACAGTTCTCGGCGCGTTTTAACCTTTCACCTTAACTTGGGTGGTGTACCGCTAACGACGTATAATTTTTAGTTACCCTAACGCCACACAGTCCTTAACACGATACAAAATCTTGACTTGGGTGGTGGATTCAGGCTGGATTAATCAGATACCTAAATAAATTACAGATCAATTTCTAAATTTAAATCTTATTATTATATGCCATTTAGTGGCTGCGCCCATCTAAAATATTGATTTGGTATAGTGCACTGTATGGCGACCATCTTAGATTTTAATTTTGCATAGTAAATTGTATTCTACTTGTTGAGACCTTTCATTTGATACCCGTGTTGATGGGATTGATTTAAAACCTAAGTTATCCGCCATTTTGTAGAGGCCGCCATCTTGGATTTTAATTTTATATAGTTCATTGTATTCTACTGGTTGAGCACATTCATTTGATACCCATATTGATGGGATTGATAAAACCTACGTTATCCGCCATTTTGTAGCGGCCGCCATCTTGGATTTAATTTTTTTATAGTATATTGTATTCTGCTTGTTGAGCCCTATCATTTGATACCCATATTGATGGGATAAATAAAACCTAAATTATCCGTTATTTTGTAGCGGCGGCCATCTTAAATTTATAATGATATTGAATAAATATAATTGTATTGTCATCAAAATCCAAAGTGTATACAAAATTTCAGATTAATCGGTTGATAGGAAGAGGGTGAAATTAGAATTACTAAATTTGAGCCAAGAATAAAACAAATGGGGTGAGCTAAATAAAACCGTTTAAAAATAGTTTCTACCATGGCCGTTTACAATATAAAATGTAATGATACGATAGATTTGTCTACCCCTGTCAGTTTATACAAAATTATTACAGTGTCAATTTCATAATTTTTGCCGTGTCGTGTCGGCTTAGAATAACACTACCCCATTTCTACCCGTGATCGTAAGAGGCGACTTAGGGTATAGGGGATTTTTAAGTGATTTTTGGGCGATGTGGTTGGAGAACCGTCAACGAAATCATTTATTATCTTTTCCCAAATCAACTTCCAAAAGTGGCTGAGAAATTTCTCATTCCAAAGCTCTGGCTATCCCGTTAAGGGATTTATAGCCGTGAGTATATGTATGTAATTGTCAGTTTACACCTGTAACTAGGTATTTAATATTATTAATTGAAATTAGAAGTTACTTTAACGATTTTGTTCTTTTTCCCACTCCTGATAAATTAAACAATAATAATAACATAAAATATATTATTAATTTTATATTTTCTTTTTCGGCCATGGGAGAGGCGAGAATTTAAAAGATACCTACATAAAATATAAAAATGAGTGAAATCTATAAATGTAATGTAATCTATAAATTGAATGAATTTTTTTATATTTTGCTAATGCTAACCGTACGCACAGTCACTCTCACGCCTACATTGACGCGCATCGTATACAGATAGGTCACTCGCACACTAACGGCGCTGCACGCGCGTAAATTGTTAGAACTGTAACTCAAGGCGCGCGCGACACAGGTCCAACCCCTAAGGCAGCTCGCCGAGCTCTGATCGAGCGGCGGGCGGCGCTCGGGCACGAGTAGGACCGTGATTATCGATGTTTTTAAAATATTTGTTTTATTGAATTTATTAAAAAAGAAAACTAATCGCCAATTATTATTAGAAATACAAATGTTCAAATTATGATGCAAGTTATATGAGAGTAGGTAAAATAAATAAAATATAAAACCATTTTAAAGAGTTTAATTAGAGGTATGTTGGTGATTTTTTTCTATCGAGCGAAAATTTATTAATCATGTTTCGAATTGCCAATTTCACTGCAGAAAAGCCTCAAGATTTCGATGTATTTTTTTCAAAACCATATTATTATAAACATACGCATAATAAAGTTTCAAAAACCCTGTTCGCTGGACTAACGGCACCTTAACCGATTCAAGAATTGAACGCAAGCCCTTCCTGCATCAGTCGTTGTGGTCGTTTTAAGGGCAATCAAAGAAATATTATTTAATAAACAGCAGTTGAAATGTTAACTCACCATCAGCTGTAATTAATCCTTGGCCAAATAATTTTTGTGCAAATTTATAAATGTATCCCTTAGCAAATCGCTTATTCATGAAGTGGGGCACTATATCATTATCTGTAACCACTGGAAAAAAACCCTCAAGTTTCATTAAAGCAATAGAGAATGAGCTCAAAAAGGCAGGTTTCTAAAGTATGAAGAATAAAAGAGCATGTATGAAAAAATTTATGGATATGAACAAAGCTAGAGAGGTTTGCCAGGATCGTACAAAGTGGCGATCGAAAGTTTCTGCCTACGGCGTAAGTATATGTATATGTATGTTTGAATTTTCATTATACTCTATTGGTTGTAGGCCTCTAAAACATAGATACATATATACTATTCAGAAGAACATATTCGCTTCTCTCACACTCATCATCCTCCCATTTAGAATGTACCCCCTTTCCTACCTAACTTAACCTAACCTAACCACGCGTGTCGTGAAAGGCTCAGCCACTTTTGGAAAGTTGAGTGGGGAAAAGATGATAAAATAAAGGTTGCTGGTGATGGGTCTCCAACCACATCGCCCTAAAATCCCAAAGCCCCATCACAGTTAGTCGCCTCTTACGTACACCCACCGGAAGAAATGGGGTAGTGCTATTGTAAGCCGACACTACACAGCTATATGTATGTATGTATGTAGGTTATAGTTAGCAAGCAATTTAGTGCTAGGATTCTAGTTTGTGACTGAACTTTCTCAGACTTTCTCGTTCTAGACAGCGAAAATTATTTAAACCTATTGTTAGTATTATTATTGTAATTTATCTATACTAGCACTACCCCATTTCTTCCAATGGGTGTATGTAAGAGGCGACTAACGGTATCGGGGCTATTAAGGGATTTTTGGGCGATGCGGTTGGAGAACCCATCACCAAAAACCTTTATTTTACCATCTTTTCCCCATTCCATTTCCAAAAGTGGATGAGGAATTTCTAATTCCTTAGCTCTGGTTACCCCGTCGAGGGATTTACAGCCGTGAGTGTATATATTATAGTCGTCACTTTGCCGCACAGTACGCGGTAAATTCCCTGTTCCAGTGAATGATTCGCACCCAGTGAGCCTGCTGATATAAAGGCTTGCGTTATTATTACCAACCAATTACCATAAAAAGGCACGGGCCCGATCCATATTTTGACAGTTGTATTGAATTTCCTGCCATAATCTGTTATACGTTGTAAAATTGATGGGAGTTCTGAAAAAAAAGATGGAAGATTAGATTACATCGTAGCCATACCCAGAAGGCGTTGGCGTTAATGAGCACAGCCACACCTGATACTTTAAACATCTAGAAACCAACTGAAGAATACAGAGAGAACCATCATATTTTGATAAGTTTTTTCTTTGTCCGTTTAGTGTGTAAATGCGCTTGTTAATTATTTAGGGATTTAAATAGTATGACATATACGAAATATATCAGAACTATGTAAACTTTGTTCCAGCTATCCTTTAACCGTCAGGTTGGCTGCGCAATGATGGTAAGAGACCGGATTGCATGTTATTGATTCCATGGAAAAATGGGAAGACACTTGGGTATGATGCTGAGGGTCTCAAGCAGCGAAAATACAGTAATATAGGTGAAGACCATGTTATCACCTTGAGTTGCGACCCTTGGTCCATGAGGTCCAAGGGCGCGTCGATAATTCAAAGATATATCGGTGCGCTTGGTGGAGACTTGTGTCGAACCAAGGGTTCTGATACGTTTTTTGCTTTTTGTTTTAGTATGGCTATACAAATACAAATGGGCAATGCCGCCAGCCTCCTTGGCACCTTCCAACCAAGCGGCAGCGATTTTAAAGACAATTTTTTATATTGTATAGTTTTTTTTAATTATTATTATAATGATTTTTTTTTTCATTAAAAATAATCGGACAACATCAAAATTCCTCAGCCACTTTTGGAAAGTTGGGTGAGGAAAAGATGGTAAAATAAAGGTTGTTGGTGATGGGTCTCCAACCCCCCCACACGGTGCAGCCTTGTCGTGGCGTGGGGGCTCAGTAGCCCCGGGCTCGTCACCCGGGGTGAAGCCAATGCACCAAGGGTCCGCTTCACTCCTCTGTTTTCAGAGTGAGTAGTAAGCGGACTGAGTGAGGAGAAAACCTCGTTAAAAAATCAAGAGAACTCGTAACCCTGGCAGTCTCGCACTTCCAGGGCCGAGGGTCTTGCCGCGGCAAAGGCTTGACCGCGAGGATTAAACCTCTATAAAAAATCGGAAGAGGAGTAAACCTTCCGCAAAAATCCGAGGATAAAACCTCGTTAAAAAATCCGTGAGGTGGTGGGCTGCGACCGGCGGGTTGCAGTCTGCTACTCCGCAAGGAGAACCTCGAGGGGGTGGGCGTTTGGAACTTGTGGCCCAAACGCCTGCGGTGCTGAGGAAGCACAAGGAGGAGTGGGGGACTTTAAGTCCCCCGAGATGGGCTGCTTTTTGCAGCAGGTGCGTGGAGTCTGTGGATGTTGCCTACGGTAAAGTCGCCATGGACTCCACACATGTGCACCATAGGTGGCCACCGTGTGGTTTAAGTTGGTAAGAGTCCGACATACCTTCGTCACCCCGCCGGGTGACGTCGGATCCATGAGGATTTCCCCACGAAAAAAAAAAAAATTATGGGTCTCCAACCGCATCGCCCAAAAATCCCTTAAAAGCCCCCAATACCTTTAGTCGCCTCTTACGTACATTCACCGGAAGAAATGGGGTAGTGCTATTCTAATCCGACACTACAAAGCAAATATAAAGTGCAATTAATGTGATACAAAAAGAGAACAAAACAAACTTACTGTCCACATTTAAAACTAAGAGTGCATGTCCTATTGGAAAAATTGCACCTGGATACGACTGGAATTGTCTTGAAAACCAAACAACCCGACACCAATCACATAAAGACTTTTTATAAATAACAAATATGAAAAACAGTGCTATAAATATTAAATACACCGAGAACATCGTAATAAAATATTTACCGAGAAAAGAAACGATAAGAATGCTCTTATGTTTGTATTACTAAAAGAATTGAGTTTTGTGGCATAACGAGATGTAACATCGACCTCGACAATATATATTGCAATTAATTTTCATACTTATGATAATGGCAATATTATAAAATAATAAGATGTCTTTAAGATAATGAAATTTGTAATTGACAAAATTGAGAACACTGATTTAACTCATTAAAAAATTGATTACTATTAACTTGTTTATCATGTGATTTTTTTTATGTAAAAGTGCATGTTATGTATGGTATGGTCAGTTTTTTTTGTATTGTTTTCAAAAAACTATTATTTTTGCCAATCATCTTACGCTGCTTGAAGTGTATTTTATTTATGTCACTCCAAATGGGTCCTGACCACAGATCTGTGGTCCTGACTGAAAATCTGTGTTGTGTGTAATAAGCTGAGGCAGGACCTTTTCACATTTGTTTAATTTATATGTTTTTTTTATCACTTGTTTTTTATGTCTTTTATAATTTTAATGTTTAAGTAAACTGTATAGTAGCTAGTAGTTCAAATGTGAATAAATGTCTCTTCTTCTTCATTAATTCTCAGATGTATTATATAGATGATGTCTATCATCCAATGTTTTGGAAGTTAGCTACTGAATCCGAAGTTAGCAAGTTTGATCAACATACATACATATACTCACGCCATTAGTTCCCATTAGGGTAGGCAGAGACTATTGATCGCCACTTCGCACGATCCTGACAAACTTCTCTAGCTTCGTTTACATCCATCAATCTTTTCATACATGCTCTTTTATTCTTCATACTTCGGACGCCAGCCTTTTTGAGCACGCTCTCAATTTGGTCCAAGTGTGTTCTCCGTGGTCGTCCTCTACTAACATTACCATCCACACTAGCTCTATAGATCCCTTTTACCAATTTTCTATCATCCATCCTCTCTATGTGCCCAAACCATCTCAACATTCCTTTTTCTATCTTTCTTACAATATCATCTTTCACACCACACTTTGATCAACATGAAATGGAAAATTACATTCTACGTTTGCTTCTATTCTACGGTGCCATGTAGTGCCGGCTTAGAATGTCACTATCCCTTTCTACCCTGTCGTAAGAGACGACTAAGGGTATGGGGTTTTTTAAGTGGTTTTTGGGCGATGCGGTTGGAGACCCATCACCAATTATACTTTATTCTACCATCTTGTCCCCTATCAACTTCCAAATGTGGCTGAGGGTTTTCTGAAGCCCCTTTTGGGAATTATGGCCGTGAATATATATATATATATATATACATATATAAACATGTATATATGTTTCGATTCGAGATATATTGAACATTTATACTTTTATGTACTCGCTCCATGCCATCTGCTTAGATTTGGGTATAATTGCTACGCCGTTGTTTCTTAATTTAATGTTTTTTGACATGAATTCCTCATGTGGGGATTATTACTCATAAATAAAAGATGTTATTAAAGGAAAGAAAAATTTCGACACTGGCGGGGTTCGAACCCGCGACCTTCGGGTATACGCCCCCGTCGCTCTGCCAACTGAGCTACAGTGTCAGTTGGCATCCAGCGCGAAATTTCTCTATCCTTTGTTTCTTTTTTACACGTTCAAGTAGTGTTTGCGTTTCCTACCTCCGAATTTTAACTAATTCGGACGGCCACTTGTCTACCTTTTCAGATAGAATGCAAATGTTGGAAACGCCTAACTATCACATAATTTAATGTTTTTTGACATGAATTCCTCATGTGGGGATTATTACTCATAAATAAAAGATGTTATTAAAGGAAAGAAAAATTTCGACACTGGCGGGGTTCGAACCCGCGACCTTCGGGTATACGCCCCCGTCGCTCTGCCAACTGAGCTACAGTGTCAGTTGGCATCCAGCGCGAAATTTCTCTATCCTTTGTTTCTTTTTTACACGTTCAAGTAGTGTTTGCGTTTCCTACCTCCGAATTTTAACTAATTCGGACGGCCACTTGTCTACCTTTTCAGATAGAATGCAAATGTTGGAAACGCCTAACTATCACATAATTTAATGTTTTTTGACATGAATTCCTCATGTGGGGATTATTACTCATAAATAAAAGATGTTATTAAAGGAAAGAAAAATTTCGACACTGGCGGGGTTCGAACCCGCGACCTTCGGGTATACGCCCCCGTCGCTCTGCCAACTGAGCTACAGTGTCAGTTGGCATCCAGCGCGAAATTTCTCTATCCTTTGTTTCTTTTTTACACGTTCAAGTAGTGTTTGCGTTTCCTACCTCCGAATTTTAACTAATTCGGACGGCCACTTGTCTACCTTTTCAGATAGAATGCAAATGTTGGAAACGCCTAACTATCACATAATTTAATAGTTATCACATAATTTAGTAGCTCAGTTGGCAGAGCAACGGGGGCGTATACCCGAAGGTCGCGGGTTCGAACCCCGCCAGTGTCGAATTTTTTCTTTCCTTTAATAACATCTTTTATTTATGAGTAATAATCCCCCCCACATGAGGAATTCATGTCAAAAAACATTAAATTATGTGATAGTTAGGCGTTTCCAACATTTGCATTCTATCTGAAAAGGTAGACAAGTTGGCCGTCCGAATTAGTTAAAATTCGGAGGTAGGAAACGCAATCACTACTTGAACGTGTAAAAAAGAAACAAAGGATAGAGAAATTTCGCGCTGGTTGACCAACTGACACTGTAGCTCAGTTGTGCAGAGCGACGGGGGCGTATTCCCGAAGGTCGCGGGTTCAAACCCGCCACAGTGTCGAAATTTTTCTTTCCTTAATAACATCTTTTATTTATGAGTAATAATCCCCACATGAGGAATTCATGTCAAAAAACATTAAATTATGTGATAGTTAGGCGTTTCCAACATTTGCATTCTATCTGAAAAGGTAGACAAGTGGCCGTCCGAATTAGTTAAAATTCGGAGGTAGGAAACGCAAACACTACTTGAACGTGTAAAAAAGAAACAAAGGATAGAGAAATTTCGCGCTGGATGCCAACTGACACTGTAGCTCAGTTGGCAGAGCGACGGGGGCGTATACCCGAAGGTCGCGGGTTCGAACCCCGCCAGTGTCGAAATTTTTCTTTCCTTTAATAACATCTTTTATTTATGAGTAATAATCCCCACATGAGGAATTCATGTCAAAAAACATTAAATTACGTGATAGTTAGGCGTTTCCAACATTTGCATTCTATCTGAAAAGGTAGACAAGTGGCCGTCCGAATTAGTTAAAATTCGGAGGTAGGAAACGCAAACACTACTTGAACGTGTAAAAAAGAAACAAAGGATAGAGAAATTTCGCGCTGGATGCCAACTGACACTGTAGCTCAGTTGGCAGAGCGACGGGGGCGTATACCCGAAGGTCGCGGGTTCGAACCCCGCCAGTGTCGAAATTTTTCTTTCCTTTAATAACATCTTTTATTTATGAGTAATAATCCCCACATGAGGAATTCATGTCAAAAAACATTAAATTATGTGATAGTTAGGCGTTTCCAACATTTGCATTCTATCTGAAAAGGTAGACAAGTGGCCGTCCGAATTAGTTAAAATTCGGAGGTAGGAAACGCAAACACTACTTGAACGTGTAAAAAAGAAACAAAGGATAGAGAAATTTCGCGCTGGATGCCAACTGACACTGTAGCTCAGTTGGCAGAGCGACGGGGGCGTATACCCGAAGGTCGCGGGTTCGAACCCCGCCAGTGTCGAAATTTTTCTTTCCTTTAATAACATCTTTTATTTATGAGTAATAATCCCCACATGAGGAATTCATGTCAAAAAACATTAAATTATGTGATAGTTAGGCGTTTCCAACATTTGCATTCTATCTGAAAAGGTGGACAAGTGGCCGTCCGAATTAGTTAAAATTCGGAGGTAGGAAACGCAAACACTACTTGAACGTGTAAAAAAGAAACAAAGGATAGAGAAATTTCGCGCTGGATGCCAACTGACACTGTAGCTCAGTTGGCAGAGCGACGGGGGCGTATACCCGAAGGTCGCGGGTTCGAACCCCGCCAGTGTCGAAATTTTTCTTTCCTTTAATAACATCCGTTGTTTCTTGTCAGATATAAACTACTTAAGGGTTAGATACACAGAAAAGACATAAGAAAAGAA
Organism: Bedellia somnulentella; assembly: GCA_963576735.1. NCBI lineage: Eukaryota > Metazoa > Arthropoda > Insecta > Lepidoptera > Bedelliidae > Bedellia > Bedellia somnulentella. The sequence goes on along the minus strand of OY755192.1, from coordinate 5,825,522 downwards.
CGCGTCGCGGACGGCGCGCCCTTTCGATCAATGTTCAAACAAAATATATAGAATCGTCGTGATCCAACGCAAACAGATAAGACGCGGCGAGGACGGGGTGACGGGGCGCGGACGTGACGTCTTACGTCTTTTCTGTGTGTCTTGCCCCTAAAAAGCCTTATACACGGTTTCCGACCACCAACCATCGTGTCCTTGGTTGAGTTGATATGAAAATGGACAGTGTGGAAATCTGTTGTTCCAACCGATATTTGGGTGATGCCAGCGGCCTTGGTCGGAATCGCATCTCTTTCGATTGAACTGACAAGTTGATTCCAACCACCGACTGTGTAGAACGAATACAAAAATCTGTTGTTCCGACCAAGGACACCCATGGTCGGTGGTCGGAAACCGATCGAGTATAAGGCTTTTAAGGCGACCATTTAAATCATTTACGTCGTCGAGTCTAGAATTGGGGCTGATCCGATACAGAAATATTTGATTCATAAGTACGCCGGCGCCGTGTAGTGCCAACTTTGATACTAGAATGCGACTAATTTCAACTGGTGCCGTTCATCTTAAATAACACAAGTAAAAATAATAAGAAGAACAAATAAAAACACCGCGCCATGATTTAATATTAAAACTGTAATACTAGGTGGACATTAATGCTTCGCATGCCGAAATATGGAGCAAAGCCGGACAAAATTAAACAAGTGTTGTTTTAAAAAAAATGCAATTTCCTAAACTTTTTGTTTTTTACTGAGTCTGAAAAATTAGAACCTCAACCGATTCTGTACATTAATAACAAAAATAACAATCAGGGGGTGATTAGTGATCGATATTTATGCCAAAAATGCAATAAGTAAAATTTTTGTCTGTCTGTCTACCTTTCTGTCTGTTTGTATGTTCCTTTTAGAAATTAAAAATACTCGACGGATTTTAACAAAACTTGGTACAATTATTCATCATAGTAATGGGCAGGTTATAGTACTTTTCAGCAGAGTAGTGAAGGGAACTTTTGGGGTATTTAGGTAATAAAACGGGAGAAGTTACTCCATTTTTTAATCTTCCATCGCGTTTGCACCTTTAATGGTTAAAGTTACATAGAAATAATGTATGACGGAAATATTCCACATAAATTGTAAAAAAATCCCTCAACAGCATATGGCTATTTTTTATTGTTGACTCACATGCACATGCAACTGCTGATAGCTTAGCAGTTTCGAAAATTCTAATTATATTTGTTTACTTTTACGTTTATAATACTCTCACTAGGGGAGAAGATCTAATTTTTAGACTTTTTGCTTTTTACTCGAAAGCTATTAATTATATCATTTTAGTCACTTCTACAATAATTATCTAGACTTAATTAGCTACAAGTTGGTGGAGTAAAAGTGTGAAAGATGCGGGTAATGAAAAAAAGAAAGCCTGGCTCGATTTACTAGCAATCAAAGCTAGTAAACTAATGAATGTGTGTATAAATGATGACGAAGTTGAGAGAATTGAAGATGAATATAAGAGAATAAAGAGAGTGGTTAAGAATAAAATAGAGCAGAAAAAGCGAGATCTAAAAGAATGGAGTGAAAAGAGACTCTCCGATAATTTCCAAAGTAATCAAAAATTATTTTAGAAATATATCAGACGTGAAAGGGGAGTTTCTCAAAACACAAGTACAAGTGTGATGAAGAATGAAAAAGGTGAACTAATTACTGATGGAACAAGAATAAAAAGAGTATGGTAGGATTTTTTTTAGGGTCTCTTTGAAAAAAAAATGATCCCATTACTTCAGCAATTGATAGCGATGTTAATTGTGATGAGGTAATGGGATACTTGTCTGAAAGTATGGTAAGTATGGAAGAAATTGTAAAACCTATGAAAAGTATGAAACTAGGAAAAGCGGCTTATTTTTTCTTCACTTAAAGGCTTAGTTGGCATATTTTATAAAAGGGTATTTGTCGTTTTCTTCTCATTCTCATTAATATTCATATCGTTTAGAATCATCTGTGATATAGTTGTGTGCACTAATACATGTTTGCAAACTGCTCTTACGTAACCATGACCGCTCAAAATCTGCTCCACTGAGTTTGAAGCCAAAAATTTTGCATAGCATAACTCCGAGGCCACTTCCTGCCATCACGTGTCCAATGCAACCTAGGTAAGACATAAGCATGTGGAACCCCCGAAGCCGCACAATAATATTTTTACATAACATAACATAAACGTTCACGCCGTTTATCCCCGAAGGGGTTGGCAGAGGTACCAATACTCCTGAACTCACATGGCAAGCGCCATCTAGTTACCAGAGAAGGTACCCACGTTTTGCTTAGACAGTGTACTCACGTGATAGGGGGCAGGCCTATCGCCGTTTTGTACGAATACACTGTCACATGACTAAGTACAACTCAGCCATGTGGGTTTCCTCACGATGTTCACACACATATGACTTTAGAAAAGACAAATTGGTGTAGGCCCGTCCCAGGATTGGAACTCACGCCCTTCTGTTTTCGGGCGGGTGTTCTACCCACTGGACTAGCATGTCGCATATTTTTAATATTCGAAAAATCTTTTTTATATATTGTGTCCTAACTTACGGCGCACAAACGTGGTCATTGACCGGAAGTCAAAAGTCCAAACTTTCAGACGCACAGATCGCATTCGAAACACCAATCTACTTTTTTTTTTATGTTGCTCCAACTTCTGAAAAGATTTCAAAGACTCTTAAAGGGTTTGGTATTAAAATTACGATCAGAACAAACAATAGTTTGAAACGTTATCTATGTTTGAAATTAGATAAACACAGGCAATCTGGTGTTTACAAAATTGTTTGTCCTGAATGCAACAGCGTCTTCATTGGGCAAACTGGTAGAAGTTTTCTAACAAGATACGGGGAGCACGTGGCAGCATTTAGAAACGACCATCCAGAAGTCTCACTTTGCGAAACATCTTTTGGATACTGGACACGTTCTCCGCGATAATCATTATCTGAAGATTTTACATACTTGTTATAAGGGATTAAGGTTATGTCTTTCAGATAAACTTGAAATCTCCAGATATAATAATGATAATTCCGTTGCACTGCTGAATGAACAGCTGGGCTACACCGTTTCCCCACTTTTGTATTTTTTTTTAAATAATATAGTCCCTCGTCATTGATGGTTTTGGGTGGGGGAGTGGGGGGCCTATAAACATCACCGCAAAAGGCGCAAAATCGTATGACCGGCACTCGATGGTCAGCTGCCGAACTGTCTACTGCTAGACAATGACTCGTGTTGAGTCGAAACGCGTCGCATATTTGTGGTTGCCTGTGGTTTTTTCGCTTGCGGTTGTGTGTGTGGTGCATTGTCTGCTTTTCGATTTATTATAAGTGGGAGGGCGGGTGGTGCACAGTGCATGTTGCATGAAGACTACAGGTATTTAGCGGAATTAAGCGAAGAAACTTATTAATATTAGTATTGCTATGGATTTCCGCAAAGTAACGCCTGAGTCAATCCAATAGTTATAAGTTCGTTTGACCTTCGACATGACAGGGACACGAATATATTTCAGAAGCAGTTAGAAAAGGTACAAACGCTTTCATAGTTCTCGATTTGAAGAGTTGACCTCCAGTGTGGTTCATAGTGTCTATCTATACTGGTATGGGTTGTCTGGAAGAGATCGCTCTTAGTGATAAGACCGCCAGTTGTACTTTGGCTTTTTTACCGATCTTTTTTTTGTAATTGTTGTTTTTTTGTAATGTGCAATAAAGAGTTTTATTATTATTATTTCGAAAGACATTTTTGTTTCTCGCCTCTCCCATGGCCGAAAATGAAAATATAAATTTTAAATGGGAGAGGCGGTACTCCCCGACAAAAGCACAGTCGGTCGGGGTCAGGGAGTCAGGTTCAAGAACCGACGGACGATCCGAGCCGTATCGAGCAGCACCGCTTTCTGCATTTGTGCTGGAACCGACACGCCACAGAAATCCAACCGCCTCAAGTTGGTCGCGAGGCTGGTTGGAATTAACCCGTTCGCGGACAAAACAATTGGGATAATTACAGTCGAGGTCACACCCCACATGTCGGTAATCTCGTGAGCCAGATCGAGATACTTCCGACGCTTCTCGGTGTCGGCTTTCACGAGACCCTCGTCATGCGGGATAGTGACATCCACTAGAAATACCCTCGACTGCGACCGATCCCATACCACGATATCAGGCTTATTCGCTAGAATAGTCCTGTCTGTGATAACGGATCGGTCCCAATAGATTTTGGCACGGTCGTTTTCTAAGATTGGCTCCGGCAGATACTTGTAATACGGCAGCCTCTGTTGCAAGAGTCCGTATTTCAGAGCGAGCTCCTGATGCAGGATTTTGGCTGCTTGGTTGTGTCTGTGCAAGTACTCAGTGTTAGCAAGAGCCGAACAACCGGAAATAACATGCCTAAGTGACTCTCCGGGACGGCCACATGCTCGACAGATGTCTGTGGTACCGTCCTTTAGGATGTATTTCCGATAGTTCCGCGTCTTGATAACCTGGTCTTGTATTGCACAGACAAAACCTTCGGTTTCCCCAAAGAGGTCCCCGAAACGCAGCCAATGCAGGGAGGCTTTACGGTCCAAGAAAGGTTCGTGAAGTACCTTGTAAAACCTCCCGTGCAGCTCCTTCTCTTTCCATACGGACTCCCGATCAGAGGTGCTAAGTACCTCCGGGGTTCGCCAATCCTGTGAGGCCAACGATAAGGGAGTCAGTCCTTTATCACTAGCGACCACCTCTCCCCGAATACTATCATCCGTCATCGTCAAAAAATAGTTTCTGAGGTTGCATACCTCGCGGTTGTGCATGGTTTTGGCACTCAAGAGGCCTCGACCACCACACTTCCGCGGGATATACAATCTCATAACCGACGACCTCGGATGATGCATTCGATGAGAGGTCATCATCGTGCGGACTCGCCTGTCCAGAGCGTCGAGTTCGGTCTGAGTCCATCTGAGCACGCCAAATGTGTACATCAGTACAGGCATGACCCAGGAGTTAATGGCTCGGATCTTATTAACGCCTGACAAGTAGCTATTAAGCACACTTTTCAGGCGTTCATAAAACTCCTCGCAAACACCCTGTTTCACGTCTGCCACCTTCACACCGATGGTTTGTGACATGCCCAGATACCGGTATGTTTCAGCCTCGGAGAGTGCCCTCAAATGATTGGTGCCGACATCGACATTATTATTATTATACTTAACAACACAAAGTCGGGAGCCCGCACTACGAGCACTTTAAACACAAAGCTGTAAATTAAACTCAAATGTTCAAGCCGTATGTCCCCGCAGGTGTTGGCAGAGGTAGTAATACTACTGAACATCACATGACATTGTTTCCTGGTGTTCAGAGTAACCACGTTTTGCTTGGAAATTATACTCACGGGATAGGGGAAGGCCTGTAGCCGTTTTTTACGAATACACTGCCACATGACAAAGTACAATTATGGGTTCCCTCGCTATGTTTTCCCTCACAGTAAACAATGATGATAAATTAACCACACATATGACTTGACAAAAGACAAATTGGTATAGGCACGACCCACTGAGATATCACATTTAACTAGCATTCAATTTGTTTAAATGTAATACTAAACAACATGCAAAAGTCGACCTATTAATAAAATTCGTGCTTTATTCTGACCGTAGAGCTACCGCCCGCCGCTGCCGCCGACTCCGCAAGGGAAATGAAATTTTCATGTTGCTTGATTTCGGTTTTGGCACTTGGTGTTTGGAAATCAAGAAATGATGAAATGAAATTACATATATTTCCAGCACACCACAGTGCCAAATAATTTTATAAATTTGAATTATTGCATTAATATTTGTAATTTTAGTAAATTTGACAATTTTTGTATATTTCTGTGTGATATTTAATAATTCACTTTTTATGGTGTCCCTCAAGCCATAATCCTCAAATTTTAAAACTTCATGAAATTGATTTTGATCAATGCTAAACAATAGTGCATAAATAGTGCTAAATAGTGCCATACGCCAGATAAATAGTGCTTTTATGGTTAAAAAGTTATAGCTAAAGTTTATTGAGGATTATGGCTTGAGGGACACTTTTTATGTTTTTATGTTCTATTGTAGTTACTATATGGATTACCTTTTATCTGAAATAAATGAATTTGAATTAAACCCATTAATTAAATTATCAGGACATTGACCATTAATTTTAAATAAAAATAACATAACAGCTATACATTTATTGAGACCTATTGTCGATACTTATTTGTAAGGCTTCTTCTGGTTTCAAGAGAAGGGAAAACTTAACTTTGATATCCCCTAATGGAGCCCTCACTTTGTATCTGCGCAAAATGTGTATCAACATCGTCTTGACTGTTATTAAGGCAAACGATTTACCTGAAAAAAAAAGATAAAATTAGTATATATACATACATAAACTTACGGCTATAAATCCCTAGAAGAGGTAGTCAGAGTTTCAGAATCAGGAATTGATAAGCCACTTTTGGAATTTGATTAGGGAAAAGATTGTTGGTGATAGGTCTCTCGGTCACTCTATACTACCCGATTTCCTCCCATGGTCGTAGAAGGCGACATAAGGTATTGAAGCTTTTTAGGTAGTTTTGGGCGATGCCGTTGGAGACCTAACACAAACAACCTTTATTTTACAATCTAGGTTCCAAACTTTCGAATACCGTAGCTCTGGCTACCCTTTTTGGGTTAATGTATGTATGTTCTCCCAATTTATGAATAGCACAGGAATAAAATACATAGTCAGATAAAATACATTTTTGTTAAAATGCCATATAAGATTAATTCGATTAATTTAAATAATAATTAGCAACATAGATACATACCCTCACGGCCATAAATCTCTCAAAGTGGTAGCCAGAGCTTCAGAACTAGAAACTCCTCAGCCACATTTGGAAGTTGATAGGGGACAAGATGTTAATAAAGTATCGTTGGTGATAGGTCCCCAACCGCATCGCCCAAAGATCACTTCAAAAACCCCATACATAATTACCCTTAGTTACTTCTTACGACACCCGTCGGTAGAAAGGGGTAATGACATTTTAAGCCGGCACTACACATCATAATTATTAAGAAACTTACCGCAAAACTACCATAAACACGATCGTGTTTACCTTGCTAACTTTAACACACACAAAACACATGGAACATCCTTGCTGTGTAGTGTCGGCTTAGGGTAGCGCTACCCCATTTCTTCCGGTGGGTGAACGTAAGAGGCGACTAACGGTACTGGGGCTATTAAGGGATTTTTGGGCGATGCGGTTGGAGACCCATCCCCAACAACCTTTATTTTTACCATCTTTTCCCCACTCTACTTTCCAAAAGTGGCCGAGGAACTTCTAGTTCCTCAGCTCTGGCTACCCCTTGTAGGGATTTACAGCCGTGAGTATATGTATGTCAAACACATGGAAAACCTTGCTAATACCTCTCCTCTGCAAACACAGCCCATATATGTCCCCACCAAGGGGCTCGAGCCTACCCTATATATGGCGATTTGGCCATAGTCCACCACGCTGGCCAATTGTGGGTTGGCAGACTCACGACTACTACCGTAATAGTAGCCGGGACCGACGGCTTAACGTGCCCTCCGAAGCACGGAATTATCTTATTTTTCGGATAATCAGGTGATTCAAGACTGCAGTAGCCCTCCAGAATGGGTTAAATCTTACAAATTAAATTTGTAAGGTTACCACCCCCCGGGGATCGAACCCGAGACCTCCGCACTTGAAACCAAGCGCATAACCGCTAGACCACAAAGGCAGGAGGCTAATACCTCTGTAATTTGTTTATTACCTCAAAACATAATTAAGAAAGAGAAGAAGAACAAAATAGAAGTTGCTATAAGAAAAAAAATGCTGTAAGGTTTTAGAAAAAGAAGTTGGTTTTAAAACATGCTTAAAACTCGAAAAACTCTAATATCAACGCTAAAAGTGCATACATACATACATATACTCACGGCTGTAAATCCCTAGAAAGGGTAGTCAGAGCTAAGGAATTTAAAAGTTCCTCAGCCATTTTTGGAAAGTTGAGTGGGGAAAAGATGGTAATACAAAGGTTGATGGTGATGGGTCTCCAACCGCTTCGCCCAAAAATGCTTTAATAGCCCCAATACCGTTAGTTGCCTCTTACGTACCCCCACCGAAAGAAATGGGGTAGTGCTATTCTTAACCGACACTATACAGCTAAAAGTACCCGTACGAAAACTGGTGTAAAACAGATTACTAACAGTAAGTAGAACTATTAATATATACAAAAATATACCAATACAGTCTCTTCTTCCACTACTAAAAGATAGTAGAGTCGCTTTATGCTTTAATGTTTTATTTATCCATCTATCTGGTATGAACTGTTCAGGGTTAGGGCCCCATAGAGGTCCTCTGTTCAAAGTTAATACTGGCACTGCAACGTTTGAACCAGCGCAGAAAGTTTTTTTGTCTGAAATATAACCATCAATAAAGACGACGTGATAGCTCAGTGGGTAGAACACCGCTTATCGTCAAGACGAGTAGTGTTCTTTTCGCGGGTCGAGCCTACACCAATTTGTCTTTTCTGAAGACATATGTGTGGTTAATTTATTACGGTTGTTAACGGTAAGGGAAAACATCGTGAGGAAACCCACATGGCTGAGTTGTACTTAGTCATGTGACAGTATATTCGTAAAAAACGGCGATAGGCCTGCCCCCTATCACGTGAGTATACTGTCCAAGCAAAACGTGGCTACTCTGAACACCAGGTGACAATTAGAATTAATTACATCTGCCAACCCCTTCGGGGATATACGGGTTTGAGTTGAAAAATATCAATGTCATAAAGAAAGTCTCGCAACGTGTCTTTCTGTCTTATAGCGCTCAATAAATAAACTTAACCATCTCGAAGATAAACTTTGCTAGTTTATAGACGGTTCCATTATGGTTCATCGATTGATCATTGTTATACATACATACATACATATACTCACGGCTGGAAATCCCTAGAAAGGGGTAGCCAGAGCTAAGGAATTAGAAATTCCTCAGCCACTTTTGGTGGTTGCATGGGGAATAGATGGTGAAATAAAGGTTCTTGGTGATGGGTCTCCAACCGCATCGCCCAAAATCCCTTTAAAGTCCCCAATACTGTTAGTCACTTCTTACGTACACTCACCGCAAGAAATGTGGTAGTGCTATTCTAAGCCGACACTACACAGCCAACTGTCTAACTGTTTCTAAACTGTCTAACTTTTATAATATGTCAATGTGATAATATTGTATATTTTTTATATAAAATATAAAATAAATTCATTTAACATATTAGCCTTTTTCAACGTCTGTTCTTACATTCTGAATTCTATTCAGATGACGATATTACTGCTATTTATTAACATGTTTAAAAAACATATTACCAATAGTGATGTCCTCATCTATAACTCGTAGAATAATTGGTACTGCTGGGTACAGGCGAAGGATTTCTTTGATCACAGCATCGATATATGCACACTTGTTGAGATCATCTTTAGTTACGTCGCGATCACTGTCTCCAAACACCGTGAAGATCCTAAAAAAATAGTCTTAATAGAATTAAATAATTATTTTGGCCGTGCAGTGTCGGCTTAGAATAACACTACCCCATTTCTGCCCGTGGGTGATCGTAAGAGGCGACTAAGGGTATAGGGGCTTTTTAAGTCATTTTTAGGCGATGTGGTTGGAGACCCGTCACCAAAAACATTTATTATTACGGTATTGGGGCTTTAAAGGGATTTTTGGGCGATGTGGTTGGACACCCATCACCAACAACCTTTAATTTACCATCTTTTTCCCACTAAACTTTCCAAAAGTGGCTGAGGAATTTCTCATTCCAAAGCTCTGGCTACCCCGTTAAGGGATTTATAGCCGTGAGTATATGTCTGATGTATGTATGTTATGGTTAAGCGCAAAACACACTGTATGTATGTATGTAAATAATTCTTTATAAATAATTGAATGTCTTTTTATGAAAGAAAAATAAAAAACATACATACATACATATATATACTCACGGCTATAAATCCCTTAACGGGGTAGCCAGAGCTTAGGAATGAATAATTCCTCAGCCACTTTTGGAAGTTGATTGGGAAAAGATGGTAATAATAAATGTTTTTGGTGACGGGTCTCCAACCACATCGCCCAAAAATCATTTAAAAAGCCCCTATACCCTTAGTCGTCTCTTACGATCACCCACGGGTAGAAATGGGGTAGTGTTATTCTAAGCCGACACTACACGGCACGGCATAAAAAACTTCAGTATTAAAGTTGATGGCAAGAAAGTGAAAAGAGTAGGGATAGGAAAGTTTGAATATCTGGGAAGTTTGTTTAATGGGATGCAAATTAAGACAAAGACCTCAAAAGCAGAGTGTAAAAGAACAATAACGTAGATAAAATAGTGAATAATAAGTATCATTAAAATTTATTATTATACAATTAATAATTTATTGAAGCATTTCCCACTAAAAAATTAAAAATATTTCCAAAGACATGCTGATAATGAAAATGAACAAAAATTACTAGTATTATTGTGAAAAATCCTGGGGCGCTTTGTGCCATATTTTTTGTCTATCGAGCAACACACGCTTATTCACAATTCGCAATGATGACGTTACTTCGTAATAAGAAAAAAAACAGTTTAAAAATTATTATTTTTATATCCTACTACTGCTACAAGTGTAGAAATTTGGACTTATTTTTTTATTATTATTAATAATCTTTATTAATATAAATGGTTACATTTAATTATAACAAAGCCCTGCAAAACTGTTTTACAGTTTGTCTGCAGGTAGAGTCTCTTTTAATAAATTTTTATTTAGTTACATCTATGGTAGTGAGTTAAGAAAATATTTTTTTAATTTGTTTTTAAATTTTTGTCTATTATATATATAAACTTACTCTTCATAAACCTTCTCCTGTATCTCCGGCCGTTGTCCAAGTATAGTTAAAAGATATGTCATAGTCAGAGCATTTGTTTCATGTCCAGCTATGACCATTGTATTGGTTTCTTCTCTCACCTCAGTCATTGTTAATATACCTTCTTTTTCCTGCTCTAAAAGTATCTGCACAAAAGATCTGTAAATTTTATCTGAAATGATATTGATAATTTTTCATTATGACCTATAATATTGACGAAGTTCATGATTCTCTCTGACGTATACTTTGGACTAACTACTAATTTATAGTATAAATATTTCCTCAGTCACTTTTGACAGTTAGTAAAAGATAATGAAAAGTGCTATAAAATCAATATAAAATAAAAAAACGAGTATAAGACGAGGTTTTTAAGGAACAGAACGCTGTAATGATTAATAGCTCATGTGTATCATAAGACAAATTTCACACGTGTGTGATGAAAGATAATCTAATTATATTTAAACTTATCGTCCAAGAAAATATGACTCTCTTCTCTTATTAAAAACACATATAAAAGCAACATTGGCATCAAAATGTATTTTATCCGATATGAATCTTCTAGCTGTGTAGTGTCGGCTTAGAATAGCACTACCCCATTTCTTCCGGTGGGCGTACGTAAGAGGCGACTAACGGACTTGGGGCTTTTTAAGGGATTTTTGGGCGATGCGGTTGCAGACCCATCACCAACAACCTTTGTACTACCATCTTTTCCCCACTCAACTTCCAAAAGTGGCTGAGGAATTTATTATTTCTCAGCTCTGGCTACCCCTTTTAAGGATTTATAGCTGTTAGTATATGTATGTATGTATGTATGAATCTTCAAACTGAAGCTGAGCTGAATGAGCTGTTTGGTGATTCAATTATTTCAAGTGCCATCAGTTTTGTAGTTTTGAACATTAGCATCTTTCAAATGATATACACAAAGTTATTGAATAGAGGGACCAGAGTGCATAAAAAAAATTGCGGCCTCCTTTTTGACAGAAAAGTTCTGTCGGGTCAGCTCATGGTAAGCTAGTTTAATAAAAAGTATTGTTCGAAGAACATAACATAACATAAACGTTCACGCCGAATATCCCCGAAGGGGTTGTCAGAGGTACTAATACTTCTGAACATCACGTGACTTTGTCACCTGGTGTTCAGAGTACCCACGTTTTGCATGGACAGTGTACTCACGTGATAGGGGGCAGGCCTATCGCCGTTTTGTACGAATACACTGTCACATGACTAAATACAACTCAGCCATGTGGGTTTCCTAAAACATAATACTTTTTATATTGACTTACCTTCATCGCTGCTTCTATGCATTTTGGTTTTGGCCGTCATCAATATCTAAACATAAATAAAAAGTAAATTCACTTCTAATTTCGTTACATAGACACCGTTACATGTCACCGCTTTGTATACAAAATAAACAAGTATTTTATGGATTGGGTATAATGATTAATAAATGTTTTTTATTTATTATTTCCTTTTGGGTAGAATTATTATAAGAATGAGAAAAACTTCTTTAGATTTTTGAGTTTTGCTGGCCCATAATTCACTCACGCTTCAAGTTACATAGGATAATTTTATTCTTAAGAGAGCGATAATACACGAAGCTGACTAACATCACTTACATGGTCTGAAACTTTATGTAAATTGATAGTTCTCTCTGCTTCTAACTTTTTTGTCGCAGTGACATTATAAATCATTGCAGGGTGCAACCATACCCTTTTGAGGCGATATAAATAAGTATCAAATAAATCCTCTATAGCTTTTCTTATAGCTTGTATTATATGCTTGTCGTCGACTTCTGACAAACCAAATACTGTTCCTGGAAAAGAGATATATATAGTTTAAATCTTTTTGTTCATTAAAACCTCATGTGGGGATTATTACTGATAAATAAAGAATAAATAAAGGAAAGAAAAATTATTTTTTTTAAATCTCCCCTGTGTCGAAATTTTTCTTTCCTTTATTTATTCTTTATTTATTAGATATATATGATTTATAACACTGGTCAACAAAAATTTGTAACAAGAAAGGTGCTTACTAATATTGAATTACCTACCTACCCTCATATAAAAACTATATTTACTTTGATTCCATCAGGTCTTGTTTTCGTGTTACAGCCACTATATTATACATACTTTATACCACTATGTACCACAGGGCGAGGCTTGTAATATAAAAGTATCTTGTGAAACTATTAAATCTATCTATTATTTTATCTTGGAAAAGATTCAACATAACGAACACAACTGGAAAGTTTGTGGAGATTTGAAGGTAATTGCCCTAATATTAGGATTACAACTAGAATACACAAAATATTGTTGGTGTGTTTGTGAGCGGGACAACAGAGACCGAAAAAATCATTATGCTAAGAAAGACTTGCCTAAACGGAAATTCCTTACCCCAGGACAAACAAATATAAAAAAATCCCCCTTTAGTGCAGCCGAATAATATATTTACACATAAAACTCTCATGATTTTTTTTGTTAAAGCTATGATTAAGGCTTATGATGGTTTTTTATACTTAAAAGAAAAAATCTCTAAACTGAGCGAAACAAAGATTAAATAAGGTGTATTTATTGGTCTTCAAATCAGGCAATAAATGAAGGATGACATATTTTTAAAAATAACTAAGCGATTTGGAAAAATCTGCTTGGGAATCTTTTATGAAAGTGACTCAAAATTTTCTCAGAAGCCACCGATCGAATGACTATGAAAGTATTGTTGAGGAACTTTTGTCTACGTATAAGGTTTTAGGGTGTAATATGCCATTAAAAATACATATTCTACATTTACATTTAGACTTCTTTCTTGAAAATCTGGGCGCCGTTAGTGATGAACACGGTGAAAGATTCCACCAAGATATTTCTACTATAGAAAAAAATATATCAAGGCAAGTGCAAGCACGTATGCTGGCGGATTATTGTTGGATATTACAACGAGACGTCCCTGAAGCAAAATATAGAAGAAAATCTTACGGTTATCACGATTTTGTTATTGCAATATAGAGGAATATCTTCACTTGGTCAATAAATATTGAAATTATCTAAAATGTTTAAAAATCGAATTACAATAAAAATATTCGTATTTGGAACATTTTGATTTTATTTCTATTATCCTTATCCTTGTTCGAAACATAACTAGACAAAAGTTTTCATGTTACAAACAAAAACTGTTTTTTTGTTGACCAGTGTAATTTACAGCATATGACTTAAATGAATATTTTCGAAGATATTTTTGATTTTTAATTGCAAGACGTAGCGTTTGCGGCGGGCGCGGGCGGTACCAGCCGGCCTGGCGGCGCGGCGCGGCGGCGGGGGCGTGCCTATAAATATTAGCGCCAATTTTTCAATTCTCGAATTAATAGTCGTGTGCAAATTTATTTGTTCAAACTATGTCAACTAGTCTACTAGTTACTACTAGAGGGGCAAAACTCTCCCCTAAAGAGTTTTAGTTGGTGGTGTAATTTTTTAATGATTAAATATTAAGTACTCAATCACGTCTGCACTATAGAAAAGGTTCTGATGATGATTTGTCTTATCTCACGCAGACCAAGTTGCGCTGGTCAACTAGTCTAGTAATTCAGGAATTACTACTACTAGTATAGTAATTCCGGTTGAGTTTTGGAGACAAGAAAACGTGATTACAAAACGTTGATTTGACCTTTTCCGCCGATTTTGATTGAGACAATTTTCATACAAACTTTACCCCTTCAGTAAACAAATTATATTTTTTTTTTATCAAAAACGTATACAACAATTTTCAGTCCTCTAACTTCACACCTAGGAATTTCTGAAAATCCGTTCTTAGTGCTCAGTTACAAAATAAATGACACACCTGGCCAAAATGTTTCATGTTTCTAGGTATAATAGTTTTGGCTTTGGCTGTGCGTTGATTCTAAGTCAGTGAATCAGTTTTGCCTTTTATATGTATAGATATAGACACTTACGTAAAAGGGTTAGCACAGCAGCATCGTATAAAAAGGACTCGTACTTGAAATAGCCCTTTCCATCCATTGGAGATAACTTATCAGCGAGTTTTCGACTCTCATCATTAATACTGTTCAAAAATCCATACAATATATTGTTGTTGAAAGCCGGGTTTAATATCTTCCGTCGTGGTTTCCAAACTTTTGCTGGAATTATAAAAATATTATTATAAAGACCGTGATAGCCCAGTGGGTAGGACACTCGGTTAACGTGCAAACAACTTTGTTCAAATCCTGGTTCGGGCCTACACCAATTTGTCTTTTCTAAAGACATAAGGTGACAAAGTCACGTGATGTTCAGAAGTATTAGTACCTCTGCCAACCCCCTCGGGAACATTCGGCGTGAACGTTTATGTTATGTTATGTTATTATAAAGACATACCCTGATATAGTTATTATTTCTGCTCGGTTACCATTTTTTCTTATCGATGTTTCCCTTACCTATACTAGTGATGTGGCCTTTACCACCTGAATTCACTTTCGAAGCAAAACTTACTTACATACATACATATACTCACGGCTATAATTCGGGACCTGTGCACCAGTGGGGTGTCATAAGACGACAACAACAACAACAACATAAATCCCTAAAAGGGGTAGCCAGAACATCAGAATAAGAAAATTCTCTTTTGGAAGTTAAGTGGGAAAAAGGTAGTACAATAAATGTTTTTGGTGATGGGTCTCCATCTTGGAGCAACGCCTAAAAATCACTTAAAAAGCCCCGATACCCTTAGTCGCCTATTACAATCACCAATGAGAAGAAACGAGGTAGTGTTATTCAAAGCCGTAACTACACAGCAAGCACATTGGTTACTTCCCAGGTGACAAAAATGACACTTGTTGTATGGAGGTATCTCGGCCACTCCTTTAGGGATATGGCACCTAAAGAAGAATGAGAAGGAAATAGCATTTATAATATTAACTCACCATCAGCGGTCACTAATCCTTGTCCAAATGAAATCTTAGCAAATTTATATATGTATGTCTTTTCGAACTGCTTGTTAATAATTTGAGTCACAACATCAGCGTCTGTTAACACTGAAAAAACTCATGTTATAATAAATCAATCATCGTCATCTAACTGACTAACGCCCGATTTCTGAATTAAGTATTCAAGCTGAGAACGACTTAAGTATCATTTTGTCTCATTCAGTTGTTAAGATTTCAATGCGACAGAACGATACTTAAGTTGTTCTCAGCTGGAATACTAAATTCAGAAATCGGTCGTTAGGTGCTAACTGAAAATAAGTTTTGTGGGATTCCACTCACAACAATACGCTGAATTAGCAACCCTTTCGTTGCCAGACTTTTTTTATTAATTTTGTATCTTGATTTGCGTGTATACAACTTTACTGTGCATTCTATTTGTTTTTGTGTATAAAGTTTTGTATTTTTGTATACAACGAATAAATCGTTTCTTTCTTTTCGTATCAGCTGAAAACTAAAGTCTTGGATTGCACCATATATATACTATATAACATTCATACCAACATATTTGTTAGCGCCGAGTTAGGACCTAGATTTGTTACCATAGCACTAATTTTTACTTTATAAATGTTGTTATTCCTATTTTGTACTATTGCTTTTGTTGTATGGTGTTATGTTAACATGAATAAATGAGTTATCTATCTAAAATATTTGTTTCTTTCAGCTTCATCTTTCTCCTCATACAAACTCTGCTATCATCTACATAGGCTTAATTTTTATCGCCAAAAAATTACCATAAAAAGGAATGGGTCCAATCCATATTTTGACGGTCGTATTGAATTTCCAGCCATAATCTGTCAGCACTTTTAAAAGATATGGAAGATCTGAAAAATAAAATTGATTGAAGATTATACTCAGCCTTAGCTCATTAAGCATAAACACTGCCCCGCCTATTACTGCAATCATCAAAATCATCCGACTAAGGGAGAAACGTTGTCTAAATGGATATCAAAGTTCTGTTTACCCCGTTGTGGCTTTTTACGCAAAACCTTGGATTGAGCCCTGCTAAGAGTGGTTAATAATATAAAAGTGGTTATCATAGTTCGTTGTGGTGAAGTATATCATATTTAGGCTGAGAATAACACTGAACTATTTCTTTAAGTGGATTTAGTACAAGGCGACTCGACTAATTAATTGGCGATATTATATATGACGCAATGATCAAATGCGACCTCACGATAGTTGACTGGTTTTTGAGAAAAAATTCTAATTTAACACTTTATATAGATTTTATACGTTTAAATGTTATGCAGTGTAGTTCCGACTTAGAATGTCACAACCCCCGTGTGTCGTAAGAGGCGACTAAGGATATGGGGCTATATTGAGTGGTTTTTGGGCGATGCGGAGACCCATCACCAACGATACTTTATTTCTACCATCTTGTCCCCTATCAACTTCCAAATGTGTCTGAAGAGTTTCTAGCTCTAAAGCTCTGGCCTTTTTGGGATTAATGGCCGTGAGTATATGTTATTCCGGGTATTTCTTCGCATACTTTGTTCATTGATTAATGGCGACCAGATCAACAATAAAGCGGGAATGAATTTCAACCAATCAGCTCAACGCATGCTTTTTGTCACAAAGTTACGTAGAATCGTAGAATATAAAGAACATACATATACTCACGGCTATAAATCCCTAGAAGGGGTAGCTAGAGCTAAGTAACTAGAAGTTCCTCAGCCACTTTTGGAAAATTGAGTGGGAAAAAGATGGTGAAATAAAGGTTGTTGGTGGTGGGTCTCCAACCTAATCGCCCAAAAATCCCATAAAAGCCCCAACACCGTTAGTCGCCTCTTACGTACACCCACCGGAAGAAATGGGGTAGTGTTATTCTAAGCCGACACTATACGGCAAAGATATAAAAAAGTGTTACCATTTATTATGATTAATCGAAAATCATCCGTGTTATTGTAAGATGAACTATCAGTTTACAATAGTTCGACAGTTAACTGTCACTAGAAGACCGCTAGTAGATATCAAATTCTAAGGAAATGCTTTGATTAGGTACAAACTTCCTACAAAAGCCGAGGCTTGGTGGCTTGATATGGAAGTTCTTGTGAAGTTTCTGCAGCATTGAATCGTAGAAACGTGAAGTAAAAATGCTGTGTAGTGTCGGCTTAGAATTGCACTACCCCATTTCTTCCGGTGGGTGTACGTAAGAGGCGACTAACGGTATTGGGGCTCTAAAGGTATTTTTGGGCGATTCGGTTGGAGACCCATCACCAATCACCTGCATTTTACCATCTTTTCCCCACTCAACTTTTCAAAAGTGGCTGAGGAATTTCCAATTCCTTAGTTCTGGCTCTTCTAGGGATTTATAGCAGTGAGTATATGTATGTATGTGAAGTAAATATTGTTTTATGAGCATTGGGTATTCTTTTTAGTTTAAATAATTTCCCATTACTCAGCAATTTCCAATCTGAATATAATTATGGAGTAGGGTAACGTGGAGCTATTGCAGCTTCATTCAATAAAAAACACTCTACATATTGCAATGACATGAAAATTGTGTATTTGTTATCATAAATTGGTATAATTTCTTCAAATGTCGGATATTTGTCTTACAACAATAATAAAACTTAAACCAACCAAAACTTGAGGTCCTCTGCATACAGTGATTTCGTATGTAATTATCAACTGCACGGTGGTCATACATGAATATATACTCACGGCTATGAATCACAAGAAGGGGTAGCCAGAGCTAAGGAACTAGAAGTGCCTCAGCCACTTTTGGAAAGATGAGTGGGGAAAAGATGGCAAAATAAAGGTTGTTGGTGATGGGTCTCCAACCGCATCGCCCAAAAATCCCTTAAAAGCCCCAATACCGTTAGTCGCCTCTTACGTACACCCACCGGCAGAAATGGGGTAGTGTTATTCTAAGCCGTCACTACACAGCATCGCACTGCACGGTGGTCATATACCACATTTATGAATATATTAGACTTATTTACTGCACTATTTATTATTTCTGTATTTGGTGTATTATTAATGTCCTAATAATGAACAATATATTAAAGGCCTAAAAATTCCATATCATATTTTATCAATATATGAAAAGTATTTCTAAGGAGTTGCAAGGATAATAATATAAATGATTGTTTTTTTATAGCATTAGAATAAGAATTATTTAATCAATTAAGCATTATTTTAAGAAATTGTAATTTAAAATGAAACAAGTAAACTTATGTTAATGTGACCTATGTCGCAACATTATTTAAAACACTTGAAATTTAAACTCGATTCTTGGACTATAGTGGAACCTGCCGTCAATAAACATATATACAAAACGGCCATAAATCCTAAAAAGGGGTAGCCAGAGCTTAAGAGCTAGAAACTCCTCAGCCACATTTGGAAGTTAATAGGGGACAAGATGGTAGAAATAAACTATCTTTGATGATGGGAAAACCACTTTAAAAAGCATCATAACCTTAGTCGCCTCTTACGACACCCGTGGGTAGAAAGGGGTAGTTAGTTACAGTACATTCTAAGCTGGCACTACACGGCATATAAAATTAAGAAATTGAAATATAATATCAAGAGTAAAATAAACTTACTGTCCAGATCTAAAAGTCTGAGTGCATGCCCAAAGGGAAGAATCGCACCTGGATACGCCTGGAATTGTCTTGAAAACCAAATAATCCGACACCAATTATTAATCAACTTTCTATAGTTAAAATATATAAAAATCAATAACGCAAAAATTAAGTAGGTTGACAACATGATAAAACATTCACCAAGAAAGGCTTGTACGCAAAGAATGCTCTTATAATTGTGAATGGCCGATATTAAGAAAAATAATAAGTTTTGCGCCTTAAAGAGACGTGACATTGGCCTCAAATATATTTATAGCATAAACCTACTTTTGTTTATCTCGTTGTTAAATCTTTGCATAATAAGGTGGTTTAAGGTGGTTTGGGTTTCGCACCCAAAGGGTACAACGGACCCTATTACTAAGCATCCGCTGTCTGTATATCTGCCTTTCTGTCTGTCTCCAGGCTGTACCTCATAAGTGTTGTAATGTGAGGCAACAAAATAACTTATTATTAGTGGCAACATTAGTGTGTTCTACTGCTAAGTTGAGTAATATAGTTATCGGACAGTAAAAAAGATGGCTGAAAGTGTTTGGCTTTGTGTTGCGCTGTAGAGTTCCTTTGTGGTAATAAACCTTACTAGTACATACATACATACATATACTCACGGCTATAAATCCCTAAAAGGGGTAGCCAGAGCTGAGAAATTAGAAATTTCACAGCCACTTTTGGAAGTTGAGTGGGGAAAAGATGGTAGTATAAAGGTTGTTGGTGATGGGTCTCCAACCGCATCGCCCAAAAATCCCTTAATAGCCCCAATACCGATAGTCGCCTTTTACGTACACCCAACGGAAGAAATGGGGTAGTGCTATTCTAAGCCGACACTACACAGCTACTACTACTACTACTAGTATCACCTTATAAACGTGTTTTAATCAACGCAAAACAAACCTCAAAAATAAGCTGTGATAGCTAGGAAGCTGAAGCTTTCATAAATGATGTACTTCTGCTGCCGCTATAGTAAT
Source organism: Bedellia somnulentella (assembly GCA_963576735.1). NCBI lineage: Eukaryota > Metazoa > Arthropoda > Insecta > Lepidoptera > Bedelliidae > Bedellia > Bedellia somnulentella. The sequence goes on along the minus strand of OY755192.1, from coordinate 5,805,103 downwards.
GAATTGTGTTATTTTCGTTTTTCTTGCTCAATATTAAAAACGGTAACAAGAAGACGATTCAAGTTTTCACAGAATATTTACTAGTTTTTTTTTCCAGCGCGAACTAACTCGCACATGATCGTTTTTTTAAATGTAACGTTATTTGCTGTTAACTTATTTGCGCGTACTGATTGTCGTTATTTAAGAAAAAAAAGTTTTATTCTCAGTTATATTATGGTTTAGCGCAAAACACACTGAACCCGCCGGGCCGGGGCACCGACACATTGCCCGGTGACACAACCCGGCAACCTGTGTTAAAAGAATTATACATACATACATATTCTCACGCCGTTAGTTCCCATTGGGGTAGGCAGAGACTATCGATCGCCACTTTGTACGATCCTGGCAAACATCTCTAGCTTCATTCACATCCATCAATCTTTTCATACATGCTCTTTTATTCTTCGTACTTCAGACACCTGCCTTTTTGAGCACATTTTCTATTTGATCCAAATGTGTCCTCCGAGGTCGTCCTCTACTAACATTACCTTCCACATTGACTCTATAGATCTCTTTTACAAAACGGCGATAGGCCTGCCCCCTATCACGTGAGTACACTGTCCCTGCAAAACGTGGGTACTCTGAACACCAGGTGACAAAGTCACTTGATGTTCAGAAGTATTAGTACCTCTGCCAACCCCTTCGGGGATATTCGGCGTGAACGTTTATGTTTATGTATCTCTTTTACCAATTTACTGTCATCCATCCTCTCTATATGCCCAAACCATCTCAACATTCCTTTTTCTATCTTTCTTACAATATCATCTTTTATTAATTATTATTTATTAAAAGAATTATGTCTAACCTATGTATGAAAACTAGACCGCCGACATATGTTGGCGGCCCGGCGGGGTCAGTGTTTACTGCGCTTTAGTCATACAAAGTTTTGGAGGTCAGTAGCTGAGTCCGAAAGTTGCGGGTTTTATCCACACGAAAGGCAACATTTATTTAAGGAACGGCTCTTAGTTACCTTAGTCTTGACGACCTCCATGGTCGAGTGGATAGGTGACGAGCTTTTCGGTCCGATCCCCATCCATAGTCTTGAATGTAATTTATATGTGTTTATTGAGTTATTATCGCATAATAGAAATTATTTTTATTATTAAATTTTATTATATTATTCTATTTTTATTTAATCAAATTCTAATTTATCAAATACTGCCGCCATAACTTTAGATAGAGATAGGCAGAGACGTAGAGATAAAGAGAGGAGCCTCATACAACACTCAGTGGAAGAAATGGACTAGTGCTATTCCAAGCTGACACTACACGGGTGTTCTACTCTTTTGCAAGAAACAAAGGTCTTAAAAGGAAGAAACAAGAAATACATTTAATAATTATTGTGAATTATTTTCGTTTGATATATTAATTAATGAAAATTAATTCATCAGTATTTCCTATTATCTGTCTAACCCAATGAAATGTTTGTCAAAAATCGTATTTCAGACTCGAAAATATCAATTCAAAATAATAATATTCAACTCAACTCAAACGTTCACGCCGTATATCCCCGAAGGTGTTGGCAGAGTTACAAATACTTCTGAAAATCACGTGACATTGTCACCTGGTGTTCAGAGTGCCCATTTTTTGCTTGGTCATTGTACTCACGTGACAGGGGGCAGACCTATCGCCGTTTTATACGAATACACTGTCACATGACTAAGTACAACTTAGCCATGTGGGTTTCCTTACGATGTTTTCGCTCGTCGTTAACAACAATGATAAATTAACCACATATAAGACCTTAGTAAAGACAATTTGGCTTAGGCCCGACCCGGGATTTGAATCCTCATCGTTTCCACGATAAACAGTGCTCTACCCACTGAGCTATCACGGTTAAAATTATAATAATAACACTTATAGAGTCGAGCAAACCTATGGCTGCTATATAGTCATTGACTACGACGACGGAAATGCTTCAGGGTATTATCTCCGTTATTGCCGTTTCCTCGAGAGCCTCTTCAATTATATCAACTAAGTTTAAGATTCTTATCTGTTGAATTTGTTTTATGTATATTTTACCTGCAGACTTTAGATATTGCAGTGTAAATAGTACCACTTGAAATGTAATAAGGCAAGGGGTATTTGTCTGAATGCAGTTTAAGAAATTTGGGTACAACACTCTTTCACATAACTAATCATAATTCAGCCATGTCGACTTCCTAATAATATTTTCCCTCATAGTTAACAACTTTTTTAAGGACGAATAAGGAGAAAGACATAGGTAAATAATTTGGTTCAAAATATTAATGCTACGGTCATACGCGCGCCGGACAGCCCGACACGGGCCGGCTGACATTCAAGCTGTTCACACGCACGTCCGTCGTGACAGTCAGTGCCAGCATGGCGAGCAGCGAGGATCTGGTGCTGTTGCTGCCACATCCTTTGGCGTAACTTATTTTCATCGGAAATCTACCAATCTTCGACAAAGCAACGTGAATCTTTTTCTTGTTTTTATGGAATTTTACAATCTTATTCCCACACAACTTCCGAAAGTGGCTGAGGAATTTCTTATTCTGAAGTTCTGGCTACCATTCGAGGGATTTATGGCTGTGAGAATATGTATGTACCTTCAGAACTCATAATTTCAGAGATATTTGCCAGAAATCGAAAAAAATGACCTTTAAACTTCCCCCTGATCCCAGCGCCAGATCTTAGGGTGAGGAATTTTGATATAATTACCCTTTATTTACCTCCCAACACGTCTTTACAAGGTTAAAAAGTCATAAATTCTGTTCCAAGCATATCCCTCTATACCTTTTCTTTATCTGGCCTAAATACAATGTTTCATAGAGAAGAACTTCGGTACTGACTTTGATAGAACAAAGTGACTTAAAGATATGTCATTCACTCAAAATTCAGCGCAAATTTAAGAAATTAGTTTTTTATATACGTAAATTATAATATACATAGATATGGATAGATCTATGTATGAGGAAACTGAGGATACTCAAAAAACGAAACAACAAGACGATATTGACCGTGATCTGAGATGTGCGGAATTCAGATTGCCTTTGAGTTATGACTTTTGTTGTTGCTGCTTTGAAATCAGGATCGGACTGATGCTTATTGGATGCCTTTGTGTTGTAAGTACTAACTTGCCTACTAATACTCAAGGTATTCATAATTACCTTAGCCATTTATAGATGTTCAGTGGACAAAAGATGGTTAAATTAAAGATAGCTCCACAGCCACATCGTAAAAATTACTTAAAACCATACGATATCCAATAGAATAACAGGTTTCTACATACATATACTCACGGCTATAAATCCCTAGAAGGGGTAGCCAGAGCTAAGGAATTCGAAATTCCTCAGACAATTTTGGAAAGATGAGTGGGGTAAAGATGATAAAATAAAGGTTGTTGGTGATGGGTCTCCAACCGCATCGCCCAAAAATCCCTTAAAAGCCCCAATACCGTTAGTCGCCTCTTATGTACACCCACAGGAAGAAATGGGGTAGTGCTATTCTATGCTGACACTACACAGGTTTCTACTTTCTTACAATCGGCTTATAACGGTAAAAGCCAACAACTACGTTTTGTGACCTTTGTTCACTATCTTCAGTTTATATTTTTTTTTTATTCCAGTTAGTCGGATGTACTTTAGAGCCGTGTGTGTCGTTTTCTCCCAATTCTAAACTTTACTGTTCTACCTTGGCAAGGTCCAATCATTTATGTAAGTAATCATATCCAATCATTGTAATACAGAGATAGGATTATTGCATCAGTGTATCATTATTAATATAACGTCCTTAGTTATATACAGACAAAGGCCGTGCGCAAATTTGAGACAACAGTTTGAGAAGTGGCGTAGCGTACTTTGGTGGGGCCCCATATAAATTTTGTTTGGGGGCCTTCATGTCGAAGATACGAATACTTTTATCGTTTTTGATGTGAAGAGTTGACCTCCATTAAACTAATTTGGTTTTAAGACAGTTTTGTAGCTCATAGACAAGTCTGCTGTAAATCTAAAACAAAACCGTTTTGTCTTCCACGCTGCGCACACCTAAGAGAAAACTGTTTTGTCTGCAACTCGGCGCAGTCAGCGCACACCTAGGATAGGGCAAGATGTTTTTTCTACGATGCTAGACATGGGTAACACAATAAAACTACACTAAACTAATAGTTTTCATAATTAATTAATAAGCAGTTCATAGGAGCCAAGTCGGAAAATGGATTTCAAACATCCAGGGTTTATAATTAAGCATAAACTAATTAACTATACAGGGTGGCTCATTCAAATCGGTCAGTATGGGAAAGTCTGAAACTATAAGACATACGAAGATTTGTTCTTACGAACCATGTCACCGATTTTGATAAAAAGAAAAACTGCATTCATACATTTGAAAAAAAAACTGTTCCCAGCTCGGGAATCGAACCCGGTTGTTTTGAAAAAATAAACTTACACTTTTTCATACAACAAAATAAAACAACTAACTGTATTAACAATGGTGTATGTAATAGGCTGATGCCTTTATTCCCGTGGGTATCGTGATTTTGTTATGCCACACTTTTTCTATTAAACAGGCTTGTTTAAAAGGGCTAGACTAGACCCATATCACGTTACACTGTCTAGGTAAAAAGGAGATACTCTGAACACTTGGTAACATAATTTCACGTGGTAGTGTAGCTTAGATTTATTCGTGCCTTCGGACAGATGTCAAAAAATCTGATTTTGGTTTCAATTAATAAAGTACAATCTATTTAGGTATTACACTAGGTAAAGAAAGAAAGGAAAGTTATTAATTTGCTATTAAAGGCACAAAAATTAACAATATACACACAACAAGTAATAATACAAAAAAAAGAGAAAAAGCTATAGATAACCAGTATAAACACAAAATAATAATGTATGGTTGTGGTATTTAATAATTATATGGTACTAAGGAACAGTACCAATTGAACGTGTACAGTGATAAGCCAAGTGAGTCAAAGATATCATTTAATATACTTAGACTTTATAAAATATTTATTTAACAATATTTCCTGACTTAACTTCCAAAAGTGGCTTAAGAATTTTTCTGGTTCTAAAGCTCTGGCGACCCCTTTTAGGGATTTATAGCCGTTTGTTGTGTATATGTATGTATGACGAAACTACTCAGGTTATTTTAATTATTAAGATATTAACTTTGTGTAAAACCCACTTAACTTGTTTCCAGTCACATTTTTCGAGATTGAACAATCTTCGCATCATATGTTTGGGACTTCTCTCATCAATGTAATCTTGATTGCGAGCGCATGCGGCCTTGTAGCCACTGGTGTGGTGGTTATTCTTGGTGTTTTATTGGTAACAATTATTATTGTATTATTGCGGTAAGATACTATAAACAAGTTACAAATAATAGGTCAGGTCAATAAATTACTTGGTTGTTAAAAATAAATACAACTATAAAACATTAACGGTAATTTGAATAAGGCTTGGGTACGAAGTGTGAAGAACAAAAGAGCATGTATGCAAATATGGATTAATGTACACGAAGTTCAAGAGGTTTGCCAATATCGTACAAAGTGGCGATCGATAGTCTCTGCCTATCCCAATGAGTACTAACGGCGTGAGTATATGTATGTTAAAGAAAACGTGTATGTTCACCTGTCTGTATTAGTAAAGAAATAAATTAAATACTCGAGCCGTCCAATAATTAAATTGTAACGGTAAATTATTGCAATGGGCAGTTAGGTTATTAGTTGGAATAAGTTGAATCATCATCATTTTCAGCCAATAGAACTCCTCTGCTGGACATAGGCCTCCCCCAAAAGTTTCCAAAATGACCGGTCCTGGGCTAGTAGAGGCCTACTCACTCTGCGTCCTCCGCTACATGGCTGCCACTTCAGAATCAACAATCTAAATAGAAAATACTATAAGCTCTTTAACTGCTAAATACTTCTATAAAAGCACTGATTCTGTATCTCTTGATTACCCGTTAGTACGTAAATATAACCGATTTAATAACCTAGTTTTTGCAAAACTCATGATAAAATGTACGTATACTTCAATCGGTTTATTTTATTACTTTACATATTACTTCTAATGAAAATATATGTGGTAGAAAATAATACGCAATCTTATTTTATATATTGATAAGATTGTGAAACATCTTTCCCTGTGTTTCCAGGAAAATCTATGTTTGATCAAACTGTTCAGTCTAATGCTGATAATACACCATGGGGTAGTATACTCGCTGTACCTGATGCAGGGAACCGCCTGTCTCATGAAAGGGTGTAGACACCCTCCATTCATGCTTTTCTTTATTTCTGCAGTCGGAATTATAAGTGAGTTTATAATTATATTATTGCTAGCTGGCAAACGTTGTTTTCTAGTCCATAAAATAACAATAAATGTTAGGGGTGTACAACCCTTATCACTTAGGAGTATAAAAAATAGTTAAATAAATAAAATTTAAAATTCCTCCGCCACTTTTGGTGGTGGCTGAGGAATTTTTAATTCCCTAGCTCTTGCTACCCCTTCCAAGGGATTTATAGCCGTATGTATATGTGTGTATGTATATATTATATATATATATATATATATTATTAATCTAGTATAGGCTTATACAATATATATAAATCAAGGTAACTAGAATAGTACTACCCATTTCTTCCCATGGGTGATCGTAAGAGGCAAGAAGGGTATCGCGGCTTTTTATGTGATTTTACAGCGATGCGGTTGGAGACCCATCACTAAATCATTCTTTACAATATTTTCCACTCAACTTCCAAAGGTGGCTTAGAAATTTCTGGACTAACATTTATATATATTTTACGATTCATCAACGTGTCTTTAAAGTAACGACGATAGGTTTGTCGAAAACCAGTTTATAAAATGTCACATGATATTCAGAAAAAGTGTTATGCCTTTTGAGCCATGCGGCCTAAATTATTTCTCTGTATTGTATATCTTATGTATAATAACAATATTGTTTTAGCTGGCATATACTACTGTGACGTGGCGAGAAGATACTCTGTCAAGCAAATGGTATATTTTGCTGCTTTGGACCTTTAAAAAAAAAGTGGTTGTTTTGTTAACAAGAATAAATGATTTTGTTATAAATTTCTCGTTAGTCATTTCAATCGCTTGTCACAAGACCAATAATATAGACTTTCAATAATTTATACATTATTTTTTATCATTATCTATACAAAATTATAAAATGATTACGTAGCATAGGGTAGGGTACATGATTACGTAGGATTCCCGGGGGTTGGTTTCCAAATTCCCACCCTTTTAACCCAGTTTGGTAGAATATTACTTGAATAGCATGAATATACAAAAATTAAGATGATTTTGCCCTTCGGAGGGCATTTTAAGCCATCGGTCCTGCCTACTATCACGGTAGTAGTCGTTAGTCTACCAACTCGCATTAGGCCAGCGACGTGGATTATAGCCCAATCACCCTTTTCAGGGTAGTCTCTAGCCCCTCAGTGATGACATATATGGGTATATATATAACCTATGGGTTACGGATATACGCTGCCAAAAATACTGATTACTATAAAAGTTTGCAGTGTGTAGTGCTGGCTTAGAACGTCACTACCCCTTTCTACCCACGGGTGTCGTAAGAGGCGACTTAAGTTATGGGGCTTTTTAAGTGGTTGCTGGGCGATGCGGTTCGAGACCTATCACCAACGATACTTTATTTGTATCATCTTCTCCCCTATCAACTTCCAAAAGTGGTTGAGGAGTTTCTAGCTCTAAAGCTCTGGCTACCCCTTTTTAATAGGATTTATAGCCGTGAGTAACATTCATACATACATATGTATTTATGCATGTTTGGATAAAACTTACCTGAATAAGTTTGAAGAACTCCGATACTAAAGCAGGCATCACGCGGCATGGTCCAAAGAATACGAGAACAAATACGTATTATGATAAGCAAACTTAGTCACAAGTATTTCAATCTCAGACCAACTCAGAGATTTAAACTGACTAGTCTATCGTCGTATCTGTCGTCGTTCTCTTGCTTCCCTTCCTTTTCTTTCTTTTTTGTTCCTTTTTTGCTGTGTAGTATCGGGTCGGCTTAGAACAGCACTACCCCATTCCTTCCGGTGGGTGTACGTAAGGGGCGACTAACGGTATTGGGGCTTTTAAGGGATTTTTAGCCGATGCGGTTGGAGATCCATCACCAAAAACCTTTATCTTACCATCTTTTCCCCACTCAACTTCCCAAAAGCGGCTGAGTATTTTCAAATTCCTTAGCTCTGGCTACCCCTTCTAGGGATTTATAGCCGTGAGTATACGTAGTATACGTTTTCCTTTTACTATTCATATTACAGTCAACTGTAACTGGGCTAAATTTTATTTTCAGTGCGGTAAATTTATTTATTACAGTTAACTAGACCTAGTTAGCTTTGTAGTGTCGACTTAGAATAGCACTACCCCATTTATTCCGGTGGGTGTACGTAAAAGGCGATTAAATGGCAATTAAGGGATTTTGGGCGATGCGGTTAGAGACCCATCACCAACAACCTTTATTTTACCATCTCTTACCCACTCAACTTTCCAATAGTGGCTGAGGAATTTCTAAGTCATTAGCTCGGGCTACCCCTTCTAGGGATTTATAGCCGTGAGTATATGTGTATGTTAACTAGACCAACCCAACTATACCAAGGGTAATGACTGGATCTAGCTCGAATTAGTAGGTGAACTCAGCTGACATAATCCTTATTGGTTTGTCCGTTAATAGGTTAATTCCAATCAAGCAGCATCACTACCATGGATTTCTGTGCCACTTTGCTAAACTTTGTTGACTGTTAATTAAAGAAAGAACAGTATAATTAAATGCTATTCCTTTATCATAATTAGATGTCCAACAATCAAATGCACGAATAAAACAAAAATTTTAGTAAACCCAAAAACTGAACTCCTATATTGTTAAGAATGGAATATAGATTCTGAACAATCGAAAACGTTGAAGATATGATAAGCATTGGAACTATCATATTCCGAATTCAAATTTAACGTGGATACAAAGAGGTCCACAATTTTAAAAGAGATATACTGCATCTATATTTTTATGAACAAAACTATCAGTTATTATGTGATATAATAGATATAATATAATGTACGACATACTCTTTAACTACAGAATAATTTCAACTTTCCAATGGGACTGAAAAAGTACATGAAGCGATAGGTACCGTTGGGCTTTATTACAAATATTTCAATCACAAAACGTCATTTAAAACCCATCTCCATAGAATTCAGATGAGCCCTTGGAAAAAAAGTCTAAAGGGTTAGTGCTATTTTGTGCATTTATAGCCGTTAGGTAGCTAATTTTTAATAAAATCTATGTAAAATGCAATATAGTCCTTTAACGTATGTCATGATTATTAAGAGAAGAAATTAACTTTTGTATTTGTTTGTCTGTAATGGGGTTCCATTAAACCGATATTAAACTCTAAATGCAACAGGGGGTGAGCAGTGATCGAATATTGCAGAACGGTGAGAGAAAAACACCACAATAAAATAAGCAACGTTTTATTTATTTTATTAGAATGTTCAATTTGATTTCTTTTATTGTTACTTTTCTTTTCTTTAAATTGGCTATAATTAATCTTATTAAACCGAAAAACTATAATTACTTAGAATTGAAATGAACTCAACTCAATGAATAACACTGAAGTCTTTTTGTATTTTTAACTCGTTAATTTTCACCGAGTAACTTCAGTTCTTGTTTACAAAATATGAAAATAGGATAGACTCGGCTTGAGCTAAAGCTGACACTATGCTTTTAGCTTAACTACTTTGTTATTACTAAAATAGAAATATAAATACTGCATCGCAACTTTATTCGATTTGGTAAATCATTGACCTATTTATTACCTATTAACGCCACAGGTAGACTGAGCTCTAAACCACTTTAGAATGATAAATATTTAGATTTATCTAATAATACATAAATACATACATATATAGTATTTTCTAAGATTTTCACGATTGCACATTATAATTGAAACATTGCACTTGAATTGAAACGTCGGGCTTTAAAAATAATGTAATAACACGCGATTAAAATATCCGAAAATCAATAGTTGTTACATACATATAATCACGTCCTTGGACTTAGGGTAGGCAGAGACTATTGATCGTCACTTTTTATGATCCTAGCAAACCTCCCGAGCTTTATCTACACTCATCAATATTTTCAAACGGGCTCTTTTATTCTTCACGCTTCAGTTGCCTGCCTCATTTGACCATCTTATTTTTATAATATATTCCCGGGGTACTACATTTTGAGATTTATTATTTAAGGTATTTAAAATTTCTTCAGACTTTGATTAACGGCTATTCGGTAAAAGGTCTTAAACTATTCAAATGATTGCATGGGTAAAATTGGGATTGAACAATTCCAATTTGACAATAAGCTAAACGGTACTTATTTTTATATCTACTCCTTTACTATATATACTTAATTAATACTAAATTAATACTATGCCTTTAATATTATTTCATCTATAGAATTGTACATCCTTCTGAAACAACATAGGCTATTATCATCACGCCAAATTTAATAATAAGTGAGTTGTGACTGAGAACCTTAGATATTTGGCGGTCTATTATTTATTTATTTATTTATTTATTTATTCATTCATAAACATAACCATTACAGATTTAAATCCAATTCGGCTAAATTTTACTTTACAACATACAATTATAGACAATACATTTATAGCTGGTTTATAACCAATTTATAACCCACATATTTTACTTTATGACAATACAACTAATTTATAAAAAAAAAAAGTTAAAAACATAACCCACACAAATTAATCTTACATCCCATAACACAAAAAATATAAAGCTACGCTTGTGAAGTGAGCCAAGGAACAGGAAAATATGTCCGTTTGTTCGGCAATATGGTTAACTGCAACTATTGCGCGTGTAAGAGAGCTCTCACTCAGTAAGTTAGTGCGCGATGCAGGAATTGTTAGGAGACGACCCAGCCGCCGCCTAAGCGCACCACTTGGTACGTTCAGCCGAAGTTGGCTCATTATGATGGTGTTCTGTGTAGAACCTCTCAATACTTTAAATAAATAAACAATTAGGTTGAGATCCCTCCTCACACCCAGATTGGTGTACCCCACCATACCCAACACGAACAATGTAGGGTACATCAAAGGATAGTAAGGGTAGACTCCATACATTTTAAAATAAAGAAAGCGTGTAAATTTGTTTTGGATTTTCTCCAACATGAGACAGTATTTCGTCTCATGTGGAGCCCATATGACTGCATTAAATTCGAGTTTGCTCCTAACTAAAGCATTGTACAGTGCCTTCATCGCTCCAAAATTTGTAAACTCACGAGATGTGCGTATTATAAAACCAAGCATTTTGAACGCTTTCTTGCAAATGTCAACAATGTGATTACGAAAAGAAAGGTTTGTTGTGAAATAAACCCCTAAATCGCGAACCTCCTGCACCCGACGCAACTCTACGCCTTTGATTTTATAATTAGTGTAAATTTAATATGTTAATGTTAAGTCATACAATACCGGCATTAAATACAATCCGTTTCTCAAACTGATAAACCATAAGAAATAATTTTCACGACGTTTTCCGATCTGGCAGTTTTCGATTTTAACGTACTTTCGAGCTGGCGTACCACTCAAATATTTTTTGAGCTCGCGAGATTCGGTAAGTTACCATACCAACATTAAATCTTTCCACAAAGAGGAAAAAGGAATAATTTCGCGAATAAAGAAAAAAGTCTTCATTCTTTAATGTCTAAGGAAAAATTACTACCGTCTGCGAGAATACAGTTTTGATCTATCAATAGAAATATATTTCACTTTGTGATATTTTGCACAAGACATTGAACATTTGATATTATTTATATGATAGTAATGATAGCGAACTTGCGAGAATTGCCCTCCTGGCAGTTTTCGATTTCACGTACTTTCGAGCTGGCGTACCACTCAAATATTTTTTTGAGCTCGCGAGATTCGGTTAAACGGTAAAACTTATGGCACCCCTTCGTGAGTGTGTGTGCATAAAATGAAACATAACAAACGAGTCAAAATCGTAAATACAGCTGTTACAAATTACCATATCAACATTAAATCTTTCCACAAAGAGGAAAAAGGAAAAATTTCGCGAATAAAGAAATAAAGTTGCTTTTGCAAACCCTTTCCTTTGTAAACTGAAAGCAGATGAAAGCAAGAAACGACTTGAATTCTGTCGACATTAAAGTAGGGTGCATATCATTTGATGATGTTTGTAGAACGTAAGAAGTACAGTTCTCCAAAATTAATAATGCGCATGCAGATCTTCGGTAATTCTCGTATTCCGGAAAAACCCGCATAATTGAATCGTACGCGCCCTAAACGATGCAGTTGCATTTTGCAACTTTAATTAAAGTAATACGAGTCCATGGGTTCTCAAACGAAAAAAAATCGGGCGGACGGTGGCTGTCGCCGGGCTGTCAAAGGTCCGTCATATCAATCGTTTATGACACGATAGAAGCCACGAAGAATAATAGAATAGAATAGCATACATATTTATGGAGACCGCACGTGTTCTCTCTGTGTGGAACTATATAGAGCTGCTATCATACACCCTTCTTGGGTTTGTTTTCAAATGTGAATTTAATTTTAACTTTATATAACTGACTTTTGTATAAGGCTTGTAATTGAACTCCTCCTATACGGTTGATCCGATCACAGCCAAAGGAGAGTGGGAAACAAATGTATGAAGTCTGGGCCCACCCTTCAATAGTAACATTTAATATACCATTGGATAGGGTATTCCAAGCAGAACATTAGTTTTTAATAAACTATGGTCAAATGCTAGTACTTTCGGAGGTACGAACGTTTTAAAGTCTTCTCTGTCTAACATATTCTTTAGGATATTTTACAAGGTAGAATAGTAAAAACACTTGCATTTTAGTTTAAAATAAGTTTTATTATTCGTCCTGGACATCAATGACAATTACATCATTTAAAAAACGCGAGGGCCACGAATGGTTGAAATCTTTCAACTCCTAAGTACCAAATCAAAGATATTATATGAGCACAAGATCCTACAGTTCGTCAACGATAGAAACAACAATAATCAGTGTCCAAGGAATAGTCAGACCAAATGGGTATAAAAGCATAGTTAACGATCCTTCAACACAAACACTCTGGTGACGACAAGCGCTAGCGCAGCCATTATCATCTATGAGCGCAGCACTGACACTGCCCGTCGCGTCGTGCGTGCGTGACCGACCGAGTGTCTGTGGTGGGGGGGGGGGTTACGGGCGGCGGTCGCCATTTGCAAGCATGAGTATATACGATAACAGTTCGAGTGTTTATTTATTTTTTTAAAGTGAACTATGATAATTAATTACTTATATTGAGATCACTTCTGGCAGTAGATGCAATAGGTAGTATAACTCCGAAAGTACAGACTTTTGACCTTCGTCGTAATACAATTTTTATTTCTGCATAAAAATACCTATTCATCCACGAGTATCTTATTTCTATTGAGAGGTGGGCCCACCGCTACTCAATATCCTTTTGCACGATGGTCCAAGACATCAAGGACAAAGATTTAAAAGTACTATACAGTTGTCGAAGTAAATCAATCCAACAAAAACTGTAGCATATTCGCAACCGTGTGGATATCCTCGCATTTTGGACTTATCGAACATCACGAAAATCGACATGTAATCATCGAAATTCCGTTACTGATAAACTATGACATGCACTTAACCACTCTATATACATACCGTCTCCCGACGCTCGAGGAACACGATCGTTGCCGAATAGTGACGAAGATTTCTATGCGCATTTTTTTTTTGAGAACTGTAAATTACTGTAATAGAAAGCTTTTACCCTCAGTTGTACCATGCTGTGGTCCTCATATTTCATGGTTTTTATTCAAGTTTATATGTATAAAAGAAGTATAGAAATATTTCAAATTTTACATGATATAAATCTGTGCAGTATCCAAAACATTGGGATCAATTATTTAAAATTTTCAATTCAAAATCAAAAATATGTAATAATTTCAGTATATCGCTGATAAAACATACTAAAATAAAACGTCAGTTATACGATTATTCAAGTTTGGTATGCAAATTAAAGCTGTGTAGTGTCGGCTTAGAATAGCACTACCCCTTTTCTACTAATGGGTATTCTACTTATGGGATTGTAAGAGGCGACTAAAGGCTTAGGGGCTTTTTGGGCGATGCGGTTGGAGATCATCACCAACAACCTTAAGGATTGCGAAGTTCAAAAAATGTTAGTTGTTAACTTAATTTTGAAAAATAAACTTTTTGACTTTTTTTTTACTTTTAAGGATACGTGGATTCATCAATAAGTAACTCTAATACGCTGATGATTAAATGTTACTTGCAAGGTTAGAGTTGCAAGAAATTATGAATATTGCACGTTCGGTGTCTTCTGTGTGTCACGAAGTGAGGACAAATGTATTAATGAAAACAATAGATTTTTGGAAGCAGTAATCACTCATTCCTAAATTTTTAATATCATCGAGAGAATAACTCATGGTCCAGTGTACAACATGACGAACGGTCTGCCTCCTATCACGTGAATGCACTGTCCAAGCAAAACGCTGACATTCTGACCACCATATGACAAAAGTGTCAAGTGATATTCAGAAGTGTAAGTACCTCAGCCAACCCTGTCAGCTAACTGTGGGAACAGCAAAGATATACTGGCCAGTACACCCTGCTGTGTACCAATTTATAATTTGTATTTATGCTTAGTTCGATAAATACTTACATACCGCGATGTAGGAATATGAGTGAGACGCGGATATGTGCGAATGATTCCGCAGTAGTGTGCGCTCTAACAGTATTCCCACATGACCATTTAATGGAGTTAAGTATAAAAGAGTCTCACATAAATCATGGACACCCTAGTATCTTGAATTTGTATACGCTCTTGACCCGGTGCAGCCGTCGCTTGTTAACATCACGCCGCGTTTGAACTTAGCCTATTCTTACATCTATTTTTATCAATAGTATCACGCCTACATCGAAAATTACACATTCATTATTTGTAGTGTCCGTTTTCTTTGTGTAACTGTTTCTTTTTGTTTAATGTTTACTATAGTATACCCACGAATATAGGACAGTTACGGTAATATACAGTATAATTAATTACTTCAAGTTATTATCTAAAATACATTATAATTTTTACACGTGATTGAAAGTATGTTTCTAATCCCTAGGGCTATGAAACTAGGAAGATTATCAATTTAATACGCTTTGCCAACTATGAATTTTAGCGAAAGATGTCTTTTTGGAACTGGTGTTCTTACCACCAGTTCTCGATTCGGTGTTTTTTCGATATAGCTTTCCACTTATATGGAAAAACTTATGACACCTTTAATGCTATTTATTACAGACCTTACCAAGGGTGTTTGCGAGTGATAGCTTTAAGTGACTTTTTGGCTAATTGAGTGGCTAAAAACAATGTACAAAAGTCAACTGGCCCAGATAGCTGCAATTTGGCATGAAGGTTCCATGAGACTTTACTAATAAATAAAGGAAAGAAAAAATTCGACACAGGCGGGAATCGAACCCGCGACCTCGGGTATACGCCCCTGTCGCTCTGCCAATTGTGCTACCGTGTCAATGGCTGCCAGCGCGAAATTCTTCTACCCTTCATTTCTTTTACACGTTTAAGTAGTGTTTGCGTTTCCTACCTCCGAATTTTTACTAATTCGGAAGACCACTAGTCTACCTTTTCAGATAGAATGCAAATGTTGAAAACGCCTAACTATCACATAATTTATATCTTTTTGTTCATGAAAACCTCATGTGGGGATTATTACTAATAAATAAGGAATAAATAAAGGAAAGAAAATTTCGACACAGGCGGGAATCGAACCCGCGACCTCGGGTATACGCCCCGACGCTCTGCCAATTGAGCCACCGTGTCATTGGCTGCCAGCGCGAAATTCTTCTATCCTTTATTTCTTTTTTCTTTCTTTTATTTATTAGTAATAATCCCCACATGAGGTTTTCATGAACAAAAAGATTTAAATTCCATGAGACTTGTTTGTGTGAATTCCTATAGTTTATAGCCATAAGAACCATGAGGAAACCTAGTTTTTTATAAATAAAACACGTTTTATAAAATGACGGTATATTTCTTACAAACAAAATGGTACTTTTCACAATCCAATTCATACCAAAACAATCCAAGGCATATCCATTCCAACATAACTAAAAGGACATACAAACAAATATTTTGATTTCAACAGTACAATTTTTAAAATATTTACAACATCTTAAACCGAAAAGAAATAAACACAACAAATGTAATCGGTAATTTTATAAATGCGAATATTGTTTTATTTCAGCTCTCAGTACACTTTTATATAACAACTCAGCAGATCTTTACATAGACTCTTTATCAGGGGTAAAGAAAAACTCTCAGAGGCGATGGGAAAGTTACAACCAGTTCTGACTTAACGCCATTTAAATGCAGTCAGTACAGTAATTGAAAATGAACCAATAACAGAAAACATCAACTCAACTAGTACTGTAGCTTTTTTCCATAAACTATTGAAATTCATGGTTACTTTGGGACGACTAATAATAATTTACTGATAATAAAGCAGTAGGTTA
This sequence comes from Bedellia somnulentella, assembly GCA_963576735.1. NCBI lineage: Eukaryota > Metazoa > Arthropoda > Insecta > Lepidoptera > Bedelliidae > Bedellia > Bedellia somnulentella. The sequence goes on along the minus strand of OY755192.1, from coordinate 5,788,483 downwards.
CTACAATTTCGTTTTAATATGGCTCCAAAAAATTAAAAACAAACAATAATACTCAATTGATAGATGTTTTTCTTTCTTTCTAGACAAGCTAAAATTCAATTTATATAACATTATATTTTTTTAATAGAACAACCATGGTTTACAAGATACTTATTAAAATGCATAAAGTATAATTTTGAATATTAAATCCAAAAATAACAATTTAAAAAATATTTGAAGAAGATAAAGTAGAAAAAAAATTACCCCTTCTACATTACTCGCACCAATCAAACACAGCACTTGGATCATACTTTTACTAACCTACATATTTCACATTCAGTCCAATTCAACAAACTTATCACATTTCAAGTATAAGTAATTAAAGTAATAGTTACTTCCAAAGATATTGTCCAACTTTCAAGATCATTTACGAAATTACTTTTAAAATAACTGCACACAGTATTGCATTTTCTGTAACCTCAAATGTATATTTACTTCTCAATAAATTCGTATAGTGCTCAAATGAGTTCAAAGCCTTATTTCTCTGCACTTAAATCAATTCAGACTTTAAAATGCGATCTTTGAAATAAAATATATATCTAATCTCAGGAACTTCTGGTCAAATTTGATAAAATTAGTTGACAGCCCTTTGATCAAGGAAGGCAGGTATAAATCATATTTATTTTAATCAAAATAACCATTGAGCTATATCAAATTTCCTTCCCAACAACTTACATTTCATGATTTAACATTACTATTCCGTACAACGCCATCTATCTTCAATTCAGAAAACTAACCAATATCATGGTATACCATCTCATACAAAATGTTTTTAGTTACCTCTACGCTCAATAGATGGAGTTGAGATATAGTCGACTTTTAAAATAAAAACTTAAAATGTCTAATTATCGTTTAAAAAGCCAAAAGACAGTTAGATTAATATAACATGGTAATTTATTTTGTCACTTAATACCATAAAACATAAATTATTAGAAATATAAGCAAAATATAAAAAAAAACTGTACTTTTGTTTTTATGAAATTGTATTCCTAAATGATTATTGTAGAACTACATCTATTTAACAAAAATGTTTAGTGATTTCAACTACTGACAATAGATGGCGCCAAAATGAGATGGTGTTTATTGACGTATCTTACTTGTTTTGATTTGCGTCCAAGTAATCGAATTGGTGATAATTGTCGACTTAAAATAACACTACCTACATTACACTTACACTAGATACATTTTTTTAATTAAATGTTTGTGGTCTATCACCACATCGCCAACCAATCAATGAAATTAAACCCTCCAGCCACAAACTTTATTCTATGCCTTAAACTAAGCAGCTCAAATCATTTAAATCTTTTTGTTCATGAAAACCTCATGTGGGGATTATAACTAATAAATAAAGAATAAATAAAGGAAAGAAAAATCTCGACTCAAGCGCTCAATACCTCACTGACGGAATGATGCGGAGTAGTGCTATTATACGCCGCCACTACAGCACGAATACGTCTTGCACGATGTTATTAAATAAATAAATGTGTTTATTCTGTTTATTTTATTTTAATAAACAGAATATCGTTCATTATTCACACATTTATTTTCGGCTATAAATCCCTAGAAGGGGGAGCCAGAGCTTAGGAATAAAAATTTCGTTCGCCACTTTTGGAACTTGTGTTGGGATAAGATTATAAAACAAAGATTTTTGATGGTGGGTCCCCAACAGAATCGCCTTAAAATCATACAAAAGCCCCAATACCTTTAGCCGTCTATTACGAACCATTACGGTAAGAAATGGGGTAGTGCTATTCTAAGCCGACACATAGCAGAGAAGAATATCGACAACGACGCTGTTAACATTACAAGCAAAAATATCTGCAAAACGGATGTAATACTCGTACGCAATTGGCCTTGTCGACGATTTTGTCTTTGACCATATTTGCATATCTTCAAATAAACATTAAGTGAAAGAAATTCATAAAGTAATAAAATCTGTCTCGCTTGTGTCGTGTCGTGTTACCGAGGCGCCCCCGCCCCGCGCGCCCCGCAGCCGCCATTTCCTAATATTAGCCGAGTTAAGATATCGGGCTTTGTTATCATTTGGTTTTTGTTTTTAGCGCCATCTAGCGAACAATAAAGAACTAGAAAATAGCCCGCCGAATAAGGGTATTTAAGCACATCACATTTCGTTGTATGGGATTGGGTATCTGTACTAGTATAGTATTATATTATCTGTGCCAATATTAACCTTTCTATATTTAAATGTACATTTCATATTACCGTCTAAAGTATAAAATGAACACATTATTTACAATAGTTAAGGACAAGTCCAGTTCAAGTCCAACATTAAACTATATTTTCATAATATCGCAAAACCCATTTAGAATGAGGCATGGTATGTTTATATGTTTTTGGCAGGATTCATATCATCAATTAAGTAGATATATCGTATGTTTTTAGTAAATATACACATTCCCAAGTGAGTCAGAAATTTTTCAGTCACTTTTGAATTTTGAATGTCAGACATACAAAGTACAGCTCAGTATAGGTTTAAGACAAAGAAATTTGAGTTTATTCTTTTATCAATGTAAGCCAGAAAACAGAAAAACATATTAATATTCTAATACCATCCTCATGTCTTTCATACTACTAAACATAATTTTAAATGCGTATATTTGTAATCAATAATATGTATACGTAACTAATAACTTCAAAAACGAATGAAATTTGGCACAAATATACTTATTAAGCTGCACATAAATGTTGATGAAATCAAAATAGCCTATATTAAATTTCAGTTAGTTCGATCCTCTAACGCTTATGGCTCTGACTCTTAACTGATTTAGACTCATACAGAAAATATTCTTTGCGGCACATAATAAATGCCATCATTAATGTTTTATATGTAAAATATTTATGAATTCCTTAAATCAAAATGCGTATGGACGTTGTTGGGCCGCCTTCGTATTCTATATCTATATGATTTAGATCATATACATGTGATTTGATCCTTGTATCAATAAATGATGATTATACTATGAAACCACTGTGAAACGACCTGTATGGTAGAATTTAGTCATGGGATTTTCTAACAGAACAAACTCACTTAAATCTTTACACAAAAGTAGATAGTGCATTAAACTTGTCTTTGGTACGTAATTTATTGATGTTCAGCATTCAGGTTATTTGATATACACTTTTTTGTTCTCTAACAGTTATCATAACTACTAATTAATAACTAAAACTATTAACTAAATAATTACGTCCCATTATTGTTTGCATTAAAACCAAATGTATATTTCAAATAGGTTTGTGACAGAAAACCCTAATTCAGAAACTGTATAGAACATGAATATGGTAACGAGAAATCACAGGAGCAATTCAAATAAGAAAGCATGTAGTATCCTTCCGTTTTCTAATCGAAGGGTATATGACAATAAAATACCCACGCTTATTTGTGTTTAGGAAGGAATCAAATAAGGTTATCATAATATATGAAATGAATCTCCAATTCAAAAACGTTTCAGACTAGATTGTTTTTTGTAAAAGTTTTCTCAATTTAGGCGGGTATAATACGAGCTAACTTAATTTCAAAATTATAATAAAATCTATGTATACGGTGGTTATATATAAATCAGCACTGAATTACTCACGGAGCTTCAAATCTTAAAATCACTGTCATCACTTTTCATACGTTTGACACTAGGCGAACTAGAATCGTATACATCCTCACTGGACAAACTGGCCCTTCTTCTTTTCAAGGCTTTTTTATCCTCACTGAGTATTCTTTCACTACATTCAGAGTCACTAGATAAGCCGTTGACAGCTTGTTTTATTATCATAAGATCTTTTTCAATTTCCGTTAGTTCTTTGGGCTTGATGCGTTGCGTTTTCGGTTTCGTTTTTGGTTGGCTGACGGATGGTGAATCGGGGAGAGGTTTTCGTTTCTTGTAAGTTCTTTTTGCTGTTAGTTTAGATTTTTTTGGTTGTGTTTCCTTTTCTTCCTGTAAATAAAATCGTGTTATAATAATATAATAATTCTTGGTAATTAAATGAAATGAATAATATTGTGTTGCTGTGTAGTGTCGGCTTAGAATAACACTGCCCCATTTCTTCCGGTGGAAGAGGCGACTAACGGTATTGGGGCTTTTAAGGGATTTTTGGGCGATGTGGTTGGAGACCCATCACCAACAACCTTTATTTCACTATCTTTTCCCGACGCAACTTCCAAAAGTGGCTGAGGAACTTCAAGTTCCTTAGCTCTGGCTACCCCTTCTAGGAATTTATAGCCGTGAGTATATGTATGTATGTATGTATGTAATATTGTGTGCGCGAGACACGTCCCTAGAAGTATTAAGTAGAGCGGGATTTACCAAACTTTTTTAAGCTGTGCTACCCTTGGGATGGGCCATTTTTTACAACGCCCCCAGAGATGAAAACTGCCTACCATGCCCAATTGTAATACTAGCCTAGCAAATAAGTTACCAGAAAAAACTCCGCGTACATTTTATATTTTATTATTATTAGACAATAACAAAATAAAATATAGCCGAAACTAATGGGACGGTTGTGCGTGGTTTTCTGAGCATAGCTTTTCAAAGCGGGGCTCAGAATGGAAACAAGTACTCGCATTTCTTTCTTGACATTAATTTTCGCTCACTGGATATGGTCGCGTCGATAAAAACTACTTGGGTTAGGGAAGCCCTGGTTTAGAGGTTTTAAGGGATTTTAGCGACTTAGTATTTTAAACCACTTAAAGCCCTACTCAATTGATTTCAGATGAACAATAGGGAAACTTTTTTATAATATACTCTTTGCTTTGTAAGAGAAACTCTTTAATGGAAACGCTAAGCATTGTAAGACACTTTCATTTTATTTATCTTTCCCTATTTATAGGATTTCCCTTATGAAAAAACCCAGCTTTAAGGGCAAACTCTTCCTTTAAAGGGTTTCCATTTGCACAAGGGTATCGTTTCTAAATTAATACCAGTGTTAAATTATTACCAGCTACAAAAACAAATACAGACCTGTTTGGGCTTAGCTCCAATGTACCCAGAACACCGCTTCGCACCACAAAGACATTGTTTTTTCTCGATTCCAGCGGATTCCAAATTATAGTTGAATGTCACTTCGCTATTCTGGAAATATGAATGGGGATAATAAATTAGTTATATAGTTTTTTAAGAGATGCATTAACCTTTAATGTGATTCCTTATATTTTTGCTGAAAATATACACACATGCATATACTCAAGGCTTTAAAACCCAAAAGGGGTAGCCAGGGCTTCAGAATCAGAAATTCCTCCGCCACATTTGGAATTTGAATGGGAAAAGATTTTAAAATATACGATAGTTTGTGATCGGTCTCCACTCCAGCCCCGTGACCTCACCATGGATAAGTGCTATACTACACAGCAATATTTTGAGTTGTTTTTTTTTTCTTAATCGTAATCGGGATAAAATGGTAAAATAAAGGAGTACAATAATTTGAATGTTTTTGTTCATGAAAACCTCATGTGGGGATTGTTACTAATAAATAAAGGAAAGAAAAATAAAAGAAAAATTTCGACACATGCGGGAATTGAACCCGCGGCCTCGGGTATACGCCCCCGTCGCTCTGCCAATTGAGCTACCGTGTCAATGGCTAGGGATACAATATAGGTCGCGGGTTCGATTCCCGCCTGTGTCGAGGTTTTTCTTTCCTTTATTTATACTTTATTTATTAGTAATAATCCCCACATGAGGTTTTAATGGGTAACATTTCGAATATTCGATTATTTTAAATTCCGAATTTCAACATTCAGAAAACGGGTCACAGAATTTACGTATCAAAGATGCTTTATTTTCCACAACTTCATTAGTACATAAATACATTTTCTAGAAGTATCACTTCCCAGAAAAACTAAAACCAGATTATTAAAATGAATTTTTTGCTTTTACCAAATATATCTTTTACTATAATCTCATTATTCCAAAGGTTTAAAAGACCGAAGTAACTTTATCTATAGTCTTACAAATCGTAAATCTCTTTTACTAGATATTATTTACATTAGAAAAATTGTATTAAAAACGCGGATGCATGCCTGTTCGTATGTATACTTGCTTGCTTGTTTGCATGTCGGGGGGTGCAGGGGGAAGAGCCCCCTGCTTGCGCCCCCCGCAGACAAAGAAATGTTAGGTCACATTTAGTTAGGTTAGATTATGTATAAAACGAGCGAGCGTAGCGCAGCGGAGCGAGCACCTAAATGCCTGATGCATGCCTATATGCATACTTGCTTGCTTGCAGCTTGCTTGCATGCTTGCTACATATAGGGGACGGGGGGCGGGGTATACTACTTACATAAAATATGCCTGCAAAATTATTCATAGCAGTAGGTATCATTCAATACATCTGTATTTCAAATGTATGGAAAATTATTTTTTGGAATAGTGATTATTCGGAAAAGCAATATTGCGGAATTAAGGTATATCTGGTTTTTGATTCTGTGGGAATCCGTTCTAGTGGTTAATCATAATGATAGTAAAGAAAAAAAAAGTCAATCGATAATCTGGAATGTAAGAATATGGTATTTGAAATTTCGGTGAAACAATATTATGGCAATTAATGGAATGAAAATGAAATTATGAAAAGGTAGATAAGATAAGGCCTTCCGAATTTGTGAAAAATTCGGAGGTAGGGAACGCAAGCACTACTTAAAAGTGTAAAAAGAAACAAAGGATAGAAGAATTTCGCGCTGGCAGCCATTGACACGGTAGCTCAATTGGCAGAGCGACGGAGGCGTATACCCGAGGTCGCGGGTTCGATTCCCGCCTGTGTCGAGGTTTTTCTTTCCTTCATTTATTCTTTATTTATTAGTAAAGGCGTACAATCATGCATTGGTATTATTTTCAAACATAGTATCTTACCGCCGGTATATCGTACATAGCAAACAACCCAACTCGCACATCGCCAAGAACAGTCCACTTTTGAGTTTCGCAGTTTGGCTCGCAGCTGTGATTCATGAACCTGTTGAAAAGATTAAACTTTTAAAAGATTAAGCGTTTTAAACTTATTTTTCTAAACTTAAACAACTGTGATAGCCTTGTGTACTAAAGTCTAATGATTTGTACCTTTGTAAAAAACATTATATATCTACTGTGTAGTGCCGGCTCAGAATAAGTAAAAAGCGACTTACGGTATTGGGGCTTTTAAGGGATTTTTGGGCGATGCGGTTGGAGACCCATCACCAAGAACCTTTATTATACCATCTTTTCCTCACTTAACTTTCCAAAAGTGGTTCCGGAATTTTTAATTCCTTAGCTCTGGCTACCCCTTTTAGGGACTTATAGCCTCGAGTATATGTATGTATTATATCTGTTTGTAATAAAGTGTTCAAATAAGTAAATAGCTTAGTGGGGAAGTAAAGAGGTGTGTGTTGCAATTCGGTATGCAAAGTTTTACTAAAGTGATGCTGATTACAAAACCATTTTGAGATATTATGGTTATAAACAATATTTTCTTGAAATTATATCAATTGAAGCTAAGATGACTGTTATTTTATCAAAAAACTGTAACAGTGTTTGACCTTCAATGTTGTTTCAAAGACATACAGTTTTGCAGTTTATTAATAAAATATCAAAAATCATAGGTTTGTTTAGTGTAATATCGTAATAATTTCATTTGACATCACAAATTCGTGATATATTTTGCAATCAGCAACATTTTTATAAAACATTTCGCTTCATTTGCATGTCGCTACGTGATTTTATCGATCGATGACGTCATTAAGTACAAAAGTTAAACAATCTTTAAAAAAACATAACTATAAAATTACTCATTTTAAATGGAAAATATTCAAATCAGTCTTTTATTTTCGTGTTTACTATCGAATAAAAATATTTAATAAATACCAAAAAAAAACTTTGCATACCGAATTCTGAGTAAGACCTACACCAGTGTGTCATGTATGTTTTACTATGTTGTTAATGGCGAGGAAAAACATTGTAAAGAAACTCACATAGCCATGTGAGAGTATATTCATATAAAAACACCAATATGCCTGCCCTTATCACATCAGCACACTACATACATACATACATACACTCACGGCTATAAATCCCTAGAAGGGGAAGCCAGAGATAAGGAATTAGAAATTCCTCAGCCACTTTTGGAAAGTTGTTGTTGGTTATGGGTCTCCAACAGCATCGCTCATAAATCCCTTAAAAGCCCCAACACCGTTAGTCGCCTCTTACGTACACCCACCGGAAGAAATGGAGTAGTGCTATTCTAAGCTGACACCACACAGTTAACTACACACACAGAATACCAATAACCAAATACTACCGTGATAATAGCTGAGGCTGATGGTTTTACTTGCCCCTCGAAGCACCAAATTCACACGATCATCATTATTCACACCGCAAATTTCAAAAATCACGCTATTATTTTATTTAAAGTTTGTAATGTTAGGTTATGTGAACAAGTGAGAAATTGCGTGAAATTTAAACTTACCTAGCCAAATTCCCTTTAGGCCCCGCATCAATCATCCTGTCCTTATCGAGCGTGAGGAAATAGAAGTTCTCATCCCTCACTTCGTGCATCCGATCCATTCGTCTTCGGAATTCTTCTTCGTCGATTAGTTCTCCGACGTATTCTATCACGAATTGGCCTAGAAATAACAAACACATTTGTAAAAAATAAACATAACATAACATAAACGTTCACGCCGTTTATCCCCGAAGGGGTTGGCAGAGGTACCAATACTTCTGAACTCTCATGGCAGCGCCATCTAGTGTCCAGAGAAGGTACCCACGTTTTGCTTAGACAGTGTACTCACGTGATAGGGGGCAGGCCTATCGCCGTTTTGTACGAATACACTGTCACATGACTAAGTACAACTCAGCCATGTGGGTTTCCTCACGATGTTTTCCCTCACCGTTAACAACCATGATAAATAAACCACACATATGACTTTAGAAAAGACAAATTGGTGTAGGCCCGACCCAGGATTGGAACTCACGCCCTTCTGTTTTCGGGCGGGTGTTCTACCCACTGGACTATCATGTCGTCTGTGTAAAATAAAAGTCTGTAATATTTACGGTGAACTGATAAAGATTGATGAAAACCTGTGGTAGTTTTGATACCAACATTTACTTTCGGTTCTCAATCTCACAAAGGGGTGGCTTGGCTTTAGAATTTGAAATTTCTCAGCCACTTTCGGAAAATAAATGTGGCAAAGATGGTAAAATAAAGGATGTTTTGCAATGGGTCTGCAGCCACAATCATTTATAAGGCTCCAATAACCCTTAGTCTCCACTCCAGTTAATAGGAATTCCACCCTTGCGTAGAAATGGGTTCGTGTTATTCTAAGCCAAAACTACAGAACTAATAGGATGGTTAATTATGTAATTATAGACAATTTAAGACAAATCAATTTACTGATTACTAACCTACAATTGTGCGAGGCGACTTCAGTTATTGAGACTTTTTAAGTTATTGTTGGGTATTGATGGGTAAGTTTTTTAAGTTATCACGTGGGTATAATAACCTTTATTAGACAAATATTCCTTGGATTGACGAGAGACGTTATAACTCACAAAATCGTGTAAGTTTTAGTAAAATACTCTAATACTCCTTGTCTACAAACATACATATACTCACGGCTATAAATCCCTAGCAGAGGTAGCCAGAGCTTCAGAATAAAAAAATCCTCAGCCATTGAAAGTTGCGTGAAGATAATATAACAACTAAAACACTTTTCTATACATACATACATATAACTCCCGCGAGTTAACATGACACCTGGCTCAACAAACAACCCTCCCCCCGCTATCCCGCGCAGCGCCCCGCTCTCGCCAGTAGCGTTAGCATCTCTGGACGTGCGCAAAATGTGTCACTTCAGTGAAAAGAAAAATATATATCAATTGGGGGTACTGAAGTATATCTTTCATTTAGTTCACTAGTTCATTTAGTTCAGTTCACAAAGAGTCGAAGATGATGTAAAAGTGAAACAGGTGATTATCATAATGAAATGGACACCAACAATTTTGTAAAGTGGCTCAATGAAAAATTGTTGCCGAACTTGCCTCCAAGTGGCATAGTTGTGATTGATAATGCTCCGTACCACTCAACGCAATCCGAAAAAATTCCGTGCCAGTCATCATTGAAGAGTGACATGCAAAGCTGGTTAACAAATAATAATATAAGTTATGCTGCAAATATGACAAAACCAGAGCTGTGTCAAATTATAAGATTGAATAAGCCAGAAAAAAAATATGTGGTAGACGAATTATTAAGGGAGCACGGCCACGAGGTCGTACGTCTGCCACCCTACCACTGTGATCTTAATCCGATCGAATATATCTGGAATTTGATCAAACAAAGGGTGGCATACAAAAATATCGATCAGTCGGAGAAACACATTGAAAAATTAACTAAAGAAGCGATTGTTTCCATAACTGCTGCTGACTGGAAAAAAGGAGGTAAACCATGTACAGAGACTTGAAAAAGAATATTGGGTGCAAGATCAACTGCAGGAAACAAGAGAAAGGGAGTTTATTATTTCACTTGGGGGTGAAGAAAGCTCCGACAGTGAAGCGAGCGAGGGAGAAGAAAGTGACACTTCTATTATGTCAGGTATTGAAGAAATGAGTGATGTTGATGAGTAATTATTTTGAAATAAATCTATTTAATATTATATGTTTGTTTAATTTCTATCAGAAGTTAATTATTCTAGCTGTGTATATTATGTTAGTTGTGTAGTGTCGGCTTAGAATAACACTACCCTATTTCTGCCGGTGGGTGTGGTAAGAGGCGACTAACGGTATTGGGGCTTTTAAGGGATTTTTGGGCGATGCGGTTGGAGACCCATCACCAACAACCTTTATTTCACCATCTTTTCCTCACTCAACTTGCCAAAAGTGGCTAAGGAATTTCTAGTTCCTTAGCTCTGACTACCCCTTCTAGGGATTTATAGCTGTGAGTATATGCATGTAATTATACTATTTATTTAACGTATTTTGATAAGTTATTACGATAGATGTAATTTGATAACTATTAATAACAAATAAATATATACAGAGTATAAAGTAATCAGTGCTACAGGCAAAGGCTTTGTACCCAATGCGAAGGCAATGTACCCAACATACTGAACAATATCTGATATAAAAATAAATTTGCAACTCAATAAAAAAATAATTGTTCCCCATTTCAAAAAGGTCAGCTGACTTTTATGCACTCAGTACTTTTAACAAACGTCAATCGAGCCAGGTGTCATGTTAACTCGCGGGAGTTATACATATGCTCACGGTTATAAATCCCTAAAAGGGGTAGCCAGAGCTGAGAAATTATAAATTCCTCAGCCACTTTTGGAAGTTGAGTGTAGAAAAGATGGTAGAATAATGGTTGTTGGTGATGGGTCTCCAACAGCACCGCCCAAAAATACCTTAAAAAGCCCCAAGTCTGTTAGTCGCCTCTTACCACCCACCGGAAGAAATGGGGTAGTGCTATTCTAAGCCGACACTACACAGCCGCTACACACTTTTCTATACCTTGTCGAATATCCTCCAAAGTCTTAAGCCCCCATCCCCTATAAGGGGTGCGGTAGGGCACTAGTTTCGGATACTGTCTTTTCTCAAACGCGCGGTTCATACATCTATCACCGGCCGCGCAGGTTGGTCCACATTCTGTTAGAAGCATTCTGAAAATAAAATATATTTATTAAGTAATAAAACATAACATTAACGTACACGCCGAATATCCCCGAAGGGGTTGGCAGAGGTACTAATCCTTCTTAACATCACGTGACTTTTGTCACCTGATGTTCAGAGTACCCACGTTTTGCATGGACAGTGTACTCACGTGATAGGTGGCAAGCCTACCGCCGTTTTGTGCGAATACACTGTCACATGACTAAGTACAACTCAGCCATGTGGGTTTCCTCACGATGTTTTCCCTCACCGTTAGCAACCATGATAAATTAATTACACATATGTCTTTAGAAAAGACAAATTGGTGTAGGCCCGAGGATTTGAACACTAGTCGCTTGCACGATAACCGGTGTTCTACCCATTGAGCTATCATGTCATCCGTATTTATTAATGACTTGTATGTATAGTAGTCAAATCAATTGCTTGGAAGACTATAATGAAATAAAGAACGTGGGCAAAGGTGGGCCAATCAAATGTAGCAAATATTATCAAAAACTTAAATGTTCACGCCGCATATACACGAAGGAGTGGCAGTGTTTAGGGTAGGGAGGTATTGAAGCAATTTTGAACGATGCAGCTAGGGTACCATCAATATTAAATTTTTTCTATCATTTCCCAATCTATTTCTATTAAGCTTCCTAATTTTGGGATTTTTTACCGTAAGTATAAACAAGAAGAAGGTTACTTTTTCTAATCTTTGAGACTTACTTTCAGATTACAATTGCACATAGTAAGAGAATTGCGTTCGTCTTCACAACGTTTGTTTGCGTAAGAGATTTCATAACGAACTCTTAGATCTCTGTGGCAGTCTTAGAATAGCGCTATGTAACATATTTTCATATGGTGCGAATAAGGGTATGGAGCCTTTTAGCTGTTTTTATGCTATGGAGCTGGAAATTTATTTTCTCCCCAATTTACTTCCATAAGTCTATGGAATTGTCAATGACGAAGCTCTGGCTACCCCTTTTTGGAATTTATCGTCGTAAATATTAGTCGGTCTATACATCCAATCTATATAATAGAATAGGCTATTTGACTAAGTTTTGAAAACTATCTTACGGTGTTAATTTGTTTATAAGGAGCCCTAAAAAAATATTTTTCTGTCTTCATTTTAGCTATTTTATTAAAAAATCGAAAAAGAAATTGCAATATTCAAATGTGCCGCGAAAACGCGACTTAAGGTAATATGGCGGCTGTAGCACAAATGACGTCAATTCCGCATTAAACACCAATGAGCGAAGCGATACACAGTCTGTTTATGTGCAATCTACGACATTATAGAAATAGCCAATTACGGTCGTTTTTAGTCACGTGACAGTTGCATCAAAAATACTTATTTTAGAAGACGGATTTTAGTGAAATAATGCTATATTTTTATCTCGCACTATTACATATTGCTCCAAAAAAGAAATATTAAGCCTAATGAAATAAAAGAAATGTATATTTTTATTACAGTCAAATAGCCTATTGCGTTCGTCGTCGCAACGTTTGTTCGCGAGAGATCCACATGGTTTATTTGATTTCAATTTCACATAGGCAGGTGGTAAGAGGGATGATGTTATGTCTGCTATCCATTTTTGGGACTTATAACCGTAAATAAAGTTAGTCAGGAGGTTATTCTATCTATAATAAGTAGGTAGGTAAATATAATCTCACCTATTTAGACACTGCGAATCAAAATCGCAAGGAGACTCCACATTCGGGTTACATTCGCACATAGTGAGCGAATTGCGTTCGTCGTCGCAACGTTTGTTCGCGAGAGAACCACATGGTTTATTTGATTTCAGTTTCACATAGGCAGGTGGTAAGAGGGATGATGTTATGTCTGCGTCTTCTTCTTGGTTTGCTGAGCCTAGAAGAAATATGAGAATAATATAAGCAGGGTCTAAAGTATTAATTTATCGATCTAACCTTCCAAAGGTTGTCTGAAAGAGATCGCTTTTAGCGATAAGACCGCCAATTGTACCTCGCTGTAAACTGTTTGATCATATTATTATTTTTGTAAATTTGTGTTTGGTGTGCAATAAACAGTTATTCTATTCTATTCTTAAGATTTCTAGATATTTACTGAGAGTAGCTGACATCTTGTTCTTTTATGTAAATACCAAGAGTGCAAAAGAAGATCAATGATGAGAGAATTAGTTAAAATTCGGAGGTAGGAAACGCAAACACTACTTGAACGTGTAAAAAAGAAACAAAGGATAGAGGAATTTCGCGCTGGATGCCAACTGACACTGTAGCTCAGTTGGTAGAGCGACGGGGGCGTATACCCGAAGGTCGCGGGTTCGAACCCCGCCAGTGTCGAAATTTTTCTTTCCTTTAATAACATCTTTTATTTATAAGTAATAATCCCCACATGAGGAATTCATGTCAAAAAACATTAAATTATCAATGAGACTCAGGTTAAAATGTTACTATATGTTGATAATTTATTTTTTTATTTAAGTAGAGTACAACTGCTTTTGGAATTTAAGGTCACAAGAATATTTAAGTTCGACATAATAAAAGTAGTAATGTAATGAATATTCATATATCCATGACAGTATACTAAAATATGATATTATTTGATTTATATCGAATGTCATAATCGCTCTATGCATATTATACATCACTTTTACGAGCTTTTTATATTTCTGCTAAGACCTTTATAAATAAATAATAATAAGCTACTAAATCTATCTTATAAAATTTTACCAATCAACAGCATTTATCATAAAGATAATTTTAGAAATGCCTTAGATCTTGGCAACAAAAATCACAAAACAATTGCAAAAAACTCACATAAACCCTAAGTCTATGAAAGCACATCAAATTTTATATAAGAACCATAATAAAGTCTGTCTCAAATATATTTTCCATCCAAAATACTAAGGGTATTTTACATATTAATATACTAATTAAGACACTTACTTTTAATAATCTGGCATGCTCTCTGAGCGTGTTCTATTGCCAATGAAAATGCTTCGTCAATCTTTGACTTTTGGGCTGACACTCTCCCGCTGTCACCTGAAAGTAAATATCCATACTATTATACTGTACTGTTGACATCTTAAATTTACAAGTGATATGTATATTGCCGTGTAGTGCCGGCTTAGAATGTCGCTACCCCTTTCTACCCACGGGTGTCGTAAGAAGCGACTAAGGGTATTGGGGCTTTTTATTGGATTTTTGGGCGATGCGGTTGGAGACCCATCACCAAAAACCTTCATTTTACTATCTTTTCCCCACTCAACTTCCAAAACTGGCTGAGGAATTTATAATTCCTTGGCTCTGGCTACCCCTTCTAGGAAATTATGTATGTATATATATAGTGAATGTATGCATACATAAATATTGAGGTAGGCAGAGACCATCGATCGCCACTTTGTACGATGATAGCAACCCTCTTGAGCTTCGTCTAAATTCATCAAACTTTTCCAGGCTACGGACGCCTGACGCCTGCCTTTTTGATATTATATATCAATGGTGCTTTATGTATTTTCAATATAAGTACAACGAGAAAGGTAGGAAGTGAACGCGTTGTGTGATAAATCTAAGTTAGCTTATCACACTCACACATTCACTTGCTACCATTCTCTTTTTGTCTAAACTACTAACTAAGGTTATTGTATCCCACTGGCATATCCACACGAACTTATACATGTAAATCCTATAAAAGCTCAAGCTCAACTCAACATACTAATGAATTTAATGTGAGATTTTTCAGACTACCTATGTTTTGCTTGGGCAGTGTATTCACGTGATGGGCAGGCCTATCGCCGCTTTGAACAAATACACTGTCACATGGCTAACTAACACTTAGCTACGTTAGTTTCCTCTAGAAAAGATCTTTCCAATGAACAAACATAATTGTTTCATTTGCCGTGTAGTGCCGGCTTAGAACAACAGTACCCCATTTCTACCCGTGGGTGATCGTAAGAGGCGACTAAGGGTATAGGGGCTTTTTAATTGATTTTTGGGTGATGTGGTTGGAGAACCGTCACCAAAAACATTTATTACTACCATCTTTTCCCCAATCAACTTCCAAAAGTGGCTGAGGAATTTTTCATTCCAAAGCTCTGGCTACCCCGTTAAGGGATTTATAGCCGTGAGTATAAGTATGTATGTATGTATATAATAAAATTAAATTGCACAAATTATCTTACCTTCTTGGAAAGGAAACACGCGTCCCCTATTGACCCAATAATGGTCGTATTGTCCAAAGAATCTGACTACAAATTCTCCTTGCGAATGTTTTACACCCCAAATGTTTTCTGGTATCTCGTTTGGATGGAGGATTAAGCCTGGCCACCATCTGAAGGAAAAAATATATTATTTAACTTTATAAGCTAGTTTAAAAAAATTGTTTTCGCCGTTATATTGACAATAAACTATAGGAGTAGAGGTCAAATGGAATTGAGTTAAATGTAAATAAAGAGCTGTATGCTGAATAAACTTCACGACATACATTTTATTTGTGGATGGGTTGTTGTTATAGTTGTAAACGGGCTTACTTTTCTTGTAAAATATATTGGTATATATTTATTGGAATGAATTAACTAATAAAATTACCTGTAATGTCCTAATTTAACCCAGACCATTTCTCCATACAAAGGCAACCGGCCCGTTTCGCAATCTTCGCACATGTAATTACCTGCAACAATATAATTATGTATTATATATATAACTTACGCTACTGTGTAGTGTCGGCTCAGAATAGCACTATCTCATTTCTTACCGTGGGTGTTCGTAAGTGGCGGCTAAGGGGATTGGGGCTTTTAACGTGATTTTAGGGCGATGCGGTTGGAGACCCATCACCAAAAACCATTATTATCCCCACACAATTTTCAAAGGTGGCTGAGAAGTTTCTAATTCTTAAGCTTTGGTTACTCCTTTTTTGGATTTATAGCTGTAAGTAAATGTATGGAAAAAACTATGATTCTTAAGAACTAATACGAAACCATACTTTCTTTTTGCAACTTTTCTTTACTCAATTTCCAAAACTAGCTGAGGATTTTGGAATTCAGAATATTTTGCTATAACTTTAAGCGATTGATAGCCGTGAGTATTGTATGAAAATCAAACAGTGGTTATGTTTTGTTATAATATAAAGAGGAACATTAGTTAGAATAAAGAAAATTAAACTAATAGTTACCTTCAGGAGGTTTAATATTGAGACATTCAGCGTGGAACGACGTAGGACAATATTCACAGCATATCAATGTGCCCCCGAGCGCACAAATGAAACACCAGCCTGTGTTCACGTGACAGGGCACTTTACCTGGTCTGGAAATAAAATATATACATATTAGGAGACTGGAAATATCTCTAATTGGCGATGGGGATTTAGGGTGTTGTATCTTAATAAGATTATTGAGCGATTAGGCTGGAGACATATCGCCTTTAATTGAAATTTGTTGCACACTCAACTTCCAAAAGCGGATGAGGAATTTCATATTCTGAATCTGTGGCTAACCATTTTAGGATTTATATCCTTGAATACATATATGTAAATTAATAATAAACAATACGCACCTATGCTCATAATGCCGTGGACAAATAATGAAGGCACCACTCAATATTGTCGTACCCGCCGGCAAACATTTTGTGAACGAATGATAAGTTGCAGGGCATCGTATACATCTTGCTAACTTATCTCCGGAAAACCTTGTTTTACAGCCTCTAGGATCATCACTAACACAAGTATGACACACATGTCTCGGACAAGAAAATGCTTCAAAACGCTCCAAAATATTCTTGGCATTCTTCGAAGGCTCACCAGAATTAAACTGCGTCTGAGGCCAATGATCCAAGCATTCCATATGGTAATACTTATGACAATGTGCTACTTGACACCTTTGTCTTAGTTCAGCGTCATTCTTTGGTGATCTCTCCTTTTTACAGACGTAACATATAGGGGTCTCATATTTAACACAGTTGTCACATTTGAAGTCTGAGATGTCACTTTCCGATTTCACTTTCAATTTCACATCCACTATCTCACATTTACCAGCTACTGAGTTGTTCCATTTTAACTCATCATCTGAAGAATACGAAGAATCATACTCAACATTGGTATCTGCTTCTAACAGCTCTTTCATTTTTCTTTCTAGTTCTGTCTCAAAATTATCCGCATCTATAACCAAATGTGATTCAATTTGCATTTCTTCCTCTTGACTTCCGGAGTCCTCAAGACTCTTTGGCTTACGTCCTCTTTGTTTCTTTTTTTTACGGCCTCGTGATGAAGGTGTTGCTGATTCAGTCTTGGTTTTTGTCTTAGCACAATCTAAATGATATGTTCCAGCACAGGGCCCTTTACATTTAACAAGGTTTCCTGTTTTTTCACAGATTTCACAAACCCTCTCTCTTGCTAAACCTTTAAAAAGGTTAGGTTTAGGCTTTGTTAACTGAGAAAAGTAATATTCAACTTCGTCATAGGACTCCACTTCTTCTGTGACAGGATCTCCTGGCACCTCTGTATTCACCAATGCAATATCTTTATTATGGTCGTTTTCAATAACTATTTTTTCTTCAGTCTTAATTGAGTTTTGGGCAGTATCTTTTTGCTTAGATTTTGGCTTAATGTTAAATATTTCATACACTTTCAAATCATCTTCAAAGTCTGTGTCATTTTCATTGTAATATGCTTCCGCTATTTTCCGTTTCGGTTTTTCTTTGGGTATTATTTCATAATCGAGAGATGAGTGCTTTTCTTGCTTAACTCTTTTCTTATGTTTTTTTGGTTGCTGCAAAGGTTCATCACCGAAACCTTTAATGATATTTGAGTGTGCTATTTCATCATTTCTTTCGTATTCTGATTTCATATTCTGTTCATAAATCCATGTTTTGTACAGATAATTAACAATTTCCTCGAAACATAAATGGGGATTTTCATCCATTATCTCATCTTGTTTCAGTTCTAAATATTTTATAAATTCTGGGTCATCTTTACCATTTACAGTTTGCTGTTTTTTTTCTATCACATATGTACTTTTTTGCTTTTTGTTTTTATCTTTTAACTTATCTGGTGAGTTTTTAACATCACTATCACTGCTATTTGAATTAGAGTCTGAACATTCTTTGGTAGTTTGCTCATTAACTGGAACTTCAGTTTCTGGCACAGGCACTTTCTTGATGATAATTTTCAAAGATTTTAAGTCATAATTTTGGTCAACACTCTCATTATTTTTGAGCTTCTTTTTAATTTTGTGTGGTGAGGATTCTTTTGTACGTTTTGTATGGCTTGAATTGTCAGTTTCTAAAACATTTACATTGGAGTTCTCTTCACACTGCCAAGATTTAAAAAAATATTCTATGATTTCTTTGTCCGATTGAATCTTTTCAATTTCATCAATTACACTATCTAATTTTAAATCTACGTATTCCACAAATCCTTTTTTAGCCCAGTAGTCATGTTTAGTTAATTCAAGTCGGTTTAAAAGTAATTGTTTTCTTTTAATGGGTTCACAGCCGATATTATTATTTTGAAAATTTTCCACTGTTCCTGAAACCAATCCTATATTTTTGTCTGTCACTGTTTTCTCATCTATTGAAGGGTTCAAATCCGCAGTTTTCGTATTTCGGTTACATTCAATGCTTGTATTAATTTTAGCGGTCTGGAAATTGTCTTTTTTTGTATCAATATATTTGGCAACTATCTCAGAAGTTTTGTGTTCAGAAAACATTTGACTATCGGATATTTTTGACTTCAATCGAAGCTTCCTAAAGGACTTTCGTATTTTTTGGTTTTCAATAATCCCATTTGGATTAATATGAGATTCAATATCCTCCGAATTTATTTTGGTTTCTGTATTAGTTTCTATAGAAGAAGTAGAAGGACTTTGTAGTTCATTAAGGGTAGTATCTCTTTTTAAGCATTCTGTAGTTTCTGGAATTGTCTTCTCTAAAGATGCTTCACATTCATTTATGGCCTTACTATCTATACTTTTAGGGTTATTTACACTATTCTGTTCCTCAGATTGCTGGCTTGGTTTTCCGTCAGAACTAATTTGGTTCTGATTATTAGTACAAGGGAAATCAGCACAAATCTGAGTGGCGGAAATTTTGAGATTGTGATCATATTGCCATGTTTTATGAAGATACTCAATAATTTCTTTTTCTGGTAGTTCTGGATGCTCATCAAGCATTTTATCCATATTTAAATCAACATATTTAGAAAATGATTCATCTGCTAAAAGGCTGCTTGTGTCATTTGATGCTGGCAAATTTATTTTATCTTCACATTCTTTTGATTCATTATCATTCAAACCACTTTTTTCAATCTGGTTTTCAAGAGTGGCTTCGTTGGGAGAATTCAAACCAGTGTCCATGTTTATCTCCACTGCTTGCTTGTATTTCTCATCATTCAAACCACTTTTTTCAGTGGTCTGGTTGGTCTCTAATGCATCACTTTTATCACTCTGGATTCCACTAGTAGCTTCAATCTGAGAATTCAAATCAGTGTCCAAGTTTGCCTCTACTGCTTGCTTATAATTCAAACCACTTTTTTCATTCTGGTTTCCACTAGTAACTTCGTTTGAAGAATTTAAATCAGTTCCCAAGTTTGTCTCTGCATTCATTTCAGTACTTTTACTACTTCTTACATTAAGTGAACTTGAAAAATATTTTGCTATTTTGTTTGTTGTGGGAGATTTCTTTACAGATTTAAGGTTAGCTGATTCTGTACGTTGTATTCTTAGCTTTCGTTTTGACTTTGAAAATTGTTCTTCAGAATCAGACTTTTCGCACATGTTGACTAGGGGACTAACACAAGTAGCTTCAACATTCTCGTCAGCATTTTCATTGTTAAGTGGACCCCCACTTAACTTGTCTCCATTGGTCAAAACATCTGTATTTCTTTTAGAATTCTTCTTATGTTTTAATTCAGATATTGCAGAATGTTTCTGATTTATTATAGGAGAGTCACTTGCGATACCTCTTTTTACAGTGTCCGATTTTAGGTTTTGTTCATATTGCCAAATTTTATAAAGATAACTTATTGTATCTTCTTTAGATAATAGAGGATGCTCTTCTAACATACTATCTATTTTCAAATCTACATACTCTATAAAATCCTTGTCATATCTTGGTACTTTGTCTATTTTAGATCGCATTTTAAGCTTTTTTTTAGGTTTTTGTATTTCCAAATTTGTATTATTCTTTGGGACAGATTTTTTTTTATCTTTTGGTTTAATATTATCGTCCTCATAATCAACACTGTTTTCAACCATGTTGCTACTGATTGATGGATTTAAAATTGAGGAGTCACTATTGGCAGCATTTGTTGACATTTGCTCAGTTTTTTGCATTAGTTTCTCTTCACAAGTTATTTTCAAATTACTCTCAATTGTTGCAGAATTGATAGGACTATCATTAGCTATACCTTTTGTTTTTTTCTGAAGTCTTGTATAATTGTTTTTAGGAGTTTCAAATTTTTCTTCTGCATTATTATTGTGGATTTCATTGGACACTAAGTCTTGGTGAATATCAGTTGGAATTCTTTGATTTGCTCTCAGTTTAAGCTGCCCTAGTTCACAATTTTTGTCTAATAGTTTATGTTGACTACTTTTGTTAATTTTATTCTGAGCAATTGAATTATCAATAAGTGTTACAGCCATTTCAGTGTCCAAATTATCCATTACTGCTTGTGATTCAAGTGACAACTCAGGACTGCTTTCAGTAAATGTTGGTGAAGTCTTTGTTTCTACTAGAACTGCTGTTTCATTTGTATCACTAGCTTCCATTTTTTCTGAATCTGCTTTATTAAAATTCTTTTTTGTATTTTCTATTTCAACAACATTTGTCATTTTTCCGATTTCTGCATTATTTTCTGTCATTGTTATGTCAGAATTAGTACCCTTAGTTAAATCTTTGTGCGATTGGTGAATTTGATCATGTACTTGATGATTTTTAGAAACATTATTAATTTTTGACTTGTTTGTATCATCACTTGGAGTCAATGCTAAATTTATTTCGCTTTTATGTTGATTTTTACTAAATACATCTATAAATGCTTCTTTATCTTTATTTGTATCCTTACTTCGTTTTGCACCAGCATAACAATTTCGTGCTAAGGGATTTGATCTTTTGCTGCGCCCATTATCTGTTATTTGAACTTTCGAATCACAATGCCCATTTAATGGTGCTTCTACTGCAAGAGATTCTACTCTAGTAATAAAGCCAATTCCACAAACTGCCGCTTCTTCATTTCCATCCCCATCTGAGGAATTTATATTTTTTAAAGGTAAATTTAAAAATCCATTTGCTTGCTTCATTGGTGTTCTGGTAGCAAACTTTTTAGGTGTCACTTTTATTGCAGATCTTTGATTCTTTTGTAAACTTTTGGTTATATTTTTCAATGGGTTAGGTCCTTTTTCTGGTGTTTTAGATTTAGCTTTCTGTAGCCAAATATCCATATGTGATTGTCTCTGTATTTTAGATATACCAGTCTTGGCAGCCATATTGTCTAAACAAGCTGTAACCACTTCAGATACATCCAGTGACGTTTTTCTTGAATGTTTTTTGGATTTTTCTGATTCCTCTCCTTTACCATCATCTTCAGAAAATAATGTATCATACAAACTCTCACTTAGAGACACATCACTATCTGTTCTAGATGCTCGACTTTTTTGTTTTCTAATTATTGTTTTGAGAGACAACATGTCATTCAGAAGATCGATTCTGATTCTTTTAGGTTCCCCAAATAATGCTTCTGCTTCTTGTACAGCTATGTCCCAAATACCTTGTTTCTTTTCTGATATGAAAAAAGCAGCATATAACTTTGGATCTTTCTTCTTTGCCTGCAAAATAGAGCAGTAAATTAGCTATGTTCCACATGTTGGTGACTTATTTAAAATGACATATCTTTTGTTTGTCAGAAACTTAGTCACAATTTTTGTCAAGAATTGGCTTGAGTATAAAATTTGTTTTAGCTCTTATTTTATTTTTAGATTGTGTTTTTACTGACATACATAATAGGGATGTTGTATTTTTTTTTCAGAAATGCTTTTGTCTTAATGATCAACCCTATGTTATCGTAAGAAAATATATCTTACTTTTAAAGACAAGTATTTTTTGGTATATTTTTTACTATAACAGTAAAATATTATTCACACATCCAAGCTAAGACATGGAGGTATAAACTAAATATGTAGGATAGTGCACTTACAGAAAATTTTACAAAACAATGCAAATTTTTACCTCGCAATAAAGCCTGTAATTTAGTTGAAAAAATACAAATTAAAACTTATGAATAGGAAATATTCTATAAAAACAAACTTGTCAGCTGTTCTCTTTTAATTAAATATTTTAATCCATCTATCAACTTCACGTTGAATACTTTATTAAAATTGGTAATGTGTAAAAAAATATATCACGGGTATTGTTATCAAAGCCAGATCAATATGGTGTCCAAGATATATTATCCTTTATTGTGTTTCGGAGATTTAATCATGTAATGCCGAAAAGACTGAAAACTGTGGTAACCTTTCTAGTTCAAATGAATAGTAAGTAAAAAATATAAGTGAAACAAGATGCTGAGTAGTGTGGGCTTCAAATAGCACTAATGTATTTATTCCCGCGGTCATCGAAAGAGGCGACTTTTTGGGTTTTTTGAAGTCATGTCCTGGATACTCTTAACCAACCAATCATACTTTACCATCTTTATTGCAATGTAGTAAATTGCATAGTAATTTTGTTAGTGCACTCTTCTATGTTCTTAATACCTCCATGTTTTTAAATTTAATTATTTGTTGTATGTAGAGATGGGTCGAGGGCATAAAAACTTATTGGGCAGATTGGGCGTATTGGGTTAAAATGGGCAAAAATGAATTTACGCCCGATAAATGCCCAATCGCTGGGCGGAAAAACGAAACTTTACTTTAAAATTAAACTACAGGTGGATCATAATGTTTATAGTGTTTAGGATATAAATATGCATCAGCGTCATCAAAATAAAGGAATAAGAAGAAAAAAGAAGTTATAATATGCCAAATATAGGCATAAAAGTACTTAAAATTTTTACTTAGATGACATTATAGTCCAATGGGTAGAACACCCTCCCGTAAACAGACAGTCGTGAGTACAAATCCTGGGTCAGGCCTACACCAATTGGTCTTTTCTAATGTCATATGTGTGGTTACTTTATCACGGTTGTTAACAGTGAGGGAAAACATCGTGAGGAAACCCACATGGCCGAGTTGAACTTAGCCATATGACAGTGTATTCTTACAAAACGGCAATAGGCCTGCCCCCTATCACGTGAGTTCACTGTCTAAGCAAAATGTGGGTACCTACTTTGGACACTAAGTGGCGCTGTCACGTGATATTCAGAACCATTGGTAGCTCTGCCAACCCCTTTGGGTATAAACGGCGTGAACGTTTATGTTATGTTAAATTCTTAATCTTAACCCACTTTTACTTTGAACGATTATAATAATCATTATTTATACCCTTACAATAAAAAAACACATTCAATTATCTTAAGCGATAGAGTAGCTATAAGATATCATCTTTAGTATAACGAATAATGTTATGAAGCAACTAAGCGAAAAAAAAAACATAAAAATTCTATTTTATATTTGTTTTTTATGATTATCAACATAATGTAGTAACAGTATATTCCGCTAACAAATTTTTAAATGTGAAAATACTCACGTTCACGCTACTTTTTATACTCAAAGGGGATGAAATAATACTTAAATGAGCATCAATGTATGGAAAAAAACCACAGCGGACTCGAATGATTTTGATGTCATATATTGACAGAGGACATGAACTATTCGTGGCAAAAGGCGCATATTTCTGGGTTGTAATAATTTGGCGGTAGGCATAGACCAGTAATTTTATAGATGATATTGATACTATGGCTCAGTTGGCAGAGCGACGGGGACGTATACCCGCTGCTAGATTTTTGTTAAGTTGTGTCTTACCTTTTAAAAGGCAAATGAAAATATACACTACGCTAAGTAAAATCATAAAATTTAAAAATTAAATACCTTATTTATTTTTTTAACTGGCACCACTTTTTGTTAGTCCAGGTTTGGTAAACCTTTTTGCTGTGTAGGCTAAGTGCCGGTTTAAAATAGCGCTAGCTACCCCATTTCTACCCATGGGTTATCGTAATAGGTGACTAAGGGTATCGGGGCTTTTTAAGCGACTATTGGGCGATGCGGTTGGAGACCCATCATCAAAAATATTTATATAGCAATCTGTCTCTACTTAACTTCCAAGTGGCTAAAGAATTTTAAGATTCAGAAGAGCAGGCTACCCCTTTTAGGGATTTGTGGCCGTAAATAGATGGATGCAAGTATGTATGTTTTTAAAAACGTAAAGCAAATCGCTCGCTCTGTATTATTTATTCTTTCTCGCTTTTAGCTGTCGTTATGCGTGTGTCTTGTCTTGCCATGTCATTCGACTTCTTTGAATACTCTAATGCGCTCATATCTTTTCCGTATTTGCTATTATTTGTTATTATTACCTGTTATATTTAAACTTTCTGTTCACCGTAAATGCGCTTTTTGCATTTGCAGCGTAGAACATAATAAAATTTATATATTATATTCTAACAAATAAAATAAGTTGACGTGGATGTTCATATTTTAATAGAAATTAAAAAAATGTGTCTGGTCAAAAAGATTTATAACCTCTGACATGTCAAAAAATGGCAGCTGTCAGAATTTTACGCAATTAAAAATCTAGGTATAAAATAGCGAGATTGAATCCGGCGGAAGGTCAATGTCAATTTGGTCTCAACTTTATATATAAAAAGTGTCCAATAGGAGCGCGCGATTTGTACTTGATACGAGCCCAACGTAAATAGGGTTAAACCCTCATACGTTAATGGAGGAAAACATCATAATCTGGACTATGACCATCCAGAAAGTTCGTTTAAAGTAAAAGTTTAAAACAGTATGACAATTTTTCCCCATTGTATTGTAACAAATTAATGAATTCTCATAAAAAGTATGATTAGATTCTTGTATTTAAAAATGTTTGCGTTTCTGTCCGCAAAACTTCATAAAACGGGTTGGATTGCTCCCATTGACTTTTATGCTAATGGTCCCTATCATGAACCCTATAAGTATTATACATTCTTTAAATAAAGTAGGTCATTTAATGACGATTTTAAATAATAACATCAACAGCGCTGCATACAATAATGATATTTTTAAAATTAAAATTAAATAAGATTTCTGCCCACGTAATGGACATTTATTAGGCATTTATGGACATCTATTGGGCATAAATCCAATCCGCCCAAAATGCCCGGGCAAAATCCCATCTCTAGTTGTATGTAGAATAAATTAAAAGATATTGTTATTTTTTGGTAAATTGTGTAATTTGTGTATGTTATAATAAGTGAAACATGAAGGAATTAGGTTTATATCTGTAATGTTTATGATTTTTGTAAATAAATAAATGTTTAATCTCAATCTTTGAATTCTTGTTATATGGATTACGACTTAATTATCTCATAATGGTGTTTGCCGTGTGTTTCATGTGTCAGTCATGTGACAGTATGTAACAAAAATAGATTTTTAAATAAACTTCAGTTAATTTATTATGATAAATTAAGTAATAAAAAGTTGTGTATCAGTTTCTTATTAATACAAACTATCATAAAATATATAGAAATCAAAAATTTGTTATAAGTGTCAACATCCCTATTACTAATTACTGTTTTTTGAGCATGAAAGACATGTAATATAATAATTGCATACCTCAGCAGAGAATTGGTCCCGAGTGTTCTCAAACTCTTGAATACCAGAATACTTCCTCAACATATTCTCCACCACCCAGCCTCTGCGACCATTGTCAGCAAAGAATGTCACATGAATTACATCTCTCTCTACACGACCAAACACTGAAATCATATTTTTTTCTTATAGAACATCTAACAAAATTGCTGTTGGCAAAAGCTTCTCAAGTACATTAATTTGAAATACGATTGAGTGATTTAATATGTGCATACATAAGAAAAAGGAGTATGTTCAATGCATCATGTATTTGCAAACTTTTTATTTATATTTACTTTCCTATGTTGTATGTTGAATTATGATTTCAATATAAAACATTGGTTATATTTTAAAGGAATACAGTATGATTTTTTTTCAAACTAATGTTACTATTAGTAGAGGACAAGCAAAGAACACATTAAGATGAAATAAAATTTGCTCAAAATGGCAATCATACAATATTACATACAATTTCGCATGTTATAAATTATAATTTAACAATATCAATAATAATTGATGAATTTAAATGAAGCTCTAAAATTTAAATCTTTTTGTTCATGAAAACCTCATGTGGGGATTATTACTAATAAATAAAGAATAAATAAAGGGAAGAAAAATTTCGACAATTTTGCGGGTTTGATTACAGCCTGTGTTGAAATTTTCCTTTCCTTTATTTATTAGTTAAGCTCTAGAAGTTTAATAGAATTATATAAATTGATAGTCTCTGCCAAATCCTAAAGGGAACTGCTACCAAGAGCATAAGAATTTAATATATTTAAATGAAAATATCTCTAGATGTTGCTATGATTCTTATTAATCAATTATCTGTTGCCCTTCAATTTATCCACAAGGGCATAAGCTTTTACAGCTTAATATTTAAAGAAAAGAGAACTTTATTATTATTAATGATAATAATATTATGGCCTCAAAATATTGAAATATATAGAAGAACAATCAGCAACACTCTTTCAAAAAATTCATTTTTAAAATGACAAAGCAGAAGTTGGCAAGAAAGGCTTGACAAAAAACTTATGATGAAAATTATGCAAATCAGTTTTTTTAATTAAATTTGCTATTGCATAAAAAACATACACACCAAAATGCATATCGAAATAAATGTTTTAAAAGTGTCATTTTTTCACATGTTTTAATATCAATCAATCTCAGTGTTCAAATAATACTAGAATGACATATTCTTATCACTTTTGTAAACTGACCAAATAATAACTCATCATGCTTGATACATCAGGAAACAAGATATGACTATAAAGTTTTAAAGAATTCGTTTTTCTAACTATATTATGCATATATGATGAATGATATAATTCTTGTATGAGAAAACTTTGTGAGGTGAATGGAATGTGGCTCCTATGTTTTATTCTTGCCTCTTCTTTACTCAAGAAATACATCTTCATGAAGTGTGGAGTACAGATTTTTATTCAAATTAAAATTGAATCTAAACTGTATAGAATTATAGATCAATGATTCAAATACCACAAAAAAATCTGTTATAACTAGGTAGTTTTAAATTACTTCTTTAACAACTTTGGCAAACACCTGGGAGATTTTGAGAGAAATGAGTTACTGACAGATTGTTCATACAAAATCCGAAAACTCAAATAAATATTCTTAATTAGAAAATTCACTTTCAGATGTTTCATGCTACTTTTGCTGTAAGGAAATAGTGCATGCAAATTGAAAGAAATAAATAATGTAACAAGAACTTACATTTCCTTTTAACAAATATGCCAGTTGAAGGTTCACGCGTAATGATACAAGGCCAATAAGGATAACTACCAACTCTAGCCCAAGCCAAATGTCCAACTTGGTACATGCAATTAGCTTCAATGTTAAACTGGTCAGATTTTGACATAGTTGGCTTAAGTTCTTCTACTTTCTTTTTCTTGGTGCAGTCAAAGTCAAGAGACTTTTTAACAGAAGATGTATCATACCCATTATGAGATAACACTTTGTTTTCATATTTCTCAGATCTTTCTAAAATGTTTTTCAAATGCGAGTTATGGGTGTTTCGTTTCTCTTTAGATTGAATCAAATCTTTTCGTACATATTCTTTCTGAACTGGTGATAAGTCATTGTTTGTTAAAGAAACTTCTTGTTGCAAATCTTTTTGGACATATTTTGTCTTTGCACCAGAAGTTTCCGGAATTGCTTCCGAAGTATTATTACTTGGTTTTATCTCTTCTGAGGGAATCTTAATATAAATTGGATTACCTTGTTCTGTATCATATTGAGCTCGACCATACCGACTCTTTCTGATAGCTCCTTCATTACTAGAAGCAGGTGATGTTATTTTGGATGTTAGACTTGTCTCCAACTCCCTCTCTAATTGAGATCTGCGCTTGAGCTTTACAGGTTTTGACAAAGTACTCAAATTATCCAAAGATTTGTTCAACAAACTGGAGTTTGTTTCAGTACATTCCATTTTGAAAACAAATTAAAGACACAAAAATAAATTTAAGATTTCATAATGCCAAATCAAAATTTTCATTAAATGTATTTAATAATATTTTTTACTATATTTCAACAATTCGTAGGGTCCTCGGCTGCCACTGCTGATGATAAAGAATACCCAAATAAGATCTCAGACGATTCTCTGAAACAAAATAATCGAATTTTAGTTTCGATGCGTGCAGAAACTAGGTTATTCAGAAATGACATTAAATATCATGAAATACAATAAAATTCACAAAATTATATCACTTACGTAGAAAGCAATAATAAAATCACTGCGTCACAGGTCACCAACGCTAGCAGCAAATGGGTGACCACTTAAATTCGTATCCGCATAGCTTCGTATACCAAAGGTCGAAACTTAAATTTCATAAATCCACAATATTTACGGGAGCTATCACGACCAAATATCTTAATTTAACATCAGAATTGTCTTAAATACTAGAAACATTAACAAAATCAAGCAGCGATAAAATATTGTGCGAACAAAGTTCTATTTTGTCACGAGAAATTTCCAGCACTGGAATCACACCCGCGCCATTATTCTTTATTTTTCAAAATTTACATTTCAATACACAACTATATGAGGAAACGAGAATTATTTATGATTTTGCAGAATTTAATTTAGCCATACACATAAAAACCACAGAAAAATAATGTTTATTTTATTAATTTAAATAGAATGCAAATATCTAGCTAGGCGCTCAAACCACGACCGACCACAAACTATATAGAGATTACTACGTAATCAGACTACCCACTGCCGTAGCTATCGACAAGACTTTAGTCTTTGACGTGTACACCTTTGCTTTTGGCATGTTTTGTTTTTATTTTAACGAAAGAATGACTAAATGGCTCTCCAATGCGTTATAGTGGTAAGTTATGCCAGCTGCGAACTAGAGGGACCACATAGGCCCTTGGAGGAAAACAAAAGTGCTTATTTCTTACATAAATTCATATACTCACGGCCATAAATACCAAAAAACGGTAGCTAGAGCTTCAGAAAAAGAAATTCCTCAGCCACTTTTGGAAATTAAGTGGGAAAACGATTGTAAAAAGAAAGTTTGTGACGGGTCTCCAATAACTTCACCCGAAAACCACTTAAATAGTCGTAATACCGTTAGCCGCCTCTTAAAAGCACCCACGGGAGGAAATGGGGTAGTGCTATTCTAAGCTGACACTACACAGCCGGATTTATAGCCGTGAGTATATGTATGTATGTATGTTATTTATTCCACTACAAGCTTTTTGCCCACGACTTCGTCCGCTTGGACTTTATTTTTTGCATCCGATTTCCATCCAAAATAGTTTTCAGTTCAGTAGTTGAGGTGTTAAGATGGAATGTAGTCGCAACATACATTACATTAAATTATACGTACTTGCTTTGCAGTCAGAAAATATATACATATAAAGAAACAAAATGTGCACTCATTATAAAATAAATAGAACACAATGATAATTATAAGTAGGGTCGAAGAGTGTACCGGACTATTTTTAGTGCCATAGGTTCTTACACATCCAACATTTTTATGCATACGACAAAGATTACCTTCCTTGAGTTAGTTTTGGTTTATATGTAAACATCTAGGATTTATGACTCACTCAACACTATAGGCTGCATAGTTTATATCTTACCCTGTTCTAAAATGAAACAAGGATAAAAACAAATAATACTGTCAGTATCAATCTACCCCATATCTACCCTAAGGTCAAAAACAAACTAAAGGAGTCATAAGGCCGTGCGACCGACAAAGCAGCAGTTAAATCTGTCTGTGTGTGAGTGAGTGTTTGCGATAGACTGAATTGTGTTTATGTGTGTATATAAAGCGGCCAGTACACAATGGCGGACGATGGCCCACTGCTCGCCATCGCCACTGTGTACAGGGGGCAATGGTGCATGATGGCGGACAATTGCCGATCGTGGCGCGCAATGGCGCGCAATGGCGAAGTTGTCGGTTTTTCGGGCACACTTCAAAGGAATCGTGGCGTAGCATGGCCGGTGGTGTTTCCACAATGGGCCATTGTTTAGTTCGTCACCGACCGCTCATAGATAATTATACTTTTTTGGAATATTTTATTGCAAAATGTATTTATAATCACTTTATGACGTAAAAATACCATAAATAGCGCCATAAATAAAATAAATTACATACATAATAATAAATAAATAGCTGCTGCCATAATTAATTCGACGTCCGTCGCAAGTGGATTGCCAGGCAGTAATGAGCAATGGGCCATTGTGTGAACACCAATTGATCGTGGCCTACAATTGCCAATTGCGAAGCGTGGCCCATCACTGGCCATTGTGTACTGGCCGCTTAACTATTTTTTGCGCTTGTAGTTTGTATAGTGTTGTGTATTGTGAACATGCTATATGCTATTAACTCAAACTCAAACTTTTATTAAAAAATACCATAAGTGTACAAATAGTTGGTGTAATCAAGGTACAGTAATAAATATGGACCCTGTTGGGCACATGCAATTTCACAGGAGGGCTGTAGATACTAAAAACTAAAAATTTAGGTAGTAAACATTACATGGCACAAAATTAAAATCTCTTCAAATAAAAACATCTCTACTTATAATAAATCTGTAGAGAGGTCAATTCTGTACATTAAATATATTTTCAAAATAACAATCAGGGGGGTGTTAGTGATCGATACTGATGCCAAAAATGCAATCAGTAAAATTTTTGTCTGTCTGTCGGTTTGTGTGTTCCTTATGGAAACAAAAACTACTCAAAGGATTTTAAACGAAACTTGGTAGAATTATTCTTCATACTCCTGGGTAGGTTATAGTGTACTTTTCAGCAGAGTAGTGAAGGGGAATTTTGGGAAATTTTGGGAAAACGGGGGAAGTTACTCATTTTTTTATGCTTCCGTCGCGTGTGCAGCCTTAATGGTTGCAGTTACATAGAAATCATGTATGACGGAAATATTCTACATAAAATTGTCTAAAAAATATCCTTCAACAGCATATGTCTATCTTTTATGGTTGGCTCACAAAAATACGTGTAACTCCTGATAGCTTAGCAGTTTGGAACATCCTGATTATATTTGAATACTCTTACGTTCATAGTTCTCTCATTTAAAAAAGTTTACATTATTACCTATTCAATAAAAAAAGAATCATAGAAATCGGTATAGAAACACCAAACTTATACATGAAATAAGCCATCGCGTCCTGTTGTCGCACGTAAATACTGAATCATGCTGGATTATTTTTTAGTAATGGTTGCGCGGGCAAAAGATAGCCGTGATTATATGTATGATGTATACAA
Organism: Bedellia somnulentella; assembly: GCA_963576735.1. NCBI lineage: Eukaryota > Metazoa > Arthropoda > Insecta > Lepidoptera > Bedelliidae > Bedellia > Bedellia somnulentella. Next base: position 5,756,348 of record OY755192.1, on the reverse strand, counting down.
AGTTTGTAACTGTGATTGTTTGTTTGCATGAGTTTATTTTCGGAGATACTGAACCGTTCGTTAAAGCGCTTTCACACAGTTATTGAAGAAACCTCAGATATTTTTAAATCTACGGTACCCGTGTGAAGCTGGGTCGATCCACTAGTTATAAATATTTGTTTCAAAAATTTAAACAACTCAACAATAAAATTAATATTATTTTAGTTAAAAGTATTATTATTTTAGTTTAAATTATTATTAAATTAGGTTTAATCTATATTAGTCAATCATCATTATATAAATCTTTACAAATAAGTGGATAAAACAAATAATCAAATATAGATATCATATTATTACAGAACAAGATAACTATCAAGAATGACTTAGAAATTTGTCAACAATATTACTCAACCTCAACTAAGATATTATTTTACTTTATAGTAACATTTATTGATAGGAAAGATTTTTAGTATAATTAAAAATCTATTATATATTTCTTCATTAACTTTATTATTTATCAGGACATGGCATGGATGCACGAATACATAGATAGAAATAAACTTCTCTTGGAAATGGCTATGACGGACACGGCCGGATATAATTTCATGCACGCGAAAAGTTCAAGTACTCTCTTTTCTTAATTCCATTTTAAAATGTGTTCCTTTAATTTAATTAACCATCCATCAACATTCTGAATGCAATTTTGTTGTTTGTGTTTACCATCCGACTCGGCTATTTGCTCAGATATTATATGCGGACTGATTTTGTTAAGAAATATCAAAATAAAATATTAATTACATAAATCTGCTAAAACTAATAATTCCATTATGGACCTATATAATTAATTAATATGTAAATTGCATAAAATCTAATCAGAAGCAGTTAAGAAGTAGATTTATATAGAGACCCGGAACATGCAAACTTTATCTATATACATAAAATGCAAAAGTGACTGACATAGAATCAACGCACATCTAAAACTACTATATTTAGAAACTTGAATTTTGTCAAGGCGAGTCTTTTATTATGAAAAGCACTACGAAGGGATTTTGAGGGGATTTTGAAACCATAAGGGGTGAAGTCGGGATATGCAGTTAATATATTTATATTTTACCAGCTTTTTGCTCGCGACTACGTCCGCGTGGACTACATTTTTTGTATCCGGTTTGCATCCAAAATACCAAAACACTATCATAACTTCGGTTTTTTTTTATATTTTTAGTCCCGTGGGCGTTGTAATAGACATGAAGAACATTGAGGCTTTTTAAGTGATTATTTGGCGATGCAGTTGGAGACCCATTTGACTACCTTTTCCCCATTCAACTTCCAAAAGTGGATAAAGAATTACTATCTCTGAAGCTGTGGCTACCCTTTTTTGGGTTTTATAGCCGTTAGTTAATAAAAAGTTATAAACATATTCTCAAACCTACCAAATGAATACGCAAAATTCATACAATATACTTGCAATGATCTTTATTCATACATATTCGCATAGTTGAATGTGCAAGAGAAGGAATAGTGCTTCATTTTATTCTAAGCTTACACAAAAGCAAAAAAATAATCGCAAAAAGATTACGATGCCCGAGATTTGAACCTGGGTCTTCCGTTCGATTAGTATAAACCGAACGGTATCCCCTAAGCCACAAAGGCGTTAGTGTTGACTTCAAAATTTTGATAAGCTATATACCTAGTAGTCATACTATTGACAAACAATTAAATTGACATTTATTTGATGAAAATGGATGAAACCCTTATTTTTTTCCAACTCGACTTTGTCACCTGGTGTTCAGAGTACCCACGTTTTGCATGGACAGTGTACTCACGTGATAGGGGGCAGGCCTATCGCCGTTTTTTGTACGAATACACTGTCACATGACTAAGTACAACTCAGCCATGGGGGTTTCCTCACGATGTTTTCCCTCACCGTTAACAACCATGATAAATTAACCACACATATGTCTTTAGAAAAGACAAATTGATGTAGGCCCGACCCAGGATTTGAACACTAGTCGTTTGCACGATAACCGAGTGTTCTACCCACTGGGCTATCACGGTTGCTTGATGAAAAAATAAATCGTATAAATATGGTGAGCCATATAAAAGTTATGTTTTTTTTTATGTTCCTGTAGGAACCCTTGCGAAATCCGGGATAAATGATATCCTATATGTTGGCCAGGTGTATAAGCTACATGCATACCAAATTTGATCAAGATCCGTCGGGTAGAATTAACGTGATGACCGGACATACAGACAGACAGACATTTTTTTCAAAAAGCGCAAATTTGGCTTCAGTATCGAAAATTAAACATATTCCACCTGTTTTTAATTTTTTTTCTTCAATGTACAGTTTTGAGTTCGGTACAGTCTTATTATAGTAATAGATAATAAATGTGTAAACTAAGAAGTTTGAAAATTGTTATGTAGGTTTTCGACAACACTTTTTAACTATTGTATTATTATGTGTTGTATTGTAGAGGAAAGATGTAAAATTAGGGGATAAAGTTTGTATGGAAATTGTCTCATTTCTGTACCTAAAAACATGACATTTAGAATATGGCTCATAAATAAAAGATGTTATTAAAGGAAAGAAAAATTTCGACACTGGCGGGGTATGAGTAATAATCCCCACATGAGGAATTCATGTCAAAAAACATTAAATTATATGACATTTAGAATATGAGTTCTTTTTATGATATAAAGAAGCATTAAAGATTTAGTTTTAAAAATTCACTTTCTAAAGGGATAGAATTGGGGTTTGTAGTTAATATGTATTTTTCGTCATTTCTAGACTTAGCGGTAAAAAAATTGGTATGTCTGTTTTTGATTACAATGTATAATAAACTATTTAGGTAAGAGAGACAAAACTCTTCCTTAAAGCAAAAAAATGAGGGTAAATTTTCAACATTAAGCACACCTGACCTGAACTACGGATAATGGATTTTATGTGACGCAGACGAAGTTGCGCGGGTCAACTAGTCTACTTATATAGTAAATCAAATCATTTTTCAAAGCACAAAACATCGCTAGAATATAAGGGTCGCTATTGCTTTGACTAACACTATGTCGCAAAATAAAACTTACTATTCAAAGGCAAAAGGGAATAAGGCGAATGGGCAGATTACAAATGGTTTAAAGTTTTGGAGCAGTTCGTTAGCACTTATCTAGAAATACGTCATTAATAAAAAGTCTGACTTTCCTTCTCTAGATTTGAACACCACTGTCGTAAGTTAATATTGTAGTTAAAAATAACAGGTATACATCACTAAAATTAACCTTTCATTGACAATATTGACATCACGATGTCAATCATGAAAATCACTCATATCATCACTGACAATCAAATCAGTCACCAAACCTAAATAGTTTATACCAAAAGTTAAATGTTTTAATAATTTTATTATTAAATTTATTTGAATTGAAAGTCATTCCTTTTATTGAAACCCATAATAATGTCTGTTGCTACTAAAATAAAAGATACCTGTCCTGAACCAATAGCCTACAGTGAAGCGTCACTAAGAAACAATGCCGCGGTGGTGGAATATTGTAGAACATCCATGGCAGCTTTGTCTGGATCTACAGCAGGTTAGTTTTGCCTAATTCATACCTACTCAATTTTATACCATCGTCCAGAAACTTCCTTATGTTAAGCCCATCATTCTCAGTTATATTGGATTAATAAAATATATCTTGTATTTGATATTCTTTAACCAGCGTAATGCAGCTCTTCCTCGTCTTCGTTCTGCCTGGCAAAGAAGATGGAACGAGGCTAGCAAGGGGTTTTATTTTAAATCTATTCAACCAATTATTCGATGGAAACCATGGTTTAGTAAATTTAAAAAAATGACAAAATCAATCACATCAACCTTGATCCGTCTACGTATTGGTCATTTGTGTTCTCCAGTTTTTCTAAATAAAATTAGGGTTCGAGATAACTCCCTATGCGAATGTGGTGTAGATGAGGGAACATTAGATCATATTTTTTTTGCATGTTCATGTAATTTATCTTTTAATCTATACATTGCTTTAGCCAGAATTCCAGCATCCCGCTTCCCACAAATTTTCATTTTTATAGTATGTTGAGTTCATCATCTTCTTCCTCCAATCTAATTACGGTTCTAGGTAAATTTATCAGAATCAACAATATAAGATTATAGTTTTAATAATACAATAATTAATGTAAAATGTCAGTTATTTTTTAATTTTTGATTTTAAGATAGTTTTTCATACATACATACATATTCTCACGCCGTTAGTTCCCATTGGGGTAGGCAGAGACTATCGATCACCACTTTGTACGATCCTGGCAAACCTCTCTGGCTTCGTTTACATCCATCAATCTTTTCATACATGCTCTTTTATTCTTCATACTGCGGACTCCTGCCTTTTTGAGCACATGTTCTATTTGATCCAAATGTGTCCTCCGAGGTCGTCCTCTACTAACATTACCTTCCACATTGGCTCTATATATCTCTTTCACCAATTTACTGTCATCCATCCTCTCTATGTGCCCAAACCATCTCAACATTCCTTTTTCTATCTTTCTTACAATATCATCTTTTACACCACACCTTTCACGAATCACATCATTCCTCACACGATCACATAACCTTACATTACACACTTTTCTGAGGGATCTCATTTCTACTGCATTCACTCTACTTTCATGCTTCTTCTGCCACACCCAACATTCACTGCCATACATAAGCGTAGGAACGAGGACAGCATCATGCACAGCCATTCGGGCCTTTGCAGACACCGACTGACTAGACATTAGACTATCCAGTGCTCCATTTACCGCATTACCCTTTTTCACTCTTCTCTCGATATCTTCATCACACTTTCCATCCCTAGTAAACAAACTTCCCAAATATACAAACTCTTTCACTTGTTCCACTTTCTTACCATTAATCTCAATCACGCATTCGGTCATATTCACCTCTCTCTCAAAAACCATAGTTTTTGTTTTATCCACATTCACCCTCATTCCCTTTTTCTCAAAAGACGCACATGCAATATTCATCATCTCTTGCAGCTCTTCCACCGATGATGCAAGTAGCACTTGATCGTCGGCATATAAGAGGCATTTAATGATGAATCCACCCATTCTCAATCCATAATCACTTTCACGCAAGTTCTCTGTTAAACAGTCATCCATGAACAAATTGAATAGTTTTTCATTTTATTTTTATTTGCTTCTTCCCGTAAATTATTTTTAATTTATTTTAATTTTACTTTTATATTTTGTCTAAATTTTAGAGCCTGACATAATGAGCTGGGATTCGCGATAATGGGATTTTATTATTATTTTTTCTTTAATTTTATGTTCTTCTCAAAATATAAATAACTCTTAACTTAGTTTTTACTTAACCATTGATTAAATACCTTCAAGATCTAATTGTTTAATAATGATGTTCTTTATATATATATTTTTTTTTGGCTTTAATCAAAAAAATCCTTACAACTAAAATTCACACGCGAGACTAAATCACGCTGTTTGTGGCAAAATTGCTGAAAAATATTCGGCAGATACCGCCAATAGCAAAAAAAATAAAAAATAAAATAATAAATAAATACATCTTATATTTCATATTCTTTAATCATGTCTTGAACACCATTTTCATAATTCACATTCCTATTTTGACAACAAACCATAAAACAAAAACATAGACTTCTATTTAACTAATAAGTATTTAACACTCCCCCTCAATTTCAAATTTCAATAAAATAAATTTTAAATTCATAAATATAAAATAACAATACCTAAAATTTTCTTTCAACAAATTATATTCATATTTCTAACAAAACTCTTATGTTTATGTTTCGGTAATGGTTTAGCAAATATGTCTGCAATATTATCCTCTGTTGGAACATACTCTATTTTGAATAAATCTTTCTTTAACATGTCTTTAACATGATGAAACTTTATGTCTATCTGTTTCGAGCATTTACTATTCTTTGAATTCTGGATCAATCTTATTGCACTTTGGTTATCTACCAATAATGTTGTGTTGACCTGTTGCTGTGTAAAATCTTTGCTGCTGCAACATACTCAGCTTCTGCAGTAGATAAAGCAACTGCTATCCATTCTTGAATACCAATTGATTAAATTATTACCATAGAAAATAGCACAACCACTTGTACTCTTCCGAACTGTCGTATCGGATGCCCAGTCTGCATCAGAATAAGTAGTTACTTCCCTTTTACTTGATCTTGTGTAAAGTAATCCTTTATCTATAGAGCCTTTAAGATATCGAAGTATTCGGTTACCTGCATTCCATAAACTTAGTGTGGGTTTGTCTAAAAATCTACTTAAATATGAGACTGCAAAAGTAATATCTGGTTGAGAATTCATTGACAAAAATGTTAAGCATCCTATTAACTCTTCGTATGGAACCTCTATTACATCTTCTTTACTGTTATATAACTGGGTTTCCATAGGCGTTCCTACAGGTTCACATTCTGTTATATTAAACCACTCTAACACTCTTTGAATCATCGTTTTCTGTTTTACTACTAATCATTCTTCTGTTCTGTCTATTTCTTATCCTAAATAGTTACTTACATGACCTAAATCTTTTACATTAAACTTGTCTTTAAATTTTTTCAAAATAGTACTACGTATGGGAAGTATCCCATTAAAAGAATATCATCTATACTAATATTCTAAAGCTGAAGAGTTTGTTTGTTTGAACGCTAGGATCTCAGGAACTACCCAATCAAATTGAAAAATTATTTTTGTGTTGGATAGTCCATTTATTGAGGAAGGTTTTAGGCTATATATCATCACGCTGCGACCAACAGGAGCAAACTATCAGCGAATAATGTTGCAAAAACGGGGATAATTATTCATACTAAGGCTTCCGTTGTGTGCGCTGCGTAAACGGTTGAAGTTACCCAAAAAAATGTATTGAAGAATTATTTCTCTTTAAATGATCTAAAAAAATGCCTGCGACAGTATATGTCTAACTTTTAAGTTTCACTTACTATAACCATTTTTATGGTAAATAAATTTGGTCGAATTTAATGCATAATTGCCATAATGTTTTATCAAAATAATATTAATCTTTATTCAAATAAATATGTTGTTGATTGAAAGTATTTAATTGAGAACAAAATTGACCTTGACATCACTTAATTTAAATAAACATCTTAGAAGATAATACAATTTTTAAATTACTCCGTAACAAAATTTACACGCGTGCATGAAGCGCAAGACAAGACGCTGCGCTGGCCGGCCACCTGCGCGAGAAGCTTATGTTTAAGCCTTATCCTATTAATATTATAAATGTGAAAGTTTAGATTTTTGTGTGTTTGTAGCTAAATGAAGACTAATTCACAGTACGTATTTAAAATAAAATTTACAGGAAGCCAGATAATGATCCCAATTAACACAATAGGACACTTTTTATCCCAGAAAAATTAAGAGTTCAATAAATTTTCTTAAAAATGGTTAAACAGACTAAGAATCAATGCTCAGCCGAAACTACTATACTTATAAACTTAATTTTTATAAAGTGAAAAAATTGTGAGGACACCATAAAAAACACCTTTTTTCTCATCGCATCACAGAGACCCTCAACAGGTCAGTTAAATATTTCAGTTTGACGACGGGAAAGTCTACACTTTTGACAGTACGAAGTCTGTGGGGTCAGCTAGTTTACAAATATAAGTAATATACTATCTTATACAGACATACATCATTTAAAGGTTGTGTAAATCCATTATTTGTTATCAAATCATGTGGACATTGTGGACATTTTATATATACATCTTCTTTAAGTTTGCCGTTTAAAAACGCAGTGGGAACGTCTAATTGTCTTGTATTGTGAATGGGTATGTATTCCGCAAGTCGACGTCTGCTAAGCGCCTATTTTGCGTGACAAGAGAATGGCACTACTCTAGCCATCCCAGCTCACTAAGAAAGTTCAGGACCCCCCGCAATGTCCTTGAACACCTCAGGGAGTGACCTGGCGTCACCCAGGTGTTTTACCCTGTAATCCGCTACACCTGTACACTCGAGGAGCACGTGCGCAGCTGTTTCTTACTTTTCCATGCATGCTCTGCACAGAGGGCTATCTGTAACACCCAAGGTTAACAAGTGTTTGTTAAAAGGGCCATGCCCCGTTAGGGTAGCTGTAATCCAGCTAATTTGTTTTTTGTTAGGTTTAAATAGTTTGTTAGTAAGTTGTTTGTTGATCCTGGGTTACGGACTATTGTTTTTAACTGATCGTTAGGTAGAGGCAGACATGGTTCTGGACCTGTGAACGGGGTATCCGATCCTCTTCTGGCCAGTTCGTCTGCTGCATCATTGCCGCGTGATCCGCTGTGTCCTTTTATCCATTGAATGGTAGTATCATTGATTTGCCCTATCGCCGTTAGGGCTTTGTGACATTCATATATGAGCCCTGATTTGCACTCTTGGCTCATTAGGGCTTGCAGGACTGATTTGCTGTCCGAGAGAATGCGAATTGGAAATTCTCTGATTTTCCTCGCTAACACTGCTTGGGCGGCGAGTATGATTGCAAGGCATTCTGCCTGAAATATCGAATTCCAGGTACCCATTGGTTTAGCTATTTTTGTCTGCAGGTCTTCGGAGAATACGCCCGCTCCTGTACCAGATTTAGTTTTTGAGCCGTCTGTGTATATCCTCACTTCCCTCTCTTTCAGGCCCTCGTTCGGAATTTCCGACAGTTTATTTTATATTTCTTGTCGAAGAGAAATAGTTTGGGAATCCTGTCGTTCACGGCCGATATTCTTGGTGCCTCATTCACCATCCTGCTAAGAATTTCAGCTTGAGGTACTTTCTTTGCTTTCCATAGCTTGTTTGCATTTAGTCTCACAGCTGAGGCAGCAGCTTCTTGTTGGATAAACAGGTGTAGTGGTGTTAAATTTAGCATTATTTCAAGGTAGCGGCGGTGGGGGCGGTTCTCATACATCCCGTAGCCGCTCTGCACACCAGTCTTTGAAAGCTATGTAGTTTGCTTTGCACTGTGCTTAGCGCTGTGCGTTGCCACCAGGCAGCAGCGCCATAGCAGAGTATTGGTCGTATTACAGCTGTATACATCCATATGATTATTTTTGGGTTTAGACCCCATCGTTTTCCTATCGAGCTTCTGCATTGCCAGAATTCTATGCTAGCCTGCTTGAGTTTGTTCTCTATGTGGCAGTTCCAACTTCATTTGCTATCGAGGATTACCCCCAGGTATTTTACGGTCGGTGAGAGCGTTAGTTTCTTGTTGAAAAGCTTTGGCAAATTGTAATTGTCTAGTTTTCGTTTGTTGGTAAACATTACCAGTTCGGTTTTGTCCGGATTCACTGTCAGCCCGTGCCTTATGCACCACCTCTCTACTATTCGTAAGGCTGATTGCGTGATGTCACAGACTATACTTGCATATTTACCAGTTATTAGAATAGTAATATCATCAGCGTATCCTATTGTGTAGAAGTGTCTACTGTTGAGTTCAGAGCTAATGCTAATGTGGTTCCAAAGTAGCGGAGAGAGAACGCCACCCTGCGGGCAACCTTTCACTACTTGTATCTTAGTTTGGTCTTCTGACACTATTACTCGGCTTTCAAGCATGTTTCCAATTCAGATTGATAGCATTGTTGGGACTTTGTGCCTATTTAAGGCTTCGTGAATGCTATCAAAGTTTGTTTTATCAAAGGCTCCTTCGATATCAAGGAAGCTTGCTAGACAAATGTTTTTATCTCTAATAGCTTCCTCCGCGACACATGTTACTGCATGTAAGGCTGACTCCGTGCCTTTACCGGCGCTGTAGGCGTGCTGGTTGGGATGGAGCGGTATCGTTTTGAGAGCATTATCTCGCAGTTCCCTATCACACAACCTTTCGAGTGTTTTCAAAAAGAAAGATGTGAGGCTTATTGGTCTGAAGGACTTTGGATTAGTATAATCTGTTTTTCCGTATTTGGGTATAAACTGCACTTTTACTTCCCGCCATCTGCTGGGTATGTATCTAAAGGCTAAGCATGCTTGGAGAATTTCCGCAACCAGGTATAGGATGACTTCAATTCCCCATTGCAGTAATCCTGGAAAGACTTTGTCTATTCCTGGGGCTTTAAATGTTTGGAAACTGGTGATAGCCCACTTGACTTTGTCATAAGTCACTATCTCTTTCGCAAGTTCCCAGTCAGATTCAGTTGGATGTTAAGTGTCTCCAGTCGTTGCTAGATGTGATTGCACTGTCCGGGAAATGAGTATCGATGAGCACTCGATGGGATTCCTCAAGTGATCTAGTGTATGTGTTATCCGGTTTTTTTCTAATTGTCTTATTGGTAATCCTTCTGCTATTGAATGACATAGCATTGTTCTAATAGTCGTCATACGCGCCACCGGTGAATAATAATCCTTGACATCTCTTTGTTGATAGCCTTTGGCAACTAATCTAGCTTTTCTAGTTCCATCTTGATTAACTCTAAAAATCCATTTCGTTTCAATAGCTTTGTGTTTTTCTTTTTGATAAGTGTCTGTTGATTCCCAAGTCCGTAATTTCTCGTGTGCGCCCAGTTCTTTCTGGATTGCTTTTACCCATTCATAATCCTTTATAGCATCTTCATAGCGTTCTGGCTACCCAGAACACAAACAGTATATTGCATTTACTTCATTTTCTTCAAGATAAGATGGAGGTTTAATAACTCTTCCATACCTACTCCTTTTTATTCCTTCTTCTTCTTCATTGTTATTATTTTCATTAATCTCTCTTGATCTGTCTTCACAGTCTACATACTCTTCTTCATCACAATCGTCTCTTTCACTCTCATCAACTACTAATTCTTCATTAAATCCTTTTATCATTTGTCCAGTTTCATTTGGATTCTCATTTCTCTCTTGTTCACATATATACTTTATATCACTCTCGTCAAAAGTCACATCTCTGCAATCTATTATTTTATTAGTCTTAGGATTCCATAACCTATATCCATCCATACCATATCCTACCATTCTCATTTCACTTGCCCTCTTATCAAATTTTCCTTGCTTTGGTACTATTGTAGCCCAAGCTTTTGAACCAAATATTCTCATAGACGATGGTTGAATGTGCGACGGAAGTATGTGGAGTGTGTAAAAGGTCAAATAGACCACCAACAAGTTGGTGGGATAAAGTTGTGAAAGAGGCGGTTGGAGATAAGAAGAAAGCGTGGTTAGATTTACTAGCGATTAAAGCTAGTAAACGGATGGATGCGAGTGTAACTGACGAGGTAGTGCAGAAAAGTGAAGATGAATATAAGAGAGTTAAGAATGAGGTAAAGAAGAAAATAGAAAAGAAAAAGCGGGATTTGCAAGAGTGGTGTGAGAGGAAACTTTCTGATAATTTCCGGAATAACCAAAAGTTATTCTGGAAGTATATCCGGAAAGAAAAGGGAGTTTCCCAAAACACGAGAGTGAGTGTAATAAGAGATGAACAGGGTGAATTGGCGACGGATGAAAGTAGCATGAAACGGGTATGGAAGAATTATTTTGAGGGACTGTTTGAGAAAGAGGATGCATCCATTTCTTCGCCAATCGACAGCAATGTTGATTGGAACGGGCAGATGGGTGAATTTAGTGACAGCGAGATTAGTATGGAAGAAATAATGAAAGCAATGAAAAGTATGAAATTAGGGAAGGCGGCAGGGTATGATAGGATTACTATCGAAATGCTGAGGGCTGGTAAAGGGTTGGTGGCTTCTTGGTTGCACTTCCTTTTCCAAAAATGCTGGTCGAGTGGCAAAGTTCCACGAGACTGGTGCAAGGCGGTGATTGTGCCTCTATATAAAGGAAAGGGGTCACACCAAGAGGCTAAAAACTACCGCGGCATCAGCTTACTCAGCATTGTTGGTAAATTGTATGCTAAGGTACTGATTGAAAGAGTGATGAATGAAACTGATGAGAAAATATGGGATGTGCAAGCGGGATTTAGAAAAGGAATGGGATGTATGGATCAAATCTTCTCTCTAAGGAGCATCACCGAAAAGTTTTTAGCTAAGAACCAAAAGGTGTATTGCTCCTTCATTGATTTAGAGAAGGCGTATGATAGGGTGGTAAGAAAGTGTTTATGGGAGGTGTTATCCAAGTTCGGTTTGGGGAGTCAACTTATACGTGCATTGGTATCACTTTATGAGGATTCTAGTGCATGTGTAAGAGTAAACGGGGAAAACACTGACTGGTTCGGAATCTCTAGGGGTGTCCGACAGGGATGTGTAGCTTCTCCGTGGCTCTTCAATTTGTTCATGGATGACTGTTTGACAGAGTTGCGTGAAAGTGATTATGGACTAAGGATGGGTGGATTCATCATTAAATGCCTCTTGTATGCTGACGATCAAGTGCTACTTGCATCATCGGCAGAAGAGTTGCAAGAGATGATGAATATTGCATGTGAGTCTTTTGTAAGAAAGGGAATGAGGGTGAATGTGGATAAGACCAAAACGATGGTTTTTGAGAGACAGAAAGATGTGACAGAATGCGTGATTGCGATTGATGGTAAGGATGTGGAACAGGTGAAGGAGTTTGTATATCTGGGAAGTTTGTTTACAAGGGATGGGAAATGTGATGAAGACATTGAAAGAAGAGTGAAAAAGGGTAATGCGGTAAATGGAGCAATGAATAGCCTAATGATCAGTCAAACGGTGTCTGAAAAGGCCCGAATGGCTGTGCATGATGCTGTTCTTGTTCCTACGCTTATGTATGGAAGCGAATGTTGGGTGTGGCAGAAGAAGCATGAGAGCAGAGTGAATGCAGTAGAGATGAGGTCCCTCAGAAAAAATTTGTAATGTTAGATTATGTGACCGAGTGAGAAATAGTGTTATTCGTGAAAAGTGTGGTGTGAAAGATGATATTGTAAGAAAGATAGAAAAAGGAATGTTGAGATGGTTTGGGCACATAGAGAGGATGGATGATAGAAAATTGGTAAAAGGGATCTATAGAGCTAGTGTGGATGGTAATGTTAGTAGAGGACGACCACGGAGAACTCACTTGGACCAAATTGAGAGTGTGCTCAAAAAGGCTGGCGTCCGAAGTATGAAGAATAAAAGAGCATGTATGAAAAGATTGATGGATGTAAACGAAGCTAGAGAGGTTTGTCAGGATCGTGCGAAGTGGCGATCAATAGTCTCTGCCTACCCCAATGGGAACTAATGGCGTGAGTATATGTATGTATTCTCATGTTTGATATATTTACTCTCCCATAATATATTTTTGCATGTAATTTATTGCATATTGCTACACACAGACACCTATTTATTTGATAAGCTGCACACTTTATGACTTCTCCCCATAAGTATTTTGGTAATTCTGACTCAATAAGTATTGTCCGGGATTTATACAATAAATGTTCTACTCATTCTCTCTGCTACCCCATTATATTGTGGAGAATAAGGATGAGTAAATTGCATAATTTTTTCTTTGTATTTACAATAATTAATTAAAGTTTCATTTTTAAACTCACCTCCATTGTCGCATCTTAACTTCCGTACTCTATTCCCCGTGTGTGTCTCTATTCTGCTTATATAATCTTTTAAATTATTTGTCGCTTAACTCTTATTTTTCAATAGATATACCACACAATAAAATATGCCATTAGCAAAGACTAAAAAGCATAAAATAAATTAATAGTTTAAAAAACACTAAAAAACACGCTTTTATAAGTGCACTTAAAAGTCAAAAATAAATTACGGGTCGTTCAAGTTGTCTCTATTTCTGGGCTGAAGTGTAAACTATGTGCTTTTAATTATAATATTTGATTGTAAAAGCGTGGGCGCTGGAAAAGGAAAGATTTTTTGTTTACCTTGCTAAGAAATCAAGTTAAGCGATGTTCCGTGAAGCAGGTTACAGAGATCGGCACTCTAACTAGAGTTGCAGCACCACTAGTTGGAGGCTCTATATTAAACAGTCTGTTCAAAGTACTTGTCAACAGTGGCAAAATGTAGAGTACTTGTTCGTGTATTTGTTTACAAGAAAGTTTTTCCTGCTCCAGCGCCCCACGCTTTTACAATTAAATATTATAATTAAAAGCACATAGTTTACTCTTCAGCCCAGAAATAGAGACAACTTGAACGACCCGTAATTTATTTTTGACTTTTAAGTGCACTTATAAAAGCGTGTTTTTTAGTGTTTTTTAAACTATTAATTTATTTTATGCTTTTTAGTCTTTGCTAATGGCATATTTTAAACATTTATTTCAAATAGACGAATGAGTCCGCATCCTCTCCATCTCCGCCAGTGCGTCTGTATTGCATGGTGTCTTACTTTTCAGCTTAGAACAATCTAACCCTCCACTAGCCTTACAAACCTCCACCAACCCGGCTGGCCCCCGTGGTGAAGTATGGCTAATACCTTCCTCACGGAAGAGACCCGTGCCCAGCAGTGGGACGTTATGGGTTGGTAACGATAAATCGTATGCTAATATTCATAATGAAGTTCCAGTTCAAATCTTCCGGCTCCATCATCAGATCAGTTCGATAGTACCATATTATTGTATTCAGACCTTGAAACCTAATCGTGGTCAAAGTTCATTACAAGACCATTCTAACAAGTCCAAATACGGCTATAATACGATCATCCATCATTAAGTTCCAGTTAATATCTTCCGGCTCCATCATCAGATGAGCTCGACAGTACCATATTATTGTATTCAGACCTTGAAACCTAATCGTGGTCAAGGTTCGTTACAAGACCTTTCTAACAAGTCCAAACACGGCTATGATACGATATTTCATCATGGAATGCTAGTGCCTATCTTCCGGCTTCATCATCAGACCTTGAAACCTAATCATGGTCAACGTTCATTACAAGACCTTTTTAACAAGTCCAAACACGGCTATGATACGATCATCCATCATGAAGTTCCAGTTCATATCTTCCGGCTCCATCATCAGATCAGCTCGACAGTACCATATTATTGTATTGTCATCGAAATCACATACAACTGCCAATTTTCATAACGCTATGACCTTTAGAAGATGGTTAAATTAGTTTTCTTAGATTTGATTACATAGTTACATACATACAGGTCGACCTAATAAAAGCGTGTTAAAAATGAGAAAAATCGTCGATAATAACTTGAAAATAAGCTTCGTCATTAATACTTGTAGTACTTACCGGTCCTCAAGATCTGTATGCAATAGTTCTCCAATATAACGGGATCTACGTTGATCTAAAGAAAAAAAAATGGTTTTCTAATAGATTTACCCTCAACACAAGGTCCATACACAGAATCAGAATATGGTAACCCTAATATAGACAAATGTTTTCTATTAGCGTGACCTAATCTTCTATGCCATAAATTTTTATCAGTTATCAAACATCTATCTTGATTTTCTAAATTTAAAGCATTTTTCCCGTCATATGATAATTTTTGTAAGAAATTTTGACACCATTGCTTTGAAAACTAATTTTGTTACCTTTTAATAATAATCGTCTAACAGATAACAAATTATGACTTATACCTTTTACGATAACTGCCTCAATATATGATATTACCCTATTTTTGTGTTTTACATTTACATACATACATACATACATATTCTCACGCCGTTAGTTCCCATTGGGGTAGGCAGAGACTATCGATCGCCACTTTGTACGATCCTGGCAAACCTCTCTGGCTTCGTTTACATCCATCAATCTTTTCATACATGCTCTTTTATTCTTCATACTGCGGACACCTGCCTTTTTGAGCACATGTTCTATTTGATCCAAATGTGTCCTCCGAGGTCGTCCTCTACTAACATTACCTTCCACATTGGCTCTATATATCTCTTTCACCAATTTACTGTCATCCATCCTCTCTAATAATATAATAATAATAATGTTTTACATTTAATATTCCCTTTTTGTATACTGGTAAAGATTGACCGTTTGCAACATAAATCTTACCCTCTGTATCTAAATTTTCTACATTTGATATATATTTTTCATATTTAGACATAATTAAATTTTTGTGTAGTGTCGGCTTAAAATAGCACTACCCCATATCTTCCGGTGGGTGTACGTAAAAGGCGACTAACAGTATTGGGGCTTTTTAAGGGATTTTTGGGCGATGCTGTTGGAGACCCATCACCAACAACCTTTGTTTTACCATCTTTTCCCCACTCAACTTTCCAAAAGTGGCTGAGGGATTTCTGATTCCTTAGCTCTGGCTACCCCTTCTAGGGATTTATAGCCGTGAGTATATGTATGTAAATTTTGAGTGGCTCCCGAATCAATAATAAAATCAATAAAATTTTCGCTATCTTGATAAGTCAAATTACGCTCACTCGTGACAAATCTTAAATTATTATCATTATTAGTCGGACTTGCCATTACCCTTTCATAATTAGTTTAAAAACGCCCTCGTCTACTGAACCGTCCTCTAGCTCTGTCAAATCTTCCTCTGTAATTGCCTCGCATACCAGAAAAATGTCTCCCGCCATAGTTTTCTCCAAATGCCTCTCTTTGTTTATATCCTCCTCTGTGTCTGCATTCATATGATTTGTGCCCACGTCTACCGCATTTGAAGCACGACAGAAAAGCAGTTGGTTGCTCCATGTATTCAGTTTCGTGTAGTTTTACTTCCTCATCCAGCAACCTTGATCTTACAATCTTCTTATTGACTTCTCCTTCCGATACAACTGTTTCGATACTAGTGATAACATTACCGTATTTTGCTGGCATTGACGATAATAAGTAACAGATTTTATCGATAGTCGGTACCTCACAACCAGCTGATACTAGTTCGCTGACCAGGTTGTCGAACCTTAAGAAGAAATCTTGCAAACTTTCATCCGGTTTACATTTAATTGTCATTAATTTTCTCTTAAAGTGTAGTCTGCTACTAATACTTTTTCTTTCAAATAGTTTTTCCAAATTTTTCATTGATTCATAAGCTGTTTTACATTCTTTTACTCCTTCTAAATACTTATCTGATATGCAATGTACCAGTAAGCTCTTCGCCTTTGCATCTTTTCTTAACTTTTCTTCCACTTTTTCTTCTTCTTGTTCATTTTGCGATACTATATTCCATAGCTGTTTTTCTTCAAATATAATTTAAAGTCTATATTTCCAATTACTGAAATAAGTTTCAGCCGTCAGTTTTGGTAAAATTTCTCTGTCTGCCATTTTCTTTTTCTTCTTCCTTTATTTTACTTTTTTCAATTCATATGATATGTCATATTATTTTATTATTCTTGCGCAGTGGAAGCGTTTGTTAAGCCCATCATTCTCAGTTATATTGGATTAATAAAATACATCTTATATTTGATATTCTTTAATCATGACTCCAATGTCTTTTTACATTATATTGAACACCATTTTCATAATTGACATTCCTATTTTGACATCATACCATAAAACAAAAACATAGACTTCTATTTAATATTTAACACCTTATACTTACGCCAGCGACTCAAATTCGTCAGGCAGCAGGCAGAGACTATCGATCACGACTTTCAATGAGCTTGTAAAACCTCTCTTGTATCCAGTAAATGATCTTCGCATAAATTTCCCTTACATTTTCTTTTATGATTTTCACTCCGAATGCATGCCTTTGCTTAATTGACTACAGCTGTGGCCAAGTCAATAGGTGACTAGCTTCTCGATCCAGAGGTTGCGGGTTTGATCCCCACTGAGAGCAATATTTATGTGATGAGTATAAATGTTTGTATCTTACTCTATTTTGAAGAAAAACGACTATTGATGATGATGATATAATAACTTTAATATCTATTCATTGTACATTATTTGATGCCTTGATCACAAGAAGTCACTCTCCCGCGCATCCAAATCCAAAACTATCCAAATTCCCCTGTTTTTAACACTCCTCTTGACATTGACATAAATTGACGCGGGACGGCACGCTGTCGGTGTTGCCAATTCATAAAAATATGACACTATGATGTTATTTTTATGTGTATTATTACATAATATTAAATACAGTATAACCCGCTTAAGACGATTTCCCACTGACCCCATCTAAAACGCGTCTTAAGCGAGAAATCATATTATGCAGGATAGGGAAAATAAAACGAATGTACTACATTTTTTACATTCAATACATTATTTAAAATAATCACTTATTTTGGTTCGACAGAAAGATTTTAATGCATTGGCAATTAAAAAATTTCAACATAATAAAACTATTGCAGTGCGTCTTTACTTTAAAGAAACAACATAGCGTTTTAAATCTAGCTGATAATGCCTTAGACGCTTTTACGCATATTATGGGGCCACTTATGGGCAGTTTTGAAGCTCGTGCTTGATGAAGCCATTCCACCAAAACTTTTTCTAATTTATCAAACCATTTCCTACCATTTGCTTTTTTCTCTGCACACCTCCCAATCTAAATCTTTCTTCATACTCATCAATCATTTCATACATGACCTTTCTTCTACACACTTCTAACTTATATATTCTTGTGATTTCAGGAATTCTGGGCCTTACTAGTTTTTACGGCTTCGCCTTCTACGTATTTGCAGTACTCATATTGTGGATCATGTTCTTAGCGAAAGCTGGATCTAACTGGAAGAAATATTATGTATCGAGACAAAGTTTACTGACCCATGGATTCTTTGGTGCATTGTTCACATACATTTTATTCTGGACATTCATCTATGGAATGGTACATGTGTATTAAGTTTAGGGTTTCCGATTTCTCGCGGTTTTTTTGTTCTCGGGTGTCGAGACTTCTCGAGCCTGATTTCTCGGGTCTTCTCGGGTTATCGAGAAAAAATAAAAGACGTCATATTTTTGTTTAATTAATAAAAAGAGTCTTTAATTGAACTGTGTATATTTTACATGAAAAAAATCAACATAATTTTTAACAAAAAAAAACAATGCAGGCGTTTATAAACTAGACTGTGAGTGTGGTCTTTCATACATCGGCCAAACAAAGCGTAGTGTAGCAACTCGCGTAAGAGAACATATTGCTGATATGAAGAATAGGCGTCCTGGAAGATCTGCTTTGTGTGAACACACCTTCGATAAGCCAAACCACCACATGCGTTTTAACAAACCTACAATTCTAGCAAAAGAGAATCGGTTGATACCTAGAATGATACGCGAATCTATTGAAATAAAGAAACATCCAAACTTCAATAGAGATGATGGTTGGCAATTACCACCTGCTTGGAACCCGATCATAAGCACAACTAAGCGAGGGAAGAACACTAGCAAGACTCCAGATAACATTAGCTCTTTTTGTACATAGCAAATATCAAACGCAAAAGTAACTTAAAGTTTTGTGAAGGTAGTTAGTATTAATAATTTTATAGTACTGTATAATGACAAATAACACCTCAGTCTTCCCGTGACCATGATAACTGAAAAGTTTTCGAAACGTCGGGCTTTAAAAATAGTGTAATAACACGCGATTAAAATATCCGAAAATCAAAAAGTTGTTTCAATTAAAAAAAAAACAAGTTACATACATACATACATATTCTCACGCCGTTAGTTCCCATTGGGGTAGGCAGAGACTATCGATCGCCACTTTGTACGATCCTGGCAAACCTCTCTAGCTTCATTCACATCCATCAATCTTTTCATACATACTCTTTTATTCTTCGTATAAAACAAGTTCTCAATAAAAAATCAGCTCAAAACAAAATTGCTAACTAAAAACAATCATACTTCTTCTCCTTATCATAACTAATCTCATCTCACTAATCTGTAATAAAAAACAAAATCTCTGTTAACAATCAGCTTAAAACAAACATCTTAACTAAAAACAATCATACTTCTTCTTATTATAACTAATCTCACTCTAATCTTTAATAAAAAACAAAATCTCTGTTAACAAAAAGCTTAAAACAAACATCTTAACTAAAAACAATCATACTTCTTCTTATTATAACTAATCTCACTCTAATCTTTAATAAAAAACAAAATCTCTATTAACAAAAAGCTTAAAACAAACATCTTAACTAAAAACAATCATACTTCTTCTTATTATAACTAATCTCACTCTAATCTTTAATAAAAAACAAAATCTCTGTTAACAAAAAGCTTAAAACAAACATCTTAACTTAAAAACAATCATAATTTTTCTCATCATAACTAAAGATCACTTACTAATCTCACTATGTGGGTGGTATGGTATCACAATTTTTGGCAGTTTTAATGTAATTAAATAAGAGATATCTATCTAGTTAATACGAAAAATATAACTGTCTTTAAGCCTGCTTATTAATTCCAAACCAAAGCATTAATAGATTTATCAGACAGGCGGCTCCTAATCTTACTGACCACATTTCCCGATATGGAAAATACCCTTTCATTTTCTGTTGAAGTCGGCTTGACTGAAATTAATGCTTTGTATAGTGTTTCCAGATTAGGGGTCCTCTTGCCTGTTTTTTCAAATAGCAAAAACTCTATTTTTATAATTGATTTGGAAAGCACCACAGCATTAGTTGATTCACCATTTCTCGAAACACCTTTTATTGCTCTCTCTAATTGAGCTGCAAAGCTGTCTTGTTCAGTTTCTGATTCGCTTACGCCTGCTTCGACAACTTCTGAATTATTTCCTGTCGAAGGTCCTGTAGTAGTGGGAACAGTGGGGTATAGACGATTGAATAAGTCTTCAGCGTATGCAATTAAAATTGTCTTGCTATTATCGGTAAAATAAGCACTCTTTTTGAGAATAAAATTATCGGGGCTGTTTAGGTAGCGTAGCAGCGATATTAGAGGTGTATTCCGACGATCTGATATTTTAATTTTAAGAGGCCGCGTCGCGCTTGCGTTTGTCCGTTGTTTTTGAGCCGTGCTGTCAAAGGATACCGCTGCCGCCTCGCATTTACAAAGAAAGCTAAGCGTAAAAATGTTTATTTAAACTTCTCGATGTCTCGACTTTTCTCGAGCTGAATTTCCCGGGTACGAGACCGACCGATTTCCCGGGAATTCCCGGGACGAGAATTCCCGGGAACAAACCCTAATTAAGTTATTATAGTATTTGTTTTTATTTATGTAAAAGACTAATATAGAAATATTTAATTAATGTAAAAGTAAAGACATGAGGTACAGTGAGATGTAGATTGTGTGGGAAAATGGATGTTCTATTTCATTATGAGTAAGATTGCAAAAGAAACAATCCCATTTAAATACATACATACATACATATACTCACGGCTATAGTTCCCTAGAAGGGGTACCAGAGCCAAGGAATTACAAATTCCTCAGCCACTTTTGGAAGTTGAGTGGGGAAAAGGCGGTAAAATAAAGGTTTTTGGTGATGGGTCTCCAACCGCATCGCCCAAAAATCCAATAAAAAGCCCCAATACCCTTAGTCGCCTCTTACGACACCCGTGGGTAGAAAGGGGTAGCGACATTCTAAGCCGGCACTACACGGCAATCCCATTTAATTTATAAATTATGGTAAAATTCGTTTTTAATTTGAATTCCGGGATGGGAGCTTGTAATATCATGGTTGGTAGCTATTTTTCTCTAAGGCCGAACCTTATATACATTTGCATGCACTGCATTTTCATTATTTTATTTAAGTATGTAGTCGGTAAATGAAGTGTCTGCATTTTCTTCACTAATGAGTTAGATTACTACAAATAGCCGTGTAGTGTCGGCCTAGAATAACACTACCCCATTTCTACCCGTGGGTGATCGTA
This sequence comes from Bedellia somnulentella, assembly GCA_963576735.1. Taxonomy (NCBI): domain Eukaryota; kingdom Metazoa; phylum Arthropoda; class Insecta; order Lepidoptera; family Bedelliidae; genus Bedellia; species Bedellia somnulentella. The sequence continues at coordinate 5,734,787 of OY755192.1, read as the reverse complement.
AGAGGCGACTAAGGGTATGGGGCTTCTTACGTTATTTTTGGGCGATGTGGTTGGAGACCCGTCACCAAAAACATTTATTATTACCATCTTTTTCCCAATCAACTTCTAAAAGTGGTTGAGAAATTTCTCATTCCAAAGCTCTGGCTACCCCGTTAAGGGATTTATAGCCGTGAGTATATGAATGATGAATGAATGAATTACCACAAATTAATCCATTGAGTAAATTGTATTTTTAAATATCCACATACCATTCTTCTAGCTTAGTATTTTCTAAGATTTTCACGATTGCACATTATAATTGAAACAACTATTGATTTTCGGATAATTTAATCGCGTGTTATTACATTAAAAATAATGTAATAACACGCGATTAAAATATCCGAAAATCAATAGTTGTTTCAATCATTCTTCTAACTATTTACTAAGTTACTTGTGTTAAAAATATATAAAATTCATATAAAATGATGTAGGATTGTGGGTTATTCATTTACGGCAAGTGTTCATCAATATGTAATAATACCTAGAAAATTGTTATTTTGCAATTAAGTTAGCATTAATAAAAAGTTATATATAAAATTATAATTCGAGTTTTAGTTTTAACCTTGAGAACATGGTTGTAACAATAGTTTACTATTGAATTAAAATGTTTAGTTAGAAACATCTAAAATGAATATCACTGAAAAGTTTGTCTGTAGCTGGAATAAGTAATATGACGGAAGTTTTGAAGTCCAAGAAGAACAAAATTTCGATGTTGGTGGCCTATTTGGTGGATGACCGTATTCTTGGTCTTGAGGTCGCAGGTTCGAATGCCGCTGGGAGTTTGTATTTACTTGATGAATATGAATGTGTTTTTCTTAGTTTTATATTACTTGTTTGTATTATATACTATTGAATCCCTCACCTAGTTAGTATCCCTTACCACAGCTCATTGTGCCTTTCTAAGGGCTATGTTTAGTCTTGATGATGTGTATGTGAGGTGTGTAATAAAGAGTAAGTACGATATCTGTGAGATAGGATTTCAGTATTGGAATGATTATGACATGTACAATTATATGTACGGCTATAAATTGCTAGAAGGGGTAGCCAGTGCTTAATAATTAGAAAATAGCTACTTTGGAAGATGAGTAAGGAAATGTTTGTAAATTAAAGGATGGTTATGGGTTCCACAGGTAACCAAAGGATAAATCATGTCATTGTCTTGTGTAAAGATTACCAAATAAACATTATTTCTTCTTCTTCAAATCGGTACCGATTTCTAAGACTTTGCTGCTAACAGAATCTATACTAATATTATAAAGCTGAAGAGTTTGTTTGTTTGAACGCTAGGATCTCAGGAACTGCCCAATCAAATTGAAAAATTATTTTTGTGTTAGATAGTTCATTTATTGAGGAAGGTTTTAGGCTATATATCATCACGCTGCGACCAACAGGAGCAAACTATCAGCGAATAATGTTGCAAAAACGGGGATAATTATTCATACTAAGGCTTCCGTTGTGTTTAAGTTATTAAAACGGTTTAAGTTACCAAAAAAAATGTATTGAAGAATTATTTCTCTTTAAATGATCTAAAAAAATGCCCGCGACAGTATATGTCTAACTTTTAAGTTTCACTTACTTTAACCATTTTTATAGTAAATAAATTTGGTCGAATTTAATGCATAATTGCCATAATGTTTTATCAACATAATATTAATCTTTATCCAAATAAATATGTTGTTGATTGAGAGTATTTAATTGAGAACAGAATTGTCCTTGACATCACTTAATTTAAAAAAAACATCTTAGAAGATAATACAATTTTTAAATTACTCCGTAACAAAATTTACACGCGTGCATGGAACGCAAGACAAGACGCTGCGCTGGCCGGCGAGCGAGGTCACCCGCGCGAGAAGCTTATGTTTAAGCCTTATCCTATTAATATTATAAATGTGAATGTTTAGATGTTTGTGTGTTTGTAGCTAAATGAAGACTAATTCACAGAACGTATTTAAAATAAAATTTACAGGAAGCCAGATCCCAATTAACATAATAGGTCACTTTTTATCCCAGAAAAATTAAGAGATCAATGAATTTTCTTAAAAAATGGTTAAACAGACTAAGAATCAATGCTCAGCCGAAACTACTATACTTATAAACTTAAAATTTATAAAGTGAAAATATTGTGAGGACACTATGAAAATCATCTTTTTTCTCATCGCATGACAGAGACCCTCAACAGGTCAGTTAAATATTTCAGTTTGACGACGTGAAAGTCTACACTTTTGACAGTACGAAGTCTGTGGGGTCAGCTAGTTTATGATAAAATTGTTATTACAGAAATTGAATTTCATTAAACAGAGATGATTTTTAAGGTTGCGTACCAAAAAGTTGACAAGGCACTCTATTACTATGAGTTGAGCTCAGCAGGGTAAAGTAAGGGGGGCCAAGATGGTAGATTCACTCGAGCGTCGTTAGTATCTGTGTCAGTTAAAAAATGAGACGATAGAATTCCTACAATAATTTGTTACGGCGTATTCCATTTGAGTAGTGGTAAAAAAACAAAAATTCTTTAAATATATTAAAATTATAGGTATTGAAAAGGCTATAGATAAATTTGCTGTGTAGTGTCGGCTTAGAATAGCACTATCCCATTTCTTCCGGTGGGTGTACGTAGGAGGCGACTAACGGTATTGGGGCTTTTAAGAGATTTTTGGGCGATGCGGTTGGAGACCCATCACCAACAACCTTTATTTCACCATCTTTTCCCCACGCAACTTCCAAAGGTGGCTGAGGTATGTCTCATTCCCTAGCTCTGGCTGCCTAAATTATAAATCTAAATTTATAGCCGTGAGTATATGTATGTATGTTAAAAAATGAGACGATAGAATACCTACAATAATTTGTTACGGCGGTAGTGGTAAAAAAACACAAGTCTTTAAATATATCAAAATTATAGGTATTGAAAGGCTATAGATAAATTTAGATTTATATTAATAAAAACCGCTACATCGACATTTGCTGAGAACTTTAAAGTTACACTAAAAAACTGTAAATCGTATATGTAGATTACAAAATTATACTAAACAGACGAAGTAATAATTGTATCGTTCTGGTTCTTGTAGTCTAATGTAGGTAATATGCACCGAATTCAGTAGGTAGGTATTAGGCAGAGAATATTGAAAACCACCTAATAGGTTTCTTAGTATCTATTTATTTATTTATTGGGCATGCACACAGTACAACATCATAATATTATATTTTCCAAAAGACATAATGTTTTGCTCAGATGCAGTACCAAAACAGCATGCACAGCATTACCTAGTAAGTTGAACTATACAATGTTTGATACAAATATAAATGATTCAAAATAAAATAATGTAAATTGAATTCAATGGAAGTTCGTATATAAACAATTTCAAAAAGAAACATAAACAAAGATATTATAAATAAATTAAATTAAAATTGAGATCAAATTAAATTAAAATTAAAACATTAACAGTATAAAAAAGAAATAAAATAAATATCACAATACTAGTAAAAAAAAAATATGAACAAGAGTTTTAAAAACTTTTGCATTGAGTGATAAAATCCCATACGGACTTAAAAGCAATTCAAACGTTTACGCCGTATATTTACGATGATTACGTGACATCACGTAACATTATCACGTGTTCAGAATACCCACGTTTTGCTTGGACAGTGTACTCACGTGATAGGGGGCAGGCCTCCGGTATTATATAGTAGTCTTTGGGCCTATCGCCGTTTTGTACAAATACAAGATATAAATATAAAATACTAACCACGAAAACAGCGAGATCTTTTAAAATTTTAGGTATATAGTATAATCTAATTCAGTTTATTTGTATTGTATCATGAAGAAAATGCGTTACAACGTAGATAACCGCGATAGCTCAGTGGAGAGAACAACTGACTACCATACAGAGAGGCATTGATTCAAATCCCTAGTCGGGTCTACACCATATGTCTTTTCTAAAGTCATATAATTGTTGTTAATTTATCTTGGTTGTTTTCGGTGAGGGAAAATATCTTGAAGATGTCATGTCGATAATCCGGCCCCCTATCAAGTGAGTACACTGTCCAAGTAAAACGTGGCGTGGGTACTTTGAAAACCAAGTGACAATCAATAATGTCACGTATAGAACCACATTCTGTGTATACAGGGTGATTACGGGGTCGTGGAGCAAGAAAGAAGCATTTAACTTACTTTCTCCTAAGCATCACGATAGCTTAGGACTAACAGTACACCAGCGACTTATTTAAGTTTACAAAAAAAAACTGCGACTATTCGAGATCATGGTCACCCTACTATTTCCCAAGAATTTTTTTGTCAAGTGCATGGACTTAACAATCGTTGCAGTAGTTGCAATTGATATGACGATATTGATAGACAGATAAGAAATTTCTTTGATGCCTATTGCGATTACGTCGATTACTTTGTCGTATTTAGAAGGAAAGACGGATAAAAATTTAATTAATTTATTTTATTTTTAATCTTTGCTTCGTTATTATTTATTGTTATCGTTTATTGACTTTGACGTGTTGTCACATTATTACTCATAAATTATTAAGTATTCTAACATAGAGTTTGTTATCTAAAAAGGTGTAATATAAAAAGTAGGGTGACCACGCATTTAGAGTCAGTTAATAAAAATTAGTAAATAACGAATCATCTTTGTTTCAATTAAAATAAATACAGGTAGCATCGCAATCATTTACTGAGTCAGAAAAAAATGGTTGGGATCACGACCCCGAAATCACCCTGTATAGCACAGTTTGCACATACATATCCACAAACTTTTCTTGGCCGATGGCCACTACTGGTACTACTGTCGCCATTTTGAAATCTCAGCCTTTCATTATCAGTTAGCTCTCAACTAAATAAAACTTATAGGGTGACCTACGTATATAATAATTTATCACTTTCATTAGTATTTTTTGTAGTGGAAACTTTTTTTAAAGACTATTATTTATATAATCTTTCTTTGCTTTTTAATAAATGCTTTTATTTCCAGTATTCAATTCAATTATATATATTTTGCTAAAATTATCTAAGTGGGCTAACACCGTTCGCAATGTTGTGCGCACATAACTATACCGGTGCGGGTTACGTGAAGTGAGGAAAGCTCCCGAATAAGATTTCACTTCGTACACACTGATGCGTGGGTTCTAACTAATCCTTATGCAGGATGCACAAATGTTTCATTTCTTAAGTCATAATTGACATATATATAAAAATACAAGGTTGTTAACAGCGCCTCTGATTTACAAGATTAAAATAATGATTTTATGTAGGTACCCACTTTTTTAACTCGAGCGTCACCAATAACAAATCCTTGAGTGTTAAATTATGATACAGTTTACAGAGAGAGAGGAACAATTGGCGGTGTTATCGCTAAAAGCGACAGCTTCCAGACAACATTAGGAAGGTAAGATCAGTAAATTCAGGATACAAAGTCATTCGGGTAGACATAGGGCAAAAATAAGCAAATATAATGAGCTTATATATTAAAACGAACTTGTTTACTTACAATACTAGTTATTAATTAAATTAATATTATATAAATTGTTTTATTAAGATATTTCAATATATAAATAATTTAGCCTGTATGATTTAAAATTATTCCCCTTAAAATGGTTAATTTTTATTTACTGGCAATACTAATATCGATGACAGCGACGCCCTTACCGGCCAAGAAAAGTTTGTGGATCTGTAGCTTTGCATTTATGCTGTTATTGGTAGTTGCTGTGCTTATTGCATATCTTTGACTATAAACACTATAGACAGAGTCATAATGCAACGGGAGAGTACCTCTTTTAGATAGCAATATTTTTCCCTGTAATGTTGCGATTGATGATTGATGATGATTACGTCAATTTATTGTTTAATTAAAGGTTTACTGTTTACTATATTATTTCCTGCAATCATATAATTATACATACTTGCTCCTAGTATTATACGATCTTTTTTGTTTAATTTTACCATTTATACTGATGTTTAATACACCGTGAAATCTAAAGCATTGTACTAACTATCAGGGATGAATCTTCCCATGATTACGAATAAATTTTTGTACAGGACTAACTTTGTTACTGGACAAAAAAAACAGCTGTTCCATAAGTGCAAGTTATGTAAATATCATACGGGTCATCATGGGTATAGTGGGGTCTATGTTTGTATTTTGAAAAATAAAAGACAGCACTATTTTGTACATGAGTTTTATTGCATTATTTACTATTGACCTTTAAACAAAATCAGTTTCGTGTGAAAATTTCGAATTCATTCGTCTATTTCAGTCACATTTTTCAAAAGATGATGTATTCGTACATCTAAGTATTTTAAAGCTTTATTAACAGCACAAGGTGGTTTTCGAACGGATTTTGCTCTCTGATGTGGTCGTTTAATGTCGGAAATATTTTTTTACCGGAATTATTTTTCAAAACAACTGCAACCATTTGAGCCAAAGCTTAGTCTTTGGAAAAAAACGAGGTGCCTTTCAATTTTATAGTATGCCTTAAAACTTTGGTTGATTTCCAATTGCATCTTCCAGTGGCCGCAATCCATTTTTCTCGTAGATTCGGGTCTTTAGGAAAACTGTAATGAATACGAAGAAATTAAATAAATATAACAAATTTATTACTTACTAATTCTGTAGATAACAATTGGAAATCATTCAGCGTCGCTATAGCGCGACGAAATTCATAATATACTCACTCATTAACATCAGTTTAATAATTTGAAAATTTTACCCTAACGACAGGGTAGGATGAAAACGTGAATTATGGCAACACTGAGATACTGCATATTTTTAGGTTATACTATTAAAAAATTGCTCAAAATAACTAAAGAAAATGCTAATAATCTAGTTCAACGTAATTAACATTTGAATCACTTATTTTCTGATCGCGCAATGTATTTATTATGTATTTATCTGTAGAAAAACATTAAAAAACTCACTCACTTGTGAAAAGTCAATCATTCGATGTGTTTTTCGATGTGGCTTCCGCAGCCAAGCACGCTACACCCAACCATACCTCACTTAATAATATCTTAATTAATGGAGTCTCTTTTGTCACAATAACAATATACAAATGAATAAAATCTTTCTCAAAATCAAAAGAAAACCAAAATCGCTCACAAGTCGACGCTTTGTTTGTCACAATTTAAAAGTGTGTAATAACAAAGAATAAACAATAAAGATTTGTGTCTCTTTTTAACATATAAGAACTTAATTAAGGGTTTCTCTTTTTAAAATGGATGACGTAACATCGCTCTGTCTATAGTGTTCTGTTCATAGTCAAAGTTGCATATCTATAGTTGCTAAAAGCTATATCAGCCACCTCTAGCTATGTTACTAGCTAGTAATATTATTTACAACAATGTTATTAATTTGAATAACATAACTATTTCAACTGACTTGGATGCAGTTATTAGTACATGTACTAATGTATCTGCAAATTTAGCTTTAAACTAGGTAGTAAGACAAAGGAAAAGGCATATATTTCACTAGCTCATCAGAACATACAGAGCCTTTCCTGCAAATTATTAGAATTAGAGTTATTCGTTAATAAGTACAATGTTAAAATACTTTGTTTGACAGAACACTGGTTAAAAACAGAACAAATGAACTTTAGTTTAAAGAATTACACGGTGGGCAGTTGTTTTAACAGAGAGTCCATAATGTGTGGGGGTAGTATGATACTATTATATGTAGACATTAAATTTAAAGAAAGAAAAGACATCTGTAGACTCTCTGTTGAACAACATGTAGAAATCTCATGCATTGAATTGAGCAAGTATATAATTTTGTGTGTATATCGCCCACCCAAAGGTAACTATGACATCTTTGAAGCAGCAATGGAGGATGCTTTGGGGATGGCTTCCCGCAGCTCCAGAGAGGTTGTAGTTTGTGGGGATTTCAATGTTGACTTATTAGGTGAGGGTCTAGTAAAGGAGAGAATCTTAACATTTTTTCAATCATTTAATCTTCTAAATGTATTTAATGAGCCAACCCGAATTACCTCGACCTCTGCAACATGTTTAGATAATATTTATTGCAATTGTGACTACTCTGGTCACAACCTTTTTGATAGCATTACCTCAGACCACAAGGGACAATTCATAAATTTAGAATTAACCATTGAAAAAAAAAAGTCAATTGTATTTAGACAGATAACTGAAAAAAAACTTAGCTTATTTGAAAATAATATTAGGTCTAGCATCAGCCCCCCAATGAGAAGAAGTGAAACATTAGAGAATTGTCTTTCTTTCATCAATGAGCTAAAAACAGAATTTAACAAAATCTTTAAAACTAAGGTAATACTATGTAATACAAAATGCTCTTTTGCTGAATGGGCCACCGCTGGAATTAGAATAAGTAGAGATCACCTGTATAACATTTATAGAGAAAAGTCCTATAACTTCAACCAAGATTTTATTATTTATGTCAGAAATTATTCAAAAATTTTCAAAAAAGTTTGTGGTGAAGCTAAATCTAGATGCATAAAACATAAAATTAAGAATTCTTCTAACAAAAGTAAGACTGTCTGGAAAATAATTAACAGTGAAACTGGAAAACTAAAGTCCCCGCATGATCTCAATTTATTATTAGATAATGAACTGATACAGTCAAGATCACAAATTGCTGACATTTTTGAAAATAATTTTATAAATACCCCCACTCAGACAACAGAGAAATTAAATTCATGTCCCCAAAAAGCTCTTGAGTTGTTGGAACAAAATGTTACCAAAACAACAGCACAGTTTTCTTTCAAGTATGTTGACAGTAATGATATAATTAAAAATTTTAAAACCATTAATCTTAAAAAAACCGAAGACATAACAGGAATGTCAGTTTTCGTCATAAACAGAATAATAAATATAATCGCTCCACATTTAACGATACTTTTTAATAAATGTATAGATATAGGAGAATTTCCAGACTGTATGAAGTTAAGTAGGCTCATCCCACTACATAAATCAGGAGATAGTCAGGACTTTACCAACTATAGGCCTATTTCTATTTTACCAGTTCTCAGTAAGGTTTTCGAGAAAATCATGTCCAACCAAATGCTTTCATATTTCAATAAAAATAATATATTCCATGACGAGCAATATGGTTTTACTAAAGGTAGGTCTACTGTAGATGCAGGAGTGTCACTAATGAAACATATATTTAATTCATGGGAAAACTCCCGGGATGCGTTAGGTATATTTTGTGACCTCACAAAAGCTTTTGATTGTGTAAAAAAGGAAATAGCGTTGACTAAACTTAAATATTACGGTTTTGACGAGCAAGCACTGAAATTAATGGCATCATATCTTGATAAAAGAACTTTAAAGGTAGATATTAATGGAACCACGTCGAAAGGATCGGAAATAGAGATGGGCGGCTTCAAGGTTCTATACTTGGCCCATTACTGTTTCTGATTTATATTAATGATTTACCATTTATGGTACAAAAGTATTCTGAGATAGTTATGTTTGCAGATGACACATCTTTAATATTTAATGTAGCGAGATCCTCTACATCTCTTGACGACGTAAATAAAGCTATCTCACTGGTATTGCATTGGTTTACTGTAAATAACCTGGTTCTGAATGCCAAAAAAACTAAATGTATTAAATTTACTTTACCAAATGTTAGGCAAGTTGACGCCAATATTGTTATTGACAGTGAAAAAGTAGAATTAGTGAAAGAGACAAAATTCCTAGGGATAATAATCGATTCTAAGTTGCAATGGGGACCCCATATACTAACATTTTCTAAAAGGCTGAGCTCAGCAGCGTATGCCGTGCGTAAGATTAGAGAAATAGCAGACATAGAAACAGCTCGCATTGTTTATTTCAGTTATTTTCATAGTATTATGTCGTACGGTATTTTATTATGGGGTAAAGTACTTAACGCGACTGGAAGAAATCGCGTTAAGGCGATAAGTCCGCCTTTGTGTACATGTACTGTTGTAACTATTGTGTAATAAACTGTTTGTGTGTTTTTGTGTATGCAATAAAGTGTTTAAATAAAAATAAATAAAGCGACTGATGTTCATAAAGTTTTTGTCGTACAAAAGCGAGCTATCCGATCTATTTACATGTTAAGGTCGAGGTATTCGTTGCGCGAAAAATTTAAAGATATTGGCATTTTAACTGTCCCTTGCCAATACATATTTGAGAATTTAATGTATGCCAAAAAGAATATAGGCCAATTTAGTAAAGTTAGTGATAGGCATACTGTTAACACTCGAAATAAGGACAAACTTAACGTACCGAAGTGGAGACTTAATAAAGTAAGTAACTCCTTTATGGGACTATCCCTCCAAATGTTCAACAAACTTCATTCTGACATGTTGGAATTGCCTGTGGCATCTTTTAAAAAGGCAATTAAAGCAATGCTTTTAAAGAAATCTTACTACAGTGTTCAAGATTTTTTAAACGACAAGGACCCAACGCGCACATGACCGTGTCCGTAAAGCTATAAATCTTCCCTCGTTATTCCCAGGAATAATTGTCTGGTGAGGATTTTTCTTCTCACGTTATGTGATTGGTTTTTTGTGATGGACAATTTATTTTTATTATGTCAAACAAGCGTTTGGTTTTGTCGCATAGAAAATCTTTTATAAAGTAAAAACATGTTAATAAACTGAAATTATACAAACCATGTTTTGAAAAAATGAAAAAATGTGAATGTAAAGAGTTTCTTTGTTGCTTCTTCTCTTTACGAACACCTTCCGAAGCAACGGACTAATGATAAATTTAAAAACATTTGACGTTCAAAAAATGTTAGTTTTTAACTTAATTTTGAAGAATAAACTTTTTGACTTTTTTGACTTTTTTTTTTATGACGAGAGAATCTGTGCGTTACGTCAGCTGGTCAGCTGACATATTCTGTCAAGTTTTTACAGCTTGACATTGACACTGACATAATTTTAAGCACAGCCAGGCATTTCATCAGGGTAGGGCATTGCAAGATTTTATACTTGTTAATTATATTTTATCACTTAACTACAAAAACAGTGTAGATTTTAAAATGTAGACGAGTATCTTCATGATACAGGCGTTATGGCGCCAAAAAGTCAAATATTCGCAATATAATTCTGAAAATTGTCTTCGAGACTTATTTTGCGATATTGTTTTTTAAAATTTTTTGACCTGCGAGATCATGTTGAAGTTCAAAAAGATGGGTTCAGATAAGGTACCTTTGCTGCTTGTAACTGCAAATGTGGGATCCATATTCGAAGAAGTAAGTATAATATAAATAATACAATTTATGCTTCGTTGTTTTGTTAACGCCTACATCGTAATTTAATTACTTAGTTCAGTGGAACCTCTAACCTTTCTGTTGTGATGTCACTGTTCTACTTTTTATAAATTTTATTTGCGTGTTATTTAAGTTCATAGCTTTATAAATCTTAGGAACATATTTAGCTAAGAGAATATTTACTAAAAGTTATTAATTCCCCCCTTAATTCTACCCCTTACTGTAAATACATTTTTAATATTATTATTTATTTCTCATTTGACAATTAGCTGTGTAGTGTCGGCTTAGAATAGCACTACCCCATTTCTTCCGGTGGGTGTACGTAAGAGGCGACCAACGGAATTGGGAGTCTTTGTAAGGGATTTTTGGGCGATGCGGTTGGAGACCCATCACCAACAACCTTTACTTTACCATCTTTTCCCCACTCAACTTTCCAAAAGTGGCTGAGGAATTTCTGCTTCCTTAGCTCTGGCTACCCCTTCTAGGGATTTCTAACCGTGAGTGTATGTATGTTATACAATATAAGATATGTTGACAATCTAATGCAAATTTTAAGATTATAAATATGTGTGTCCAAATCACCAAGAACAAACCAGAATCTGAAATTGAACTACTGATATTATACCATCCATCCATTATTCTACAATCATTTCCCTAATGAAATTTTAAAAGTGGAGACGTAGCTATGTAAGGGAAGGAAGTATCCAAGGGTACTATGTTAATATGGTAAATGTATTGCTGTTTCCAAAGATCTAGCTTTTAAAGTAATTAAGAATGACATTATGGTTATTTATGTTATGGTTTATTGTTAAATGATATTTTTTTTACTTCATATTAAATTTTATGGTCATTACTCATTCCAGTTTCCCTAATTTTTACTTTTTTTATTATAGTTGTAAATTGACATCAGTTTTACTAAGTAACCTACTATTACTACTACTATTACATATGTACTGTGTTACATACTATTGTATATTATCCACAATTTTTAATATCTGCTTGTTTTTCAGCCATCTGTTATGCTTCCACTATGGACATCAGAATTCTTGCAAGCTGTTTCAAAAATGGATCCAAAGTTCATAGCGCTGCACCTACAAGAAGTAGGTGGTAAAGCTTATGAGAAATCAATGCAATATGTCAAGGATTTTGTTCAAAGACTATGTGACTGCCCTGAGCTGAGGCTCTATGACAAGATCAGAATTTTCCTTGATGAAGATTTTAGCTCGCCCGAAAAGTTTACTGTAAGTCATTACCACTAATTAATCCTAATTTAATCTTTATTAGTTTTTTTATAAAGTAAGTTAATGCAAAATCAACAATAATATTAAACTTAAAGCACAATCTAAACAGATTGAAGATTTGTATATCTCACTTAAAGTTTTTGTGATAATGTAGCAGTATTGCCACAAGCCCAAAAAATATGTTTACTCATTAACCTAACTACAGTACTAATTGAAATAAATATCACTAATTAAATATCATTTCAGGCACTAGGCAACATGTACTTTGCTCACAACTCGCTAGCAGATCTCAAGATTTGGGACTTTGAACTCAACAACTTCGTAGAAGTGCAGGGACAGGAAATTAACAGTGGTAATATTGAGAAAGTCACTACCAAAGAAAAGGCCAAATTTCCACAGCATTTTTTTCCAGAGGTAAGTTTTTTGAATATTTTCTTTCTTTCAGTTAATAGTCATCCTTTAAAAAAAGCATAGAAATAAAAGATAAACACTGCTTTATTTTTAAGTTATGCTACATATTTTTGGACTGTGTCAACACAAATGCGTTATTGAGTGTGCAATGTATTTATTTATTAAATTTTAAACGCACGATTCAATAAAAAAAAAAGTCTTTTGCACTCTCTGTATATAAAATATAAATATGCACTATTTTATTCTCCATCCACAAAATTTTCTTCTTAAACATTCCCAAAGTTTTCACTTCACATATTAAAATATTTATATATATATTTCAGTGTAAATGGTCCCGCAAAGGTTTCCTCCGTACCCGCTGGATGATCCGAGGCACGGCTGTCGAGTTCGTCAACATACATTTGTTTCACGATGCTTCTAATACTCAAGCCATGGAACCATATCCTTCGGTAAGTTGGCTAATAATTAGAGATGTGTTCAGGTCTCATAGATAGTTTTTATCATAGAATAAAGAGGATTGATGATTAAGCTGGCTCAGCTTAGAGCTAGTAACTAACAAATCTATGTTGGTAACAGTGAGAGAAATCATGTCACGTTGTCATGTAAAAGTGTATTCAAACAAAAACAGCGATTGGCTTGCCTTAAGTGCATTGTCCATGCGAAACCTGGATACTTTAATCTACAGTATAGGTAGTTATGCCCTGTGAGAGTTAGTATATCACGTGAGAAGTGTCACATGAGAAAATATTTCAATGTAATTGGTCCTACACAACTCATGCTACGGGTACTGATAATGTGTTGTTTAGTGTTGTTTTGAAGTGTTGGTACCTGTTCCGCCCCTTTGGAGACATATGGCGTGACATGTGAATGTGAATGATGATGACAATCTGTTTCTTAATGGCAAAGAAATTATATTAATAATAAAAGTAAATTATATCTTTTCTGTACAAAAAGTATATAAACGCTTCGCTACTTTAATAATAGTGTATATAGTGTTACCAATCTAGTTATTTAATGGATGACATGATAGTCCAATGGGTAGAACACGCGCCCGTAAACAGACAGGCGTAAGATCAAATCCTGGATCGGGCCTACACCAATTTGTCTTTTCTAAAGTAATATGTGGTCACTGATGACACTCCAGTGAGAGGGGCTAGGCCCCCAAGGGAGGAGGAAAGTTTCCTCAACTTGGACATGACTGTGAACACTGTAAACATGTCATGTGAAGATGGACTTTCTACATCACCGGAACAGCAATCAGCACACCAATTTGGCGGTTCGTTGTCGAAGATCGTTGAGGCTTTGAACTTAACAATTGCGACTAAGATGAATGAATTAGAAGGAAAACTTACCAAGAGCATAAATGATAAACTGCAGTCATTAATGGAAAACACTAGGTTACGCACTGAATTGAATGCAAAAAACACTGAGTGTGATCAATTGAAAGCGGAGGTGCAAAGACTGAAAATAGAGTTAAGAAATCATAAGGAAAGCAGTTCCAAATTGGCCTCATCAACAGATCCTGCGATATCATTACCGATAAAGGTACCATCGTCGGCGCCATTGCCATCGCGCGTAAAGGTCGGGGCCGCACTGAGAGCGCATGCGCAAACGCAGCTTGACAGCGCCACCGCCGCCGTCGCGACAAACAGTGGAAGCGGTTACGTGAGCTATTCGGCTGTGGCCATGAAAAACATATCGGAGAACTCCAATACGCAAAAGAATATTGCTAAACAAGACAACGGAGACTGGACAGAGGTACGCTCAAAAAAGAAGGCATCAAGGACTAGGACTAATGTCATAAAAGGAGAGGCTAATTCAATCACTAACATTGAGGGAGTCGAAGACAAAAAATATTTACACGTTTGGGGCCTAAAACATTCAACTACTGATGAAATCATGAAAAAGCATATTGAATCCATAATTGGCAAACAGAGAGATATAAAAATAGAAAAAATAAAACACAAAACCCCGAGGGATTATGTGTCTTACTTAATAGGAATCCCACAATCGAGTTACGATGATGTTTGTAAACCGGATAAATGGCCAGAAAATATTAAACTTTCGGAATGGATCTGGTTTCGAAAACTTCGTGCAAAGGAATAAATCGCAAAAGTATAATCAACTGTACTATCAAAATGTGAGAGGATTAAGAACGAAATTGAACGAGTTCAACAACAACATAATATCGGCGTCCTCTCAAATATTTGCTTTGACCGAAACGGGCTGCAACAATTCAATCTTTGATTCTGAATTAGTTCCAGCTAATTACAGTGTGCTGAGATGTGACAGGAGCGATGGGCGCAAGCTAGGCGGGGCGATGTTAGTGGCCACGCCCGATTACGAGCTGCGTCGAGTGGAGCTGCCGGGTAGCGTTAACATCGACGACTATGCTTTTGAAATAATTGTTGCGCGGGTATTTCGAAAAAACAGACTTTATTATGTAATAAGTGTTGTTTACATACCACCGAGATGTTCGTACGACAATTATTATAAGTTGTTTGAAATACTCGAATTATTATGTTTGAAGTTCAAAGATAAATTTATAATTGTAGGCGATTTTAATTTGCAATCGTGTTCTGTTGACATTCTTACTTACTACGAATACTTTTTATCATTTTGTGGAGTCAGTCAGGAAAATACTATTAAGAATAAAAATGACCGTTGTCTAGACTTAGTTTTGTGTTCAGGGGTGGGTATATGTGTGGGTGTGGAGCTGTCTAGCGAGCCATTGGTGAGTGTAGACGCACACCATCCGCCGTTGGAAGTGACGTTGTGTCCATTCCGCGATCACAAAGAGACCGGTGGTGTTGGCAGCGATGAGTCGCTTTCAACTCCGCCGCTCGCTTCTTCTACTTGGGACGATTCGGAACGAAAATGGAACTTTAGAAAAGCAGATTTTTCTTTATTGTATAGTAAGCTTTTATTGACTGACTGGACAGACCTTTACGTTATTGACAATTCAAATGATGCATTGAGTTATTTTTATGAACAGTTTAATAAAATACTAGATGACTGTGTACCACAGAAAAAGCGTTATACAGGCTGCCCCAGGTATTCTTATCCTGAATGGTATTCACCTGAGTTAAAACGCGACATTGCGGAAAAAGCCTTATTGCATAAAAGGTATAAAATTACCGGTTCGCGTTGTGATTATGATATATTTTCTACTCTGAGAGCGAAAATTAAATTAGATTTAGGCATAGCTAGGAAAACTTATGAAAATAAAGTGCAATTTTTACTTTCCAAAGAACCAAAGTTATTTTGGAGTTTTGTAAATTCAAAAAAGAAAAGTTTGAGTAAGAGTAGTATTTGTAGGAATGGGATTGCATTATCGAATAGGGAAGCTGCAAAAGAATTTGCAGAATATTTTAGTTCGGTGTACGCGAAAAATCCGGCACGTCTTAGCGTCGCGGACGCGATGGCGGCGGATACGGCGGCGGCGGGCGCGGCGGCGCGCGTGCATCTCACCGCGCTGTCCCGCGACGAGGTGCGCGCGGCGCTGGCGCGGCTGCCAGCCAAAACGTCAGCGGGCGCCGATGGGGTACCGGCATTCGTAGTTAAAGATTGCCGTTCTGTGTTGGAGGAGCCACTTCATTTTATATTTAATTTATGCCTTAGGGAGGCCATATATCCAGAACAATGGAAGACAACGAGAGTTGTACCTGTACCGAAAGGCCCGACAACCGTGGATGTGAGTGACTATCGCCCTATTGCTGTTTTAACAGCTTTTGCCAAAGTTTTTGATTCAGCCCTACAAAGACGTATTTATAGGGAGATTAGTCCTCACATATCCGACAATCAACATGGATTCAGGCCTGGCCATAGTACTACTAGTAACTTAATTAATTTTATGTCTCACGTAACACCTCACGTAGACGCAGGTGATAATGTGGACGTGGCATATTTTGATTTTAAAAAGGCCTTCGATTTAGTTAATGGAGATATTTATTTAGCAAAGTTGGCCCAAATGGGTTTCACTCCCCAATCGCTGCAATTTATGGCCAGCTACTCTAGTGACAGACGACAATATGTGAGCTTAAACGGTTGTTCTTCTAAAGAATATCCAACGAATTCCGGGGTAAATCAAGGAAGTAATCTGGGTCCTTTAGGTTTCTTAGTTATGATAAATGATTTACCTAATGTTTTGAAAAATGCCACTTGTCTTATGTTTGCCGATGACTTAAAACTTTTTCTTCCCATTGAGTCATCCGACAGCTGTGAGCTTTTACAAAAAGATATTGATAATGTAGTTGAATGGAGTAAGGCTAATAAACTTAATTTGAATTTAGCTAAATGTAGCACCATAACATTAAGCAGAAAGAGGAATCCTTACCATCATCAATACTTAATCGATGGCGCAGTGCTGCCGCGAGTTCAGGAAGTGCGGGACCTTGGGGTTAATATCCCAGCCGATCTACATTTTCGTAATCACATTGTGAACACGTGTAAGAAAGCCTTTCGTATGCTGGGCTTTGTGCTTCGAACTGTAAAGGGTTTTCAAAACGTTGAAGCCATAAAGGCACTTTATAATGCGTTAGTTAGAAGCATATTAGAATTCAACGCAGTTGTCTGGTCTCCACATGAGGTTAAGTATTGCCTTATGTTGGAGAAAATACAAAATAAATTTGTTAGATTTTTGTATTGGAAAATGTACGGAGTTTATCCTTATTACCCCTTGATGTACCCCACTTTATTCGTACTGGGTATGGTGGGGTATAACTCATTGGGTGTGAGAAGAGACTTCGCATTAGTGTCATTTTGTTTTAATATTTTAAGGGGTCTTATTCACAATCCCACAATACTCAGTATCATTAATCTGATTGTTCCAAACGAGTCTTTGCGACGGCGCCGCGGCCGGCTGCTGGCGACGCCGGCGGCACGCACTAACTTGCTGCGTGACAGTGCGCTGTCTCGAGCTATCATGTCCCTGAACCAAGTCGCCGAACAAGTAGATATTTTTTCGTGTTCTTTAATGGATTTCAGACTAGCGTGTCTAAAAGTGTTATGTTATGGATAGATTTAAGCTCTGTGATTTTACTTTATGATATTTAAACATTATGTTTAGTTTTTATTTTTTGTTGTCCCTAGAATAGATTGAAAGATACTGTTATTTTGTTAATAAATTGTGTATGTTAAAGTGAAACATGAACGAATTAGGTTTATATCTGTAATGTTTATGTTTTTGTAAATAAATAAATAAATAAATAAATAAATGTGTGGTTAATTTATCATGGTTGTTAACGGTGAGGGAAAACATCGTGAGGAAACCCACATTGCTGAGTTGTACTTAGTCATGTGACAGTGTATTCGTACAAAACGGCGATAGGCCTGCCCCCTATCACGTGAGTACACTGTCTAAGCAAATCGTGGGTACCTACTTTGGACACTAGGTGGCGCTGTCACTAGTTGTTAAGAAGTATTGGTACCTCTGCCAACCGCTTCGGGGATAAACGGCGTGAACGTTTATGTTATGTCATTTAATGAATATATCAAGCCAATATTATTTTATTTCAGGTATACTGCCGCAGTCGTCGTCGCGCCCTGAGACACACATTACGACATCTCCATTCTGACGTGAACGCGGCTCCATATTTTATATTCGGCGATTTCAACTTTCGTACCGATACCGGAGGTGTTGTTAAGGTGATTAATGTAACTAGATATTTCCGCATAATACTAAAACATTCGTCAAACATTCATACATATACTCACAGTTATAATTCCCAAGAGACGTATGACACACATCACGACAACTTCATTCTGACATGAACGAATATATGACGCGGCTATATACTTCATATTCGGCGATTTGAATTTTCCTACGATTACCGGGGAGTTTGGCTGTACTTTAGAAATTGGAGATTTGTTTTATTGATAGAGATAGAGTTGGTTCGCTATTTAATAAAACAAGAAACATACATACAATGTATGTTTGAGTATGATATGATGTAAACATGGGCGTATCCAGAGAGGGGGGGGGGGGCAGGGGAGGGCAGCTGCCCCCCCTGGATATCGTATACATCTCTACTCTCTATTGTCCTCAAGAGGAAAATAAAGTCTTTCCTTTCTTTCTTTTCTTTCTTTATTGTTATTGATTAAAAAAAAAATTTTGCAGTACTATAAATTTACATTATTTTGGAAAAACCAATACTTTCGTCAATTCCCTTAGGTCAAATAGCCGACCCCGACTGAGAAACGGGAAAAGGCTAGGAGAAAATTGATTTGCCCTCCCCTAGCCCAGAACCTGGGTACGCCCATAGATGTATAGGACAAAATTGAATAAAAGAGTATTTAGAGAAGAAAGAACGTATTGAAAATTGCAGTTGAGTTTTGTGTTCCTATGGCACCCTACTACGGAGTCTGTGGAACTGTCATAATAAGCAAACCTGCTCTCCAACTTTTATTTGAAATTGTGTCCAAATAGTGATATTTGTGAAAACAAACAGTGCTAAAGTGTTAATTAGTGTCTGAAAACTGTGTGATAGTGTTATCTTCACATGAAACTTTAGGATTTAACCAAATTAGTGCTCACAAACTCACAACTGACATCTTAGTCACAAAAATATTTGAACTGTTTTATCAACTACCCTTAATTTATTTTTATACAATGTCTATCCTCAGAACAATAACTCAACTATTCTGTGGATATGTCAGTAACAATTAGGTGCTTTCATTGTGTTGCCACACCATAATGATGCAGCATTCCCCACGGAAAAAGACCCTACTGGTGGAAGTTTCCCACGCCAGTAAGGAAAGTGATACCAGTGCAAAAATATCAACACCAGAAAAGTATATGCCAGTTTTTAAACCATCATCTGGAAATGAACCCCCTCAGTTAGATCTGTATACCAAAGTCAATCTTGATCCAGAGAAACAAACATCAATCAATGAAAATGATTGGCAAACCATTCCCATCCTCCGCAACAGATATAAGCGGAAGAAGCTCAACCAAACTCCATCTCCAGAATTGCAGCTAGAGAATCGATACTCACCACTAAAAGTAGATGATATTCCCATTAAAAACACCAACACTAAACCTACCGTGAATAAGCCCCCTCCAATCATACTTTATGGTATTCAAAACATCACTAAGCTCAATGACCTCATTGATGGAGTACTGCAAAGGACACAATACAGCTACAAAATCGTCACTAAAAATCAGTTACGCATCACGTGCAGTGACATTGATTCTTACAAGAAGCTCCTTGACCTAGTTAGGGAGAAGGGACTTATAGGTCACACATTCACACAAAAAGATCAAAGACCTTATCAAATTGTGATCAAAAACCTCCATCCATCTACACCAATTGAATCCATTAAAGAAGCTATCGAGAGCACTGGTAATAAAGTAAAAGGTGAAATTATCAATGCTAGATCTGGTTTAAATAAAACTCCATTATTTACATGGTTTGTAAACCTTGAACCAAGTCCTAACAATAGTGATGTAAAGAAGCTAAAGTTTATCTACCATACCAGCATTACCATAGAAGACCCAATTCATAAAAAAGTTATACCACAATGCAAGCGATGTCAACAATATGGACATACAAGAAACAACTGTATGCGTCCCTATCGATGTGTCAAGTGTGCAGAAAATCATAATACTACAGACTGCCCAAAAAAAGATAGAAACACACCAGCTACATGCGCCCTCTGCCTTCAAGACCACCCGGCTAACTACAAGGGCTGTAAAGTATTCCAGCAAATACAACAGCGTAAAACTACAGTGCATCCACATCAAAAAAATACCAATAAACCATATGATACTCAGGCTCCAAAAATACCAGCTAGTACCTACAACATTCCAGCTCCTAGTAAGAATGAGAAACCACACCAAACCTACGCATCAATAGCAGCCAATAAAGATAAACAAAATACCCCAATAAATTTAGAAGAAATTCTTTCCAAACAAGCTGAAAAGCTAGACAAACTACTAGACCAGATGGGCTCGTTGATGAGTCTTCTGACCACGCTAGTTACAAAACTGATCCATTAATGGCATCTCTAATAATAGCAACTTGGAACGCAAATGGTTTATCAAACAGACAGCAAGAATAGTATTTTCTAAGATTTTCACGATTGCACATTATAATTGAAACAAATATTGATTTTCGGATATTTTAATCGCGTGTTATTACATTATTTTTAAAGCCCGACGTTTCGAAAACTTTTCAGTTATCATGGTCACGGGAAGACTGAGGTGTTATTTGTCATTATACAGTACTATAAAATTATTAATACTAACTACCTTCACAAAATTTTAAGTTACATTTGCGTTTAATATTTGCTACGTACAAAAAGAGCTAATGTTATCTGGAGTCTTGCTAGTGTTCTTCCCTCGCTTAGTTGTGCTAATGATCGGGTTCCAAGCAGGTGGTAATTGCCAACCATCATCTCTATTGAAGTTTGGATGTTTCTTTATTTCAATAGACTCGCGTATCATTCTAGGTATCAATCGATTCTCTTTTGCTAGAATTGTAGGTTTGTCAAAACGCATGTGGTGGTTTGGCTTATCGAAGGTGTGTTCACACAAAGCAGATCTTCCAGGACGCCTATTCTTCATATCAGCAATATGTTCTCTAACGCGAGTTGCTACACTACGCTTTGTTTGGCCGATGTATGAAAGACCACACTCACAGTCTAGTTTATAAACGCCTGCATCTTGTAAAGGGATCTGACATTTGATAGGTCTTAGAAACTGACTTATCTTTTGGTGCGGCTTGAAGTAGGTCTTAATGGAAGCACGCTGTAACACAGTACTAATTTTGTCTGTTACACCCTTTACACAGTAAGGAACAACATTAAGCATCAATTACTGCCTGAATATCGCACAACTCAAATCCAAGCTACATCCATTGCGATTGAAGACCAATGGGGGCAGCTTACAGTGGCATCTATATATTGCCCACCAAAGAAAAATCGACAACCTTACCTCTCGAACACAGACTTTGACCAGTTCTTTCAGTCGCTGGGAAACAGATATATTGTAGGCGGAGACTGGAATGCAAAAAACACTTACTGGGGCTCAAGACTTACACTGACTAGGGGAAAAAACCTGAAAGAAAGTTTGAACCGAAACAAATTAAGTGTTCTAACAACCTGCCAATCTACTTATTGGCCTACTGACCCTAATAAACTGCCGGACCTTTTAGACTTCTTTGTATATAAAGGTATCTCAACCTACTACCTTAAAGTTGAAGGATGCTATGATAGCTCTTCGGATCATACACCAGTAATTGCTACTATAAGCACATCTGTTATAGAGAAAGCAAAATGTCCACACTTATGCAATTACAAAACAGATTGGGATTCGTATCGTCAATATCTAGAAGATCATACCAACCTCAACATCTCCCTAAAAACCGAAGAGGATATTGAAACTGCAGCTAACTATCTGACGCACATCATACAAAAGTCAGCTTGGCTAAACACTCCAGCCACCAGAGAGAGACACATAAAAAATGACAGTCGGTACAACATACCTCAAGAAGTGAGAAAAAAGGTATTGGAAAAAAGACGACTCCGAAGGCAATGGCACACTAGCAGACATCCAGATCACAAGAAGGCTTTTAACCAAGCTGCAGCTGAGTTAAGGGACTTCCTAGTCGAAATAGAGAACGATACCCTACAACAAAAATTAGAGTGTTTAAACCCAATGTGCGATAATGAATATTCTTTATGGAAAACTGTTGAATCCACACTAAAGCCCCAACTTGCTCAGTACCCACTAAAAACCGAAGACGGAAATTGGGCTAGGACAGACTCAGAGAGAGCTGAAGCTTACGCGGCGTCTGAAAAATGTGTTTAAACCTAATGAAGACCTCGGATCAGACACTGTAGATGAAGAAGTCAGCGACTATTTGGAAAGTGATCTACAACTCAGTCCACCTTTGACAGCCTGTACCCCTTCTGAAGTACGTAGGACGATCCAGAACCTACAATTAAAGAAGGCGCCTGGTTTTGACCTTATAACCGCTGAAGTATTAAGAGAACTTCCAAAGAAAGTCATAACCCTCATAACTATTATTTTCAACAGCATATTGAGAACTGGGCATTTTCCGAACATCTGGAAAGTGTCCCAAATAACAATGGTACTCAAGGCAGGCAAACCCCCACATCTTACGTCTTCCTACCGACCAATCAGTCTGCTACCAGTCCTCTCAAAAGTCTTCGAGAAGGTACTCTCTGTGCGGTTAAAAACTTGTATGGCAGATAAGAAACTAATCCCAGAACATCAATTCTGATTCAGAAGCAATCATTCAACAGTGGAACAAGTACACAGAGTTTGTGAAGAAGTGAGAAATGCACTGGAAAAACAGCTTTATTGCTGTGGCGTATTTCTGGATGTGCAACAGGCGTTCGATAAAGTTTGGCATAATAGCCTTCTATTTAAAATCAAGAAGACCCTACCTCATAATATGTTTCTGCTACTGAAATCATACATTGAACACAGATCATTTTATGTTAAAATAAACGATTCTGTTTCCGACATGTATGATATACAAGCGGGGGTACCACAAGGATCAGTCCTAGGGCCGACATTGTATATTATTTACACCAGTGATGTTCCTGTGTCAGAAACAGTGATGACTGCAACGTTTGCAGATGATACTGCTGTACTAGCTTCAAGTGATAGCCCAGAGCAAGCTTCAGCGACTTTGCAAACACATCTTAACAAGATACATGATTTGATGAAGAGTTGGAGGATCAAGGCTAGTGCCGCTAAATCCAATCATATCACTTTCACCCTAAGAAGGAAAGATTGTCCGGGGGTCAAATTTGGAAATGAGCACTTACCACACACAGATTCTGTAAAGTACCTAGGTTTTCACCTTGACCGGAGGCAAACCTGGAAAACACACATCCAGAAAAAACGTGATGAGTTGAACTACCGTTTTAGATCTTTACCATGGCTGCTCGGCCCGCAGTCGAGACTGTCACTTAACAATAAATTGCTTATATATAAATCCATACTAAAACCTGTTTGGACATATGGTATACAGTTGTGGGGTACGGCAAAAAACAGCAATGTTGAAATACTGCAAAGATTCCAAAACAACGCACTGAGGACCATAGCAAGAGCTCCCTGGTTTACAAAAACTGAGGAAATACATACATACTTAGAAATTCCTACCGTGAAGGAGGAAGTCAAGCACCTTACAAAAGCCTACAGAGACAGGATTACAAATCATGAAAATGAATTGGCGCGGTCACTAACACAGCCAGAAATGACGCGACGCCTGAAACGAAGCCACATCTGGGATAATATATAGTCAAAGTTAAATAAAATATAATATCAATGAAGGACAGTCTATCAATGGAGAGGCCAGTCCTGAAAGCCACGATACCGTTCAAAAAAACTGCTTATAGTCCAACGACTGATCGCATGTTGGAAAGAAACAAAATAACAAAAAAAAATTGTTTTTGATTAAAAAAAATATTTTGCAGTACTATAAATTTACATTATTTTGGAAAAACCAATACTTTCGTCAATTCCCTTAGGTCAAATAGCCGACCCCGACTGAGAAACGGGAAAAGGCTAGGAGAAAATTGATTTGCCCTCCCCTAGCCCAGAACCTGGGTACGCCCATAGATGTATAGGACAAAATTGAATAAAAGAGTATTTAGAGAAGAAAGAACGTATTGAAAATTGCAGTTGAGTTTTGTGTTCCTATGGCACCCTACTGGTTCTCAGGGCCTAGCAAACCTCCTTAAGTTAACTTACATGCATAATTTTTTTCATACATGCTCTTATATTCGTTAGATTACGGACGCCTACATTTTTTAAAACATACTCCATTCAATCTAACTATTAAAAAAAATAAGTAAAACAAGACTACATTTATTAAAACGTGCTTTTGTCTCCATTTAAACTTAAAAGTCTGTAATTGAATGTTCTTGTTCATGAAAACATCATGTGGGGATTATTACTAATAAATAAAGAATAAATACAGGAAAGAAAAATTTCGACACTGGCGGGAATCGAACCCGAGACCTCGAGTATACGCCTCCGTCGCTCTGCCAATTGAGCTACCGTGTCAATGCCTGCCAGCGCGAAATTCTTCTTTCTTTTATTTCTTTTACAATTTTGAGTAGTGTTTGCGTTCCCTACATTCGCGGGTACAGGTCGCGGGTTCGATTCCCTCCTGTGCCGAAATTTTTATTTCCTGTACATACATATACTCACGCCATTAGTTCTCATTGGGGTAGGCAGAGACTATTGATCGCCACTTCGCACGATCCTGACAAACCTCTCTAGCTTCGTTTACATCCATCAATCTTTTCATACATGCTCTTTTATTCTTCATACTTCGGACGCCAGCCTTTTTGAGCACAATCTCAATTTGATCCAAGTGTGTTCTCCGTGGTCGTCCTCTACTAACATTAAAATCCACACTAGCTCTATAGATCCCTTTTACCAATTTTCTATCATCCATCCTCTCTATGTGCCCAAACCATCTCAACATTCCTTTTTCTATCTTTCTTACAATATCATCTTTCACACCACACTTTTCACGAATAACACTATGTGGGAGTCATGTTAGAGCGCACACTACTGCGGACTCAAACGCACATAGCAGCGTCTCACTAATATTCCTACATCGCGGAGTGTAAATGTTTTTCGAGTTAAGCATAGATACAAATTATAAGTTGGTACGCAGCAGGGTGTACTGGCCAGTATATCTTTGCTGTTTCCACAGTGGTGACCCCTCGATGAGAACACACGCTTCGTTCTATTACATTTATCGATCTACCCGCAACTTCTATTCCTCGCTTACCTCACCAGACCATTTATTCAGCAGAGCATCTACAGGCATGCAATCACCGGCCTCATTGCTCACACTGAATTTGGTAATTGGTTATAGGTACCTCCTAGCTTTGATATCGTCGTATCGACTAGGAGGGGAGTACTGTGGGAGATTAGAGCGCACACTACTGCGGACTCAAACGCACATAGCAGCGTCTCACTCATATTCCTACATCGCGGAGTGTAAATGTTTTTCGAGTTAAGCATAGATACAAATTATAAGTTGGTACGCAGCAGGGTGTACTGGCCAGTATATCTTTGCTGTTCCCACAACTATTTCTCACTCGGTCACATAATCTAACATTACAAATTTTTCTGAGGGACCTCATCTCTACTGCATTCACTCTGCTCTCATGCTTCTTCTGCCACACCCAACATTCGCTTCCATACATAAGCGTAGGAACAAGAACAGCATCATGCACAGCCATTCGGGCCTTTTCAGACACCGATTGACAGGTCATTAGGCTATTCATTGCTCCATTTACCGCATTACCCTTTTTCACTCTTCTTTCAATATCTTCATCACATTTTCCATCCCTTGTAAACAAACTTCCCAGATATACAAACTCCTTCACCTGTTCCACATCCTTACCATCAATCGCAATCACGCATTCTGTCACATCTTCCTGTCTCTCAAAAACCATCGTTTTGGTCTTATCCACATTCACCCTCATTCCCTTTCTTACAAAAGACTCACATGCAATATTCATCATCTCTTGCAACTCTTCTGCCGACGATGCAAGTAGCACTTGATCGTCAGCATACAAGAGGCATTTAATGATGAATCCACTCATTCTTAGTCCATAATCACTTTCACGCAACTCTGTCAAACAGTCATCCATGAACAAATTGAAGAGCCACGGAGAAGCTACACATCCCTGTCGGACACCCCTAGAGATTCCGAACCAGTCAGTGTTTTCCCCGTTTACTCTTACACATGCACTAGAATCCTCATAGAGTGATACTAATGCACGTATAAGTTGACTCCCCAAACCGAACTTGGATAACACCTCCCATAAACACTTTCTTACCACCCTATCATACGCCTTCTCTAAATCAATGAAGGAGCAATACACCTTTTGGTTCTTAGCTAAGAACTTTTCGGTGATGCTCCTTAGAGAGAAGATTTGATCCATACATCCGATTCCTTTCCTAAATCCTGCTTGCACATCCCATATTTTCTCATCAGTTTCATTCTCACTCTTTCAATCAGTACCTTAGCATACAATTTACCAACAATGCTGAGTAAGCTGATGCCGCGGTAGTTTCTAACCTCGTGGTGTGACCCCTTTCCTTTATATAGAGGCACAATCACCGCCTTGCACCAGTCTCGTGGAACTTTGCCACTCGACCAGCATTTTTGGAAAAGGAAGTACAACCAAGAAGCCACCAACCCTTTACCAGCTCTCAGCATTTCGATAGTAATCCTATCCTGTATTTATTCTTTATTTATTAAAAGTCTGTGTTTAATTGTGTCCTCTTTTATCGTACTTGTATGCATATGTATATATCCTTATGTATATTTCTCCTCAGAAAGTGACAGAAGAACTATCAGCGTGTCGCGTACAAAATGGCGCCAACATAGATTCGTCAAAATTGCAATATCGTTCACAAGATGGCCGCCTGGTACTCACTATTGGCAAGAAAGAGTTCGCGCATTGTGATCATCAGAAGATATTTCGGGAGCCTTGGGTGAGATGTTACACTTTTAATTTTATGGTTTCGCGTCGGTGGCAAGATTTTTGTATTTTTCTAGTATAGATTATTATAAAACGGAACCATTTGCTAGTTTGTTAGCAGTAGTAAAAATTAAGAAAAACTCCCATTTATTAATTAACTTAACATATTATAAAACTATTAATATATATACATGATAGTCCAGTGGGTAGAACACCCGCCCGAAAAACAGAAGGGGGTGAGTTCCAATCCTGGGACGGGCCTACACCAATTTGTCTTTTCTAAAGTCATATGTGTGGTTAATTTATCATGGTTGCTAACGGTGGGGGAAAACATCGTGAGGAAACCCACATGGCTGAGTTGTACTTACTCATGTGACAGTGTATTCGTACAAAACGGCGATAGGCCTGCCCCCTATCACGTGAGTACACTGTCTAAGCAAAACGTGGGTACCTTCTCTGGAAACTAGATGGCGCTTGCCATGTGAGTTCAGGAGTATTGGTACCTCTGCCAACCCCTTCGGGGATAAACGGCGTGAACGTTTATGTTATGTATGTTATGTAATATATATACAACTTAATTTGCAGTTGCAGCGATTCGATCGTGAACTTGAAGCGTTGAAGCCACATTTGTACGAGTTTCCAGTGAAATTCCCGCCGAGCTATCCATTTGAGGAGAATATTCAACTGCCCACACATTATATGAAGACAAGGTAAAAAAATATAAATGATGTTTGTATCTATCTAACCTAAATGTAACCTAATATAATTTACATGTTTTATTTGTTGCCCTCACTACTGATTTCGTCTAATAGCGTTGACTTAATAATCAGCGACACCTTGTATCTATTAAATTTAAATAATATAATAGTAAAATTCTCCGAATTTTAAACTTTTAACTACACATCATACTCACATAATCACGCATATTTTCTGAAAATCGCTTGATTTGCGATTTTATGATCATGTATTTGAGTTCCTGTCTGGCAGATTACACTGACGAAAAAGAACCCAATGCCCTTTTGACTAAGCGTAACAAATTTATGTAGGTTTCCTTCAACATCATTAGCAGACATTTACTCCAACATTGCGTCTTGGTACGTGGCCGCCACTCCAAAACTATTGAGCTAAAACGGCCATCGCTTCTATGTGAAATGTGCCCTGCCCAATGCGAATTAAGTTTTTTCAACTCTCACGTGACTTACTTACGGCACAGAGACGTGGCTTCTTACAATGGGCTTCGTAATAAAGGTCTGAATGAACTAAAGGGCAATGGAAAGGATTATGTTAGGATTTCAACTACGCGATTTCATTCGATACCAAATATCCGTAGAAAAACCTGTGCCCTCATTACGTATCTTTTGCAACCACGATTGTGTCGCAAGTTGCAATATTGTCGCTGTCAAAACTGTCAAATTGCATACGAATTTTTGAGATTGACAGCGATTATCTTGCAACTTGCGAAAATTTTGGACAGTCGCTAAAGATACATAATCTGGGGGTGGGATAACTGAGATAACCCAAGAGTTGGGTTTCCTCACCTTTAATTATAACAAGATACTCTAGAAAGATAAACATATAACGTGTCTGTGTGCTACCCAAAATTGGTGCCGACTGTAAATCAGTATTGAGAGGCATTCTCAACGAAAATGTAAGGGAACCACTTACTTGTTTCTACAAGCCTTGTATAGATTTTACGTGATGTTCTTAAAAATAAAGTTACTCTATGGTTATGATGCTTACAATTCAAAAGGGGCACAGACGTTTTTAAGGGCGTCCCTGGAAAAATAGGTTGATATTGATTGTTTGGAAATTCTATAAAGTCTGATTTGATGATATTTGATATGACATGAATAAAATATATGTTGGTGATTAGTCCATGGTGTTAAAATTTGATGTTTAACATTTTAATAATTTGTTAAAAATATGATGAAAAATATTGAATTGGAACATGCTTTGTTTTCATAAAAACCGTATAGGCTCCACTGGCATAACATACCTACATTTGAACTCATTATGTGTCTATATACGCGAAGCTTTATGATCTGTAACTTTGATGTTTAACTTTTCATTTAAACATTATAGTTATTCAATAAAACTAAATAAACTACATCCTGCGCGCGCGTTTTTTCCGTCCCTGTCACTCTCAGTAAATTTGACGTAAGAGTGAGCGCATACATACATACATACATATTCTCACGCCGTTAGTTCCCATTGGGGTAGGCAGAGACTATCGATCGCCACCTTGTACGATCCTGGCAAACCTCTCTGGCTTCGTTTACATCCATCAATCTTTTCATACATGCTCTTTAGTGAGCGCAATAGCTGCAAAATGCGGGGAGGCCCTTAAGAGTTTAGTTTTGTTTAAATTAATATCAACTTATGAATCACAACACAATCAGTACAAGAATTAAAAATAACAGTTTGGAAGAGTATGAAATCTTTAAAACCGTTATTCTGTTCATTAATTATGTAACGTTTAATTCACAGATGTCCCGCATGGTGTGACAGAATCCTGTTATCGCAAACCGCTCGATTGCTAGTACAGCAAGAATCACCGAGACCTGCGGATAACAAGCATCTCACTAACTCTAGGTATTATACATACATATACTCACCCCAATATTCCTATTCTATATACTTAAACTTTCACGCCTTATATCCTGGAATGGGTAGCAGAGGTACTCATACTTCTGAACATCAGAAATCCTAATAAATAAAGGAAAGAAAAATTTCGACACAGGCGGGAATCGAACCCGCGACCTCGGGTATACGTCCCCCGTCGCTCTGCCAATTGAGCTACCGGTCGCGGGTTCGATTCCCGCCTGTGTCGAAATTTTTCTTTCCTTTATTTATTCTTTATTTATTAGTAATAATTCCCACATGAGGTTTTCATGAACAAAAACATTCAAATCAGGAATCCTACAACGCGGTATCGAAATATCTACTACTGATGGTATAAATATTACTACCAAATTAATTCATTTAGACCGCAGTCCCTAGTCACACCACTCACTGTCTGGGGAAAGACTTAACTCAAGGTTCTCATATATCCCCGCAGGGGTGGCAGAGGTATCCCCTCAAGCTTGGACAGTCTACTCACCTGATAAAGGGCAGGCTTATCGCTGTTTTGTATGAATTTACTGTTCTACGACTGAGATTGCTATGTGGGTTGCCTCACAATGTTTTCTCTTACATTAAGGGCCTCCCCGCATTTTGCAGCTATTGCGCTCACTCTTACGTCAAATTTACTGAGAGTGACAGGAACGGAAAAAACGCGCGTGCAGGATAAATGTAGTTTATTTAGTTTTATTGAATAACTATAATGTTTAAATAAAAAGTTAAACATCAAAATCACAGATCTTAAAGCTACGCATATATATACACATAATGAGTTCACATGTATGTTATGCCAGTGGAGCCTATACGGTTTTTATGAAAACAAAGCATGTTCCAATTCAATTTTTTTCATCGTATTTTTCAACAAATTATTAAAATGTTAAACATCAAATTTTAACACCATGAGCTAATCACCATCATATATTTTATTCATGTCATATCAATTTCATCAAATCAGACTATAGAATTTCCAAACAATCAATATCAACCTATTTTTCCGGGGACGCCCTTAACAACCATGAATTAAACACACATAATGACTGTAGAAAATTCACATTGGTGTAGGCCTGACTTGGGATTTGAAACCACTTCACCGTTTGAGAGTTGGTGGTAGACCCAACTGAGGTACTGAGGAGGTCGAAAAAGTAAGAAGGCAGCAAAAAAAATCTCACGTGGGTCGGACAAGCAGTTTAAAAAATACTCATATAGCCCAAGTTTGGCCAATATTCAATCAGCCTTATTGTCCAAAATAAAACATAAATAATAATTAAAAGAATTTTGCAGAAAATCTGTGGCAGATTACACAGACGGAAGCGGCAAAGCGTCATCTTCTGACAGCAGTTCTCGATCAGGGTCGCCGGCTAGACAACGACAGGTGAGAAACGAATTTAAATCCATACTAATATTATAAATGGGAAAGTGAGTTTGTTTGTTTGTTTATTTGTGACGCTTTCACGCCGCAACTACTGAACCGATTGCTTTAAAAATTTTGCAGACATATAGGTAGAAGTCCAAATTAAATAATAGAGTACTTTTATCCCGGAAAAATTATATTCCCGAGGGATAACAAAAATATTGTTTACTTGCGCTGTGTGCTGTTTAAAACAAGGTAATATTTAGTTCTCGAGGTATGCAAGAGATGGCGATGGTAACGATGTAATTTTAAGATACTGTTTAAGAAGTTGAATGATATCTAACGCTTTAGCCAGGGGCCGAAAACTTCTCGACATCCTCACTTTATGGTTTTTAGCAGCGCAACCTTCAACCTTTCAGCTGAAACCTTATAAAAAAGCACGGCATTGTTTGCATGTTCACCAATAGATGGCGTTGTCTGAACTTTCTACATCGCGGTATGATTTCTTCTTTATTAGAGTATATAAACCCAAAATATCTCGCCATATTTTACGATTGTCGATAATATTGAAATACAATTTTAATTATAATATAAATACCAACGAAATATCACAGTGACTTTGTCACCTCGGTTACCAAATACTAATGATATGACAGTCACGCTTAGCTACTCAATACTATTTTTTTCAGGCTTAGGACTGTCGTCGCAATAATTTCAATTAAGTGCGGCGTGTTTATTATGTTGAATCAACTTTTTACAATGATTTTGTTCTAAATCTATTTTATTTATTCGCAGTAGGCTGAATAGAATAATAGTTAGGTTAGTTTAGTGCACTTTGTTCGTCGTATAGATTTTTATAGTTTAGTTTGGGATATTTAAATATTTATAGGAAGTATTTATATAACAGTTAGGTTAGTTTAGTGCTTTTTTCTAGGTGCTGTGTGAACGCGCAATATTAGCACCGAAAAATGAAACGGTCACTAAAATAAATGAAAATATTTTGATTGTTGAGATTTTTTGACATTTTTGTATCTAGGAACATAAAACTTGGTGCGATTGAATTTATGAAATTCATCTATCAATCATTCATGAGTATGTACTAACGGCCATAAATTCCATGATTGGGTAGTCATTGCTTCAGAGAAAATAATTCTTCATCCACTTTTGGAAAAAGACTAGGGAAAAGGTAGTTAAATAAAGGTAATAAAAGTGATGGGTCACCAACTGCATCGCCCAACAATCACTTGAAAAGCCTCAATGTCCTTTATATCCTTTACAACGCCCGCGGGCATATAAATATAAAAACAGAAGTTGAGATAGTGTTTCGGTATTTTGAATGTAAACCGGATGCAAAAAATGAAGTCTACGCGGACGAAGTCGCGGGCAAAAAGTTAGTAAAGATATAAAAAAAGAGGAATTTTAAATATAATAGATTTAGAGAGAAATCAAAGAAAAATAGATAGTTTGAATGTTTTTGTTCATGAAAACCTCATGTAGGGATTATTACTAATAAATAAAGAATCAATAAAGGAAAGAAAAATTTCGACACAGGCGGGAATCGAACCCGCGACCTCGGCGGGCTGATTATGTATCTTTAGCGACCGCGATTGTGTTGCAAGTTGCAATATTGTCGCTGTCAAAAGTGTCAGATCGCATACAAATTTATGACATTGACAACGACAATCGTGCAACTTGCGACACAATCGTCACTCGCAAAAGATACATAATCAGGGGGCGGGTATACGCCCCCGTCGCTCTGCCAATCGAGCTACCGTGTCAATGGCTGCCAGCGCGAAATGCTTCTATTATTTGTTTCTTTTAAACTTTTAAGTAGTGTTTGCGTTCCCTACCTCCGAATTTTTTACAAATTCGGAAGGCCACTTGTCTACCTTTTCAGATAGAATGCAAATGTTGAGAACGCCTAACTATCACATGATTTCGATTCCCGCCTGTGTCGAATTTTTTTTTTCCTTTATTTATTAAGAATAGATAGGTGTAAACAGGTGAACAGTGGGCTGCTTATGTATCTTTAGCGACCGCGATTGTGTCGCAAGTTGCAATATCGTCGCTGTTAAAAGTGTCAAATCGCATACAAATTTATGATATTGACAGCCCGTAGACAAACAGGCGTGAGTTCAAATCCGAGTCGGGCCTCCACCAATTTGTGTTTTCTAAAGTCATATGTGTGGTTAATTTATCATGGTTGTTAACGGTGAGGGAATACATTGCGATTACATTGCCAAGTTGTACTTAGCCATGTGACAGTGTATTCTTACAAAACGGCGATAGGCATGCCACCTATCATCTGAGTATACTGTGCAAACAAAACGTGTCAATGAGACAATGTCACTTGATGTTCAGAAGTATTAGTACTTCTGCCAACCCCTTCGGGAATATTCGGCGTGAACGATTGAGTTTTATTTGAATTTTAACTATAATTGATTTAGAGTGTACATACATACATATACTCACGGCTATAAATCCCAAGAAGGGGTAACCAGAGCTAAGGAACTAGAAGTTCCTCAGCCATTTTTGGAAAGATGAGTGGGGAAAAGATGGCAAAATAAAGGTTTTTGGTGATGGGTCTCCACTCCAACCGCATCGCCCAAAAATCCCTTAAAAGCCCCAATACCGTTAGTTCCCTATTACGTACATCTACCGGCAGAAATGGGGTAGTGTTATTCTAAGCCGACACTAAACAGAGAGAGTAACAAGGAATATATAGAGAGTAACAAGGAATGTATAGGTTCAGGTTTGTGAAGGATAAGGGAAGATCTTCTTTTAAAAACCAATCTCTGCAACATCTGCCTCTAATGTAGACCGGCTTTCAATTTGTTCAAAACCCTTAAAGCTTGTGATAGTTTACATTTACCTGTTAATTTTCAACCATGTAGTCACAACAGTTTCGGAATTAAATCGCTGTCGCACACGGACAGACAGGCATTCATGATGAGACTATAATAGTATACTTATAATATATATATTATGAAATATACATACATACATACATATACTCACGCCATTAATTCCCATTGGGGTAGGCAGAGACTATCGATCGCCACTTCGCACGATCCTGACAAACCTCTCTAGCTTCGTTTACATCCATCAATCTTTTCATACATGCTTTTTTATTCTTCATACTTCAGACGCCAGCCTTTTTGAGCACTCTCAATTTGGTCCAAGTGTGTTCTCCGTGGTCGTCCTCTACTAACATTACCATCCATACTAGCTCTATAGATCCCTTTTACCAATTTTCTATCATCCATCCTCTCTATTTGCCCAAACCATCTCAACATTCCTTTTTCTATCTTTCTTACAATATCATCTTTCACACCACACTTTTCACGAATAACACTATTTCTCACTCGGTCACACAATCTAACATTACACATTTTTCTGAGGGACCTCATCTCTACTGCATTCACTCTGCTCTCATGCTTCTTCTGCCACACCCAACATTCGCTTCCATACATAAGCGTAGGAACAAGAACAGCATCATGCACAGCCATTCGGGCCTTTTCAGACACCGATTGACTGATCATTAGGCTATTCATTGCTCCATTTACCGCATTACCCTTTTTCACTCTTCTTTCAATGTCTTCATCACATTTTCCATCCCTTGTAAACAAACTTCCCAGATATACAAACTCCTTCACCTGTTCCACATCCTTACCATCAATCGCAATCACGTATTCTGTCACATCTTCCTGTCTCTCAAAAACCATCGTTTTGGTCTTATCCACATTCACCCTCATTCCCTTTCTTACAAAAGACTCACATGCAATATTCATCATCTCTTGCAACTCTTCTGCCGATGATGCAAGTATCACTTGATCGTCAGCATACAAGAGGCATTTAATGATGAATCCACCCATTCTTAGTCCATAATCACTTTCACGCAACTCTGTCAAACAGTCATCCATGAACAAATTGAAGAGCCACGGAGAAGCTACACATCCCTGTCGGACACCCCTAGAGATTCCGAACCAGTCAGTGTTTTCCCCGTTTACTCTTACACATGCACTAGAATCCTCATAGAGTGATACCAATGCACGTATTAGTTGACTCCCCAAACCGAACTTGGATAACACCTCCCATAAACACTTTCTTACCACCCTATCATACACCTTCTCTAAATCAATGAAGGAGCTATACACCTTTTGGTTCTTAGCTAAGAACTTTTCGGTGATGCTCCTTAGAGAGAAGATTTGATCCATACATCCCATTCCTTTCCTAAATCCTGCTTGCACATCCCATATTTTCTCATCAGTTTCATTCATCACTCTTTCAATCAGTACCTAAGCATACAATTTACCAACAATGCTGAGTAAGCTGATGCCGCGGTAGTTTTTAACCTCTTGGTGTGACCCCTTTCCTTTATATAGAGGCACAATCACCGCCTTGCACCAGTCTCGTGGAACTTTGCCACTCGACCAGCATTTTTGAAAAAGGAAGTACAACCAAGAAGCCACCAACCCTTTACCAGCCCTCAGCATTTCGATAGTAATCCTATCATACCCTGCCGCCTTCCCTACTTTCATACTTTTCATTGCTTTCATTATTTCTTCCATACTAATCTCACTGTCACTGAAATCACCCATCTCTTCATTCCAATCAACATTACTGTCGATTGGCGAAGAAATGGATGCATCCTCTTTCTCAAACAGTCCCTCGAAATAATTCTTCCATACCCGTTTCATGCTACTTTCATCCGTCGCCAATTCACCTTGTTCATCTCTTATTACACTCACTCTCGTGTTTTGGGAAACTCTCTTTTCCTTCCGGATATACTTCCAGAATAACTTTTGGTTATTCCGGAAGTTATCAGAAAGTTTTCTCTCACACCACTCTTGCAAATCCCGCTTTTTCTTTTCTATTTTCTTCTTCACCTCATTCTTAACTCTCTTATATTCATCTTCACATTTCTGCACTACATCGTCAGTTACACTCGCATTCATCCGTTTACTAGCTTTAATCGCTAGTAAATCTAACCACGCTTTCTTCTTATCTCCAACCGCCTCTTTCACAACTTTATCCCACCAACTTGTTGGTGGTCTATTTGACCTTTTACACACTCCACAAACTTCCGTCGCACATTCAACCATCGTCGATTTGAGCACATCCCATACTTCTTCTATTTCCATTTCATCCTTCATCTCCACGCAACTTAGTCTATCATCCATGACGTATTCATCTCTGATATTTTCATCTTCTTGCAGTTTTTCCACTTTTACTCTCGCAAAATCCGTTGTTGACACTTTAGGCCTGTGACGCCAACGCGTACACAGACCCCTTAATCGTGATATAACGAGAAAGTGATCTGTGCCAACGTTCGTGCCCCTATAGACCCTGGTGTCAACAACCTTTGCTCTCAGCCTTTCATCAACTATCACAAAATCAATCATACTTCTCTCGCTTCCCCTCTGTCTTGTATACATATGGATATCTTTGTGTTTAAACAACGTGTTTGTAACACAAAGATTCCTCTCCAAACATACCTCGATCAATTTCTCACCATTCTCATTCATCCTTTGATCGCCAAACTTTCCTAAAACTCTTTCGCAACCGTTGCGTGACACACCAACCCAGCCATTAAAATCTCCTAACATTATAAGTCTCTCATTCTGATCACACCCTTTCACAACATCGTCTAACAGATTCCAAAACTCCTCCCTCTCGGATAGGGATTTAGACATGTCCGGAGCATAAACGCAAATTATGCGCATCCGGACTAGTCCCAATTTCACCTTAATCCACAGGAGCCTTGGACTCACACATTCGTAATCTTTCATACACTGAGCCATCCTTTCAGATATCAGAAGTCCCACTCCTTGGTAGCTCGGTCATTGTCAACGACTCCAGACCAGATTGCTGTGATGTTGCCAAGTTGTGAAACTTCCTTTCCCTTACGCTTCGTCTCATTTAAACATAGAAAATCCAGTTTTCTTTCATTCATAATCATACATACTTCATCTAATTTTTCAAACATTCCTCCACATACATTCATCGTACTGAAGCGGGTCTCTTTAGCCCACTTTTCGCCCCGTGAGAAACCATGGCGTGATGAGTGGCGAGTTACATCGCCGCCTCCGTGTTTATTAGAATTCGAACACATATTGGACCCACGAGAAGCAAGGGAAGTAAACTGTCCACCTAGCCAGAGCCCCGCTTGACTAGGTAAGGTTATTTAGTACCCGGAGTGCACCAAGCTCCGGGACGGCGGCACGCTAGCGACCAGGCTCACCCCTGGCCACGCATCCCTCGGCGCGGCAGAATATGAAATATATTTGGATACATCGCGTTTTTAACAGATGGCAACCCTAATTTGCGGCCGATTTTTCACAGGCAGCTATGTATTATCATAATAGAAAAAAAAATAGCTTAAATTTCATATGAGAAATATGCGTGTAACTTATGAACGTATAAAACACACCAAAATATAACCTACTTACACCTGGCTGCGAGGTAGTTGCGGCCGAATTTGCAACGGCACCTATGGATTTTTATATTCTTTATTATATTTCCAAAACAAGTGAACGAAATTTGTCTTCGGATAATAATAAAAATTAATTAAATTAAAATTACTTGCGGCCACTTTTGCCGGGCTGCGTCTTGTCAGTGTATTCTCCTATTGATAAACTTATGTTAAAATGTGTGTTTGACTCAATACGTTATGAACGTAGAGGTTTAGCAGCGGGATCTTATACTAGAAGTTTTTCGCTTTTTCACATACTAATACGAAATTCTAAAAAGGTGTACTATTGAGGAACAATCTTCCTAAAAAATTGCCAATGTTTATGTATGGCAGTCCCTTTAATTGAGGAACGTGATAAAAATTCAGTCCATTACCTACTTTGATGGTTTTGTTTAATGAGGACAGGCATGTTGGACATTTCAAGACTAAATTGAAAACGTTTTAAAAGGGCATATGAGAAGAATAATTTGATGTGAATGGTATTAATATATACGTATGAAGCAGTTTTGCTTCATCTGTTGACAAAAAGCAGATTAGGGAATTTGAAACCTTATATTTCATGTTTTAAGCATGGTACCGCATAATAATTCATTCCACCCATATTATATATTCACTCATAATATATATTTATTTTTCAATTTCACCCATATTATATATTTATTTTTCCTCCCTTTATTTATTAGTAACTAGCTTTTTGCCCGCGACTTCGTCCGCGTGGACTACATTTTTTGCATCCGCTTTACATCCAAAACACCTAAACACTATCACAACTTCTGTTTTTTTATATTTATATTCCCGCGGGCGTTGTAAAGAATATAAAGGACGTTGAGGCTTTTTAAGTGATTGTTGGGCGATGCAGTTGGTAACCCATCACTAACAACCCTTATTTAACTATCTTTTCCCTAATCTATTTCCAAAAGTGGATGAAGAATTACTATCTCTGAAGCTATGGCTACCCTTTTATGAGATTTATGCCCGTTAATATATACTCATTAATGATGGATAGATGAATTTCATAAATTCAATCGCACCATGTATTATGTTTCTAGATAAATAAATTACAAAAATCTCTATATTAACTTTCATTTGCTATTTCACAAAATCCTTTTTAATTGTTCAGAAAAATCATGAAACAAACCATTTTGTACCAAGTTTCTATGTTCAGAAATAAGAATATCTTCGGTACGAATGAATACTATCCAGTAGTATATAGATAGATAAAACTTATACCACTATCGCTTGAACATTAATACAATAAATCAATGTACAGCGCCATCTAGTTGAATCAGTAGGAAACTCCAACATACTTCGTCAATACTTCCACAAATATATTTCATGTAAATGAAGAAATGAAGAGGTAAAGTATTAAAAGTTTATACATAATATACTCACAACCATAAATAAAATAAAAAGGAAAGAAATATTTTTAAGTGATTGTTGGGCGATGCAGTTGGAGACCCATTTGACTACCTTTTCCCCATTCAACTTCCAAAAGTGGATAGAGAATTACTATCTCTGAAGCTGAGGCTACCCTTTTTTGGGATTTATAGCCGTTAGTATATAGTCATGATTGATTGATGGATGAATTTTATAAATTCCTTTTTGTAGTGGTTATATCAGTCAATCAGATCAAGTTTCAAATTTCTAATACAGTATATTTATAGATCAAAAATCTGTATACTATATTTCAATCCCTTAGGGGATGAGTTCCAAAAAACCTTTTTAATTGTTCATACAAATCATGAAACAAACCATTTTATAGAAAATAGTTAAAAAAAACAAAAGCTATAAACATATTCTGAAACCTACCAAATGAATACGCAAAATTCATACAATATACTTTCAATTATCTTTATTCATACATATTCGCATAGTTGAATGTGAAAAAGAAGGATTAGTGCATCCTATTATTCTAACCTAACACAAAAGCAAAAAAGTCTCAAAAAGACTTTAATCACCCGGGATTCGAACCTGGGTCATCCGTTAGTTTAGATCTAACCAATCGGTATACAGCTACGCCACTAAAACATTAGTAATGATGTCAAATTTGTGATATGGTATATATCTAGTAGCCATACTATTGACAAACAATTAAATACATACATACATATACTCACGGCTATAAATCCCAAGAAGGGGTAGCCAGAGCTAAGAAACTTGAAGTTCCTCAGCCATTTTTGGAAGTTGCGTCGGGAAAAGATAGTGAAATAAAGGTTGTTGGTGATGGGTCTCCAACCACATCGCCCAAAAATCCCTTAAAAGCCCCAATACCGTTAGTCGCCTCTTACGTACACCCACCGGAAGAAATGGTGAAGTGTTATTCTAAGCCGACACTACACAGCAATTCATTAAATGGACATTTATTTTGATGAAAATGGATAAAACCCTTATTTTTTTCAAAAACACTATTAATGAAGAGTCTGATAAAAAATTAATCGTGTAAATATGGGGAGCAATAAGTTGGTGATGTATTCATTATCAAGATATTACAATCATCGGCTAATAGATGGCGGTACTGAATTAAAATTGAGATATTTACTATTATTTACAAACTATGCATTCTGAGGCTGGCCAATAGATGGCGGTACTGAATTAAAATTAAGATATTTACTTTTATTTACAAACAAACTATGCATTCTGAGGCTTAAACAGAATATTAATTTATGCGTAAGTAAAGTATAATATATCTACGAGAATATTAGTTAAAAATAGTTAAATAAACAAAAGTTATAAACATATTCTCAAACCTACCAAATGAATACGCAAAATTCATACAATATGCTTTCAATTATCTTTATTCATACATATTCGCATAGTTGAATGTGAAAAAGAAGGATTAGTGCATCCTATTATTCTAACCTAACACAAAAGCAAAAAAAATACGCAAAAAGACTTTTACCACCCGGGATACGAACCTGGGTCTCTTCGAACTTAGTGTTTACCAAACGGTATACCGCTACGCCACGCAGACATTAGTGTAAGACTCAAATTTGTGATATACTATATATCTAGTAGTCATACTATTGAGAAACAATTAAATGGACAATTATTTTGATGAAAATGGATGAAACCCTTATTTTTTCCAAAAAGACTATTAATGAAGAGTCCGATAAAGTCGGTCGATGAAAAAATTAATCGTGTAAATATGGGGAACCACATAAAAGTTATGTTTTTTTATGCTCCTGTGGGAACCCTTGCGAAATCCGGGATAAATTATATCCTATATGTTGGCTAGGTGTATAACCTACATTCATGCCAAATTTGATCAAGATCGGTCCGGTAGAATTAACGTGATGAACGGACATACAGACAGACAGACAGACAGACAGACAGACATTTTTTTCAAAAATAGCAAATTTGGCTTCAGCATCGAAAATAAAACATATTCCACCGGTTTTTATTTTTTTTTCGTCAATGTACAGTTTTGACCTCGTTACAGTCTTATTATAGTATAGATAATCCCCACATGCGGTTTTCATGAACAAAATCATTCCAATTATATAAATGGTCCTTCTTATTATAATCTATTTTTTGTTGTTCCAGTCAAGTCCGAGTAAGACACTGGAGAAGAAAAGCAGCATGCTGGATATAGATGCTCTGTCTGTTCCCGGTATAGGGATTAGCAGGAAGAGTATAGCCGATCCAACAAGTATACAGCAAGCCATCAGGTAAAATACATACATACATATACTCACGGCTATATTTCCCTAGAAGGGGTAGCCAGAGCTAAGGAATTATAAATTCCTCAGCCACTAGAACCTCAGCCACTTGGAAGTTGAGTGGGGAAAAGATAGTAAAAATAAAGGTTTTTGGTGATGGGTCTCCAACCGCATCGCCCAAAAATCCAATAAAAAGCCCCAATACCCTTAGTCGCCTCTTACGACACCCCTGGGTAGAAAGGGGTAGCGACATTCTAAGCCGGCACTACACGGCAAATAAAAGGTAAAATACGCATATAAATAATAATTTAAGGGCCTCCCCGCATTTTGCAGCTATTGCGCTCACTCTTACGTCAAATTTACTGAGAGTGACAGGGACGGAAAAAACGCGCGCGCAGGATAAATGTAGTTTATTTAGTTTTATTGAATAACTATAATGTATAAATGAAAAGTTAAACATCAAAGTTACAGATCTTAAAGCTACGCGTATATAGACACATAATGAGTTCACATGTATGTTATGCCAGTGGAGCCTATACGGGTTTTATGAAAACAAAGCATGTTCCAATTCAATTTTTTTCATCATATTTTTCAACAAATTATTAATATGTTAAACATCAAATTTTAACACCATGAACTAATCACCAACATATATTTTATTCATGTCATATCAATATCATCAAATCAGACTTTATAGAATTTCCAAACAATCTATATCAACCTTTTTTTCCGGGGACGCCCTTAAGCTGTGTAGTTTCGGTCTAGACTAGCACTAATTTAGTTTTCTACCCGCGAGTGTCGTAAGGGGCGACTAAGTGTTAAGGGACTTTTCACCAACAACCTTTATTTTACAATCCTTTCCCCACTCATCTCCCAAAGTGGCTGACTTTTAAATTCTAAAGTAAATGTATGTTTGTTTGAAATTTCAAAATCCTTCGTCGTTAATGAAAGATAAGTGGAACGATAGTGATGAGGGTATGATTGATGGTTTCCAGCCATACCGTCCAGCAATTACTTAAAATGCCCCATAAACCTATATATATATATATACCTTTCCTTTCATACTCCGCCATCCGCGCAATTTTCGTTAAAAAATATCCAACGTGTTTCGTTCATATCCCATTTATATTATAAATGTGAAAGTTTAGATTTTTGGATGTTTGTGTGTTTGAGGTAAAAATGCTTCTCAATTACAGAATTTATATGAATGAAATTTAGCAGAATGCTAGATAATGACCCAAATTATAATTTAGGATACTTTTTATCCCGGATATTTTTTATGAATAAAATGTTCACTTGAACTCAGAAAAAAAGTCTAAAGTTTGGCATAAGAAAATTTACAGTACGAAGTCTATCGGGTCAGCTAGTATTAGAAGTGGAAATAGAATAGAAATAGAAAATCTTTATTAACATTCATAATTTACTTTAGTATTCTAAAATTAAAGTGTTATAAATCGTTGTAGAATATGTTATCTTGCGGCCCCACACTAGGCAAGCCTGTATCGTGGGTACCTTTACAAATTGCACATAATGCAATGGCAAAAGTGCACCTGATTTTATAGATGAATTAACATATAATATTTTATATATGAATTAATATATCTTCAGAACATCAGAGTCAGAAAACTCACCAGTCCGTCGCAAGTTAGTTCGCAATCAATCGGAGGGATCACCAAAGATGGACTCTGGATCGGAAATTCGGCGATTGGTCGATACGTCGAGGAAACGGGCCGATTATGGCGTTATTGGCGATACGGCTTGCATGGGAGATCATAAGGTAAGACTTTGATATGATTTTGAACCCGGGTTATGTGTTTTTTTTAGCTTTTTTCTACCGGCTGTAGCAATTCTTATGTAATTGGATTTTGTTTATTAGGTAATTCTACCACCACACCAATTACGTTTTCACGGCTGTGCATGTTTAATAATATAAAACATTTTGATAACTCAGTGGAAAACCACCGATTCTTATGCTCAGAGACGTGAGTTCAATTTTTGCATCAGGCTTTTACGATGAGGAATCTTACATTCACATGTCTAGTTGTATTAAGTAATGTCACCGTGTAGTCCAAGCAAAACGTGTGTAGTCTGAATATAAGGTGACAGATATTTCACGTTGTGTTTAAAAACATTTGTACCTCTACCAAACCTTCAAGGATTTATTGCGTGAACGTTGAGTTTAGTTTATTTGCAGCATATAGTTATTTTTAATATTAGGGTAGTCAAAAATGTGCCTAAGATAAATCTTCAGTCATTAAGGTAAAGCAACAAATTTCATGTATTATTTTTTTCTTTCAGCCAATTTACCTCCGGGTGATGCTTCAAACGGACCGAGGTATCGTTCGATGTTGTTCGCCAAAGTTACC
Source organism: Bedellia somnulentella (assembly GCA_963576735.1). Classification (NCBI taxonomy): domain Eukaryota; kingdom Metazoa; phylum Arthropoda; class Insecta; order Lepidoptera; family Bedelliidae; genus Bedellia; species Bedellia somnulentella. The sequence continues at coordinate 5,690,920 of OY755192.1, read as the reverse complement.
CTGTGTCTTATGCGCAGGCGCAACCCGCATCCCCTCCACTTTGTCATTACTACCCTACCGACTTACACGATTACCCACAGACCCAGATTTAACCACCAAAAAACTTAAAACCAACCCCAGCATAAGCCATCCAGAATTAACTAACGAACACATTCAACTCAAAAGAACTAGAACTGGATCGCTTAACGAAAAAGTATTCAGAATTCCGGCAGTCGAAATTACTTCACCTGGCGTTAGTTATGAAGTATTTTTCGTCAATGATGTAGATAATACACTTTTAACAGCAAAACAATGTTTAGATCCATACACACCAGAAAGCATTGATTCACATACGCCTAATATCGAAAATGCGTCGACGACATCTGACGCTTCGACGGTAGAAAGAGAGAAAGTTATATTAACACGAGACAAAAGCGTTTCGCCTACCCAATTAAAGAGTAGATTAGACAAGTTAATCAAGGACGATAAAGTAGGGAAACTAGAAAGGTTGAACAGTAGGGATTCGTGTAAGTCGGGTAGTAGTAAGAAGAGTGGGTTGTGTTGTTTAGCGTTGAAATGTTATGGTTTTTATAGACGCACTAGTAATGTTGATTGTAGTGATTGTCGTCGTGGCTTGACTCATTGTTGTACTAGCTAGTATTTGGTGTTTTATTTTGTTTGTTTAACCTTTCGATTTTTATTTTACTTTATAAATGAATATTGCAAAAAATTCTGAAGTGATAAACTTAAAATGTGCCCAAAAACTTGCGCGTGTATGAATTTTTGGCTTTTTTTGGTACATTTGTTGCTTTGATATTTGCATTTTTATATTAAATAATTATAAAAGCAAATTATCGAAGTGTTGGTAAAAAGAATGCATTGGTATAATTGTAATAAGGCCTGAAATCAAGATTATATCACAATTTTGGAGATATACTTTTTTTAATGATTTTTGTTATATATAATGTGGAGTAGACAGGAATCGAAAGGTTGAATATGGCTTTAATTGTATCTGTACAATTTTATTTTTGTTATGACCAGTATTTTAATAATCTGACTACACGAGCAAATATTAGTGACTTCATTTTTAAAGTAAAATCGTGTCATTCATGCATTTTAACCAAAATTGCATTTTCCTTTTTGTTTTCTTTCTGATTTTTGCAGCATGAAATATCAAATAATATGAATAATAGTTAGTGTTACATTTAATGCATTTTAGTATTTTTTTAAGTAATAATTTATTTTGAAGTCAACTTTAGCATTTGGCTTATCATTTTATGACAATGGAAAATAGTGGAAGTGAAAATCTGTATTTACGATTTTATTACGATTATTTTACTCAATATTTATTATTTTATATCAATATGAAGGTAACTTTAATTTTATTATTCTTTGTGATGTTTCTTTTTTGTAGTCAGTATTTAAGTTTCTTATTATTAATATTCGTATGTGTGACAAATATAACTTATTTATTAATTCATATTTATTGACACGGATTTTTAATTAATTCTTATCTGATTGACTATTTTTGTCTGATATATGACAAAATCGTGTATGTTCTTTAGACTGTTTCGAGTAGCAGAGTAAATAATCCTTATTATACTTGTACTGTCACTACTAAGCTGTATGTTAATTTCAGTGTGACATAATAAAATAAAATTTGACATACAAGTGACTAAGTTCAGTTAAGGTAGCATAAGCCGCATGACAGCTGGTATGTCACATGAGAAGTGAGATACCAACAGTTTTTTTATGAATAAGCTCTTATAAGCTTCATGGTACAGTTGTTAGAATGGCGGCCACGGTCTTGAACGGTCTTTGCAGATATATTTTAAAGAAGCAAATACTTAAAATGATATAGCTTTATTTTCGTCACATGTCTGTTTGCAGTTATTTTTCTGAATCTCTGCTTAATCTCGAAATAATCAATACTTTGATATTTGGAAAGAAATTCCGAATACTATTAACGCAATAAAACGTATACGCTTTGGCTTAGTTAAGGTTATTAAAAGTGTAGGTGCATTTTGATGGGTAAAAAGTTATAGAAATGTGTTCGGTTTTTAGATATTATAGCCCGGAAAAGGTTATTTTATTTATTTAAAACAACAATTTTAATTTTGTAATGCATTCTTAATTGTATTTTATCAGAAATAAAAATGAGTATTTAGTCTTTGATAAATTTAAGGATAAATGCTGTATAATTAATACAGCTTTTACTAGTCTCTACGTTTTTTGGTGTAAGGATTCGAAAGATTGTCATGATAGATTGAAAGTTTTAACATTGAAATTATACCAAATGGTAATTATCTAGTCTAGTTTAGTTGTAATGACGGCGTACTTAAAACAGATTTATAAATAGTAAAAATACGTGATGAATATTTTGTCAAAAAATATTAAATAATGAAACTAATGTCCCTTGCATTTTCGATGATAGAGTTGTTTTTAATATTTTATTTTCTAGGGAGAAATCAGCTACGATAGTAAACTTTTTTGAATAGGGTATCTGATAGGTTTAAGAAAAAATCAGACGAGCGATCATTATGGTTGAAAATTCACTATAAACTTTAACTTTTTAGCTTACTCTGAAATCGCGAGGATATTTACATTTTCATACCAGACAAATACCCTATTCTGATATTCCTTCCGATTGTTCAATTATGATAAAATGCTACTACTGAAAATTTTTTTACCCGGAAAAATATTCACGGTTAAACCAAAATTTACTTTTATGATTTATGATTATGGCTTTAATATTGACGCGTTGATACCATATAATAAAAAGGACATATCATTTGACACCGACAATAGGGGACAATAGTGATCTGCTTGTCATAATGATGCAATTTAGTTCTTATGTTAAAGGAATGTATTTAAAATAAAATCTAAACAATTAACATTTTAAATGTAAGCACATTTGTTTTTCATATGGATTTGTAAGTTTCATTGACACAATTATGTGATATTTTCGCTTAAATCAGCACTGTGTTTTACTTGAATGTTTATCCAAAGAATTGCATGAACCTGCTTTTTAAGTATGCTTTTTGTAATGTACACGAGTGGTGCTAGTTTCAATGATTAAATGCAAATATATACTATGCACTGTTTTTTTTACCTTTATTTAAAAAAAATGTTTTTTTTTCTATTAGTTGATTCCATTAACTTGCTTGTTCATAATTTGATTATCCATTAATAGTCGCTCCTACTGAATCAGATACAATTCAACACAAGAAGCAGTCAATGCCAATTCGTCAAGCCTCAATTTTTTTTTAATAACTTACCTTATATTTACCTGGAATTCTTGTATTAATGTTATGTAAAAAATAGTTTTGATTCTATTTAACTATTTCTGTTATTGATTTAGTCAGTAGACTTCAATAATGTGATTAAACTAAATCTTAAGTAAAGATAAACATACATTTAAAGACAGCTATTTCCCCTCTCGATTCTTAATGGTCATACATAAACCAACCAATATATCCAGATTTATCTTTTTTGTCATTAACGAAAAAAGTTTGAACCTATTGATTTTTACCCAAAGCTCTAATTTTGAACTGTTTATAGTTTCTACCCACGCTCGGCTACCATTTTGTTTGTGCCCTTGCATTGTTTATAAGTGCGCTATTCGTATTTCAGCACTAGTGTGTGTAGTGTTTTCATGCTTGTAAGTATATTTTTGTTTTTTTTTTATTCTTAACTAGTCCCACAAATTGACGATAAGATGTGTACAGGAAACAGGCAAATCACTTAAAAAACCTAGGGCTGGTTTTGCAAATATAGCTGATTATGAGAGTGAAGACAAAAAAGGGTCCTGTGAAAATCATGTAATCATGTCTTTTATCGATTTTTGGAACATTTATTTAATTAGTCAAACTTCTTGTTATTTCCCGTAAAATATTATCACAGAAACTAGGCACTATGGAACGAGGTGACTAGTTATCAACTGTTACATGAACATTTAAAGGAAAACAATTTCTTTCGCTGTTGTACTTATTGGCACTTGGTACACTATATATTTGTACTTTGTGAATATTTTGTGGGTATTGTTTTTTGTACCTTAATGAACGCATTATTTATTGTATATTTTCAGGCAACTACCGACAAGAGTTTCATACAGAATCATCACCAAAACATCCAAAGTCAGAGGAACCAGAGACTAAAACTGAGAACGTAATAGAATCTCCTACTTCGCGGTACATACACTTTCAAGACGACTCTCCCACTAATATATTCAAAGAATCTGATATATAGAGACTTTTGGTTTTAGACCAAAGTATCCAATAAAGTTGTGAAATGTCGTAATGTTTATTATATTAGACAGCAATAAGGCTCAGTAACAGTTTAAAAATTTAAAATAAAACAACATGTTCTCTTTGAAAGATAAAATATCTTGATCAAATAATCATTCATATTTACCACGAATCTATTGGATTTATATTTATGTTGCGCGTACAGTCAAGTACATGTCGATTTTATGGTAGAGACACCAAATCGATCCTATAAGATTTACAAATGTCATATTCAACTTTGATGTTGTTAATTTGTTGGTAGGAATATAATGCTTTTTTAGTTTTAAGCCAGGACGATTGATTTATGTATGTAAAGTATTTTGACAGTTTAATTAAGGTTTAAAAATTACGAAAAATCATTATATCTTAAAAACCCAAGACAATCCTCAAAAGCTTACCAGAAAATACCAAAAATTGGGACATGTCCTAGTATTAATTAATGAACTTACTTAATTAACACCAAAATTACAAAATGAGCATCAAATCGCAGATTAGGTCCCCAAATGAGTATTTTTTGATGCCACATCAGTTTTTGGTCAGGTTAGGTTAGACTTTTTTAATGTCTCGTTGAATACAACCCATAGTAAACATAGCAGATAGTAACCCTAAATAGCTCATTATTTGGAACTCCGTATACGCAACTAGTCCTATTGTACTTAGATTATTTCTAGTTTACAGTATTTCACTGATTGTATTTGTTAAAGTAGATTAATATATAGGTATAATAAGCAAGTAATTCGATTTCGATGCCCAAGATGTTTTCTAGTCTTACTATTAATTATTATTTAAGGTAATGTTATTGTTGTAATATGGATTTTTGTAACAAGTTATTTAAATTGTTTATTAAGTATATTTTTTATTGAACCGAACTCGTTGATTTGTCATATCAGTCATTTAAAACTTATAGTTTTCAATATATATTTTTCAGATTTAAGTTTTCTATAATTAACATATATATTTATGATAAAGGTTATATAATATCTATTTACTAGTTACTATAAGGCATATACGCTTATTCACCATTATAAGGAGACGAAAATATTTCTAATATATCTACTTATATACAACAAAAGTACTTAGTGCCTCGTGCATAATATGAATTCCCGCCCACCGTATTTCATTAAAAATAATATTGCATTTACACTAGGGATCCCGATATTACAATCGATTTAGTCAATTACAAAGGTAATAAATAAAATAAATAAAAATAAAAATCGTTTATTTCGGACGAGGTCCATATGTGTTAGTTACAAGTAATTATTATGAAGTTTTATTATATAAATTAATAAATAAAAATCAAGTCATCGTATTACCACGCCGGTTAGTAGGTCCAGGACTTCAAGAGACTACTTGGCGAAACAGAATAATGAAAGTCGATTGAATTTAATTGTCAATGGAGTTGAGATAAGTTTAATCAATTGTTTTCTTGTATGAGTAAGACTTAATTGAGATTGAGATAGTCGATGGCCCAAGTTCAAATGTTTACTTCTGCAAAAAAATAAATACACTTGTTATTTAACGTCAAAGTTTTAATTTAATTTGACTTTATCGTCGTTTTGCAAGGTGTTTGTAAAGAGGAGGAACAACAAAACTGTCATACTATATCATTTTAATAGAACTCGGGATGCGTTGTTATGAACACATCGACTAGATGAGTGAGAATAGTGTTAAAAATATATAGTCTTGGGATTTGAGTTTCGAATCCATAATTTTATATAAATAAGAAAAAATCGAAGCACTAAATACACATAATACCTAGGTACGTATGAAAAGATGAATGACAGGTAAAAAGCGCGAGCCATTAAATGTTCATCACCTTCGACATTTTGAAATAGATCTAAATAGTCTTGATGATTTGACCATGCAATAAAAGATCGAAAGCTTATGATAGTCTCCTGTATACATCCCTGATTAGAAATAGGGTCAGTTTTTGTCCATTAATTAAATAAGCAAAATTATAATTAATATTTATTATGACACCGATGATTATTCACTTATTAGTAAGTATTATTTCAGCGCTATTTTGAATAAAATATTGTCATGCAAACTTTCGCCATCCTACACTGTTATGACGCAATAAATAACAAATGTTATTTGTATATAATTACAACAAAAATACTATTTTGCATATTAAAATTACAGAAGTGCGATATAATAATAACTACTTAATGTATTATTTTATAAAAGCTCTGAGTTTTTTTTATTCAAAATAGCGCCATTTTGTTATTTGCACCGGCACAGGGTACAATTTGGATGCCAATGTTTTATGTCGTGTTGTAATTTATCATATTTTACATTTCATTACATTTACAGTTCGTATTTTAGATATTTATGTGTATAAATGTTGTTGTTTCAATAAAATACTTTTAAAATTAAGATGAAATTCAATTTTATGAATATATATTATGTTAAAATATATAAAACGTAGCCTAGGCTTAGAAGTTAAAAGTTCAAAAGAATACTAATCTGAATGTATTTGGTTGGTAGGTTAGTCTACCTCGCAGTAGAAACGTTTCATTCTCGGTGGATTGTAGAAACTCATACTTAACTAACTAAATAAAATACATACTTAAAAACTTATTATAACATTTATTAAATTGCTATTTCACTCATACCGACGACACGCACGGTAAATAATACAATATTGTATGCTATAAATACAATTAGAATCTATAAAACTTAAACAAATAATTAATTAAAAGTATTAATATTATCTTCAATAAACAACATAATCGTGAATGGTAATCTATACTTCTATATTCTAAAACGTTATATAAAATTATAGTAAAGCTCTTGTGGTGTAGAAGTCTGTGTTGTACAACCATTGGGTAGAGTTCCTAATAATATTATTTTCATGGTAACTGTTGATTTTTATTGATATATATTTGTCAAGTGTTTTGATTCAGTGTTAGAGTGTTATCAACTATATATGCAATGTGTCCCAAAGTTCATATATGGATAAAATTGTAAAAGTTATTAGAATCATAATCATATAAAACATTAAAGATCTGGAATTTCCATAGCAGCAAAAAAACCAAAAAAAATATGCTGTAAATGTCAATAAAAACATTGAAGAGAATGGTTTAATGAGATAGTCAGTTGTTTTTGAGATACCATATTTTCATAAACGAAAAATATATGTAACTACTTATATCAATATGTTTCAATTATTTATACTATTACAAAACCAGTCGAAAATTGCAAACCCGTGAGAATTCCGATTATAATTAAATCCGGGTAATTAATTCCAATTATCCATTAGATTTGGAGAATCCATTAAGTATTTGTCAACAGTAGGTACAATCACAGATGCTGATATTTATGATCAGAAATGTATCTTTTCACACATTACAGTCAATCTCAGTGTACTTATTAAGTAAAAACAATATATCTACTAGTATTTATGCATCATTAACTAAACAATATGCGGTTTAAATCTTTAATATAAAATATTCTTAATCATTTTAAAATGATTGCTAATACTAGTCCATTTTCTTCAGCAATAGAATGGTTGAATACGTAATTTAGTCGAATATTTTAAATACTCAAATCTATGTACTCTTGTTCTAGTCATTTGAAATATATATTTATGTGGTTGATGTGCAAATAAAATAATTTAAAAATGTATGCCTCTTTTTTTACAATTATCATTTTACGCAAAAGATACCCAATGCTTGACATAAGACTCCTATGAAACTCTAGCATAAATTCGTATTATGCTTCTGCTTACACGACACATGTACTCCCGAACGCAAGGACCGCACAAAGTATGCATTAAGAGAAGGAGGGACCTTACTACTTACTCATATTAGTTCACGGATTTATTTAAGTCCCAAAAAGAGCTTAAAAAACCTTAGCCATTTTTTGGATATCAAGTGTGGCTATTTATAGGTCGCCAGCACAAACTTAGGTATTCTTTATTCTATGGTCGCCAGCCACGTCTTTTTTTTTTGTATACCGGGGGGGAAATCCTCATAGGATCCCCCGCCACTCGAGAGAGCGACGGGGGTATGTCAGACTTGTACTGACTAAAACCCCCCCGGTTCGGTGCTGCTGGCCCTGCGGCGTCACCTTGACAGTTGTGCCGGGCGGCAAAGGAGTGTACCTAAGCTAAGTCGGATAGGGCCAGCCACGTCGCTCAATTCTGAATGCTTATCTAGGGTATTCCCCACCGACCAACTAAATCCGTACAACTCAAAACCGACCAACTAAACTGTTCCCCGCTGACCAACTATATAGTTGGTCGGTGGGGAATGATTAAATTTTACTACTGAGTGTGACCCACGGACCAACTAAATGTTTATAAAGGGTTGGTAAGTAGTTGTAAAATATTAGTCAGTATAAAAACATAACATAACATAAACGTTCACGCCGAATATCCCCGAAGGGAATTGTTAATTTTAATATAAATAATTATATTAAGAAATCATTAATGACTAAGAGTACCTTGAAAGTACCTGATTATTCTAAAAAACGTCTAGCTATGTTACTAGCTAGTAATATAGTATACAAAAATGTTATTAATTTGAATAACATAACAATTTCAACTGACCTGGATGCAGTTATAAGTACAAGTACTAATGTATCTGCAAATTTAGCTTTAAACTAGGTAGTAAGACAAAGGAAAAGGCATACATTTCACTAGTTCATCAGAACATACAGAGCCTTTCCTGCAAATTATTAGAATTAGAGTTATTCGTTAATAAGTACAATGTTAAAATACTTTGTTTGACAGAACACTGGTTAAAAACAGAACAAATGAACTTTAGTTTAAAGAATAACACGGTGGGCAGTTGTTTTAACAGAGAGTCCATAATGTGTGGGGGTAGTATGATACTATTATATGTAGACATTAAATTTAAAGAAAGAAAAGACATCTGTAGACTCTCTGTTGAACAACATGTAGAAATCTCATGCATTGAATTGAGCAAGTATATAATTTTGTGTGTATATCGCCCACCCAAAGGTAACTATGACATCTTTGAAGCAGCGATGGAGGATGCTTTGGGGATGGCTTCCCGCAGCTCCAGAGAGGTTGTAGTTTGTGGGGATTTCAATGTTGACTTATTAGGTGAGGGTCTAGTAAAGGAGAGAATCTTAACATTTTTTCAATCATTTAATCTTCTAAATGTATTTAATGAGCCAACCCGAATTACCTCGACCTCTGCAACATGTTTAGATAATATTTATTGCAATTGTGACTACTCTGGTCACTTCCTTTTTGATAGCATTACCTCAGACCACAAGGGACAATTAATAAATTTAGAATTAACCATTGAAAAAAAAAAGTCAATTGTATGTAGACAGATAACTGAAAAAAAACTTAGCTTATTTGAAAATAATATTAGGTCTAGCATCAGCCCCCCAATGAGAAGCAGTGAAACATTAGAGAATTGTCTTTCTTTCATCAATGAGCTAAAAACAGAATTTAACAAAATCTTTAAAACTAAGAAAATACTATGTAATACAAAATGCTCTTTTGCTGAATGGGCCACTGCTGGAATTAGAATAAGTAGAGATCACCTATATAACATTTATAGAGAAAAGTCCTATAACTTCAACCAAGATTTTATTATTTATGTCAGAAATTATTCAAAAATTTTCAAAAAAGTTTGTGGTGAAGCTAAATCTAGATGCATAAAACATAAAATTAAGAATTCTTCTAACAAGAGTAAGACTGTCTGGAAAATAATTAACAGTGAAACTGGAAAACTAAAGTCCCCGCATGATCTCAATTTATTATTAGATAATGAACTGATACAGTCAAGATCACAAATTGCTGACATTTTTGAAAATCATTTTATAAATACCCCCACTCAGACAACAGAGAAATTAAATTCATGTCCCCAAAAAGCTCTTGAGTTGTTGGAACAAAATGTTACCAAAACAACAGCACAGTTTTCTTTCAAGTATGTTAACAGTAATGATATAATTAAAAATTTTAAAACCATTAGTCTTAAAAAAACCGAAGACATAACAGGAATGTCAGTTTTCGTCATAAACAGAATAATAAATATAATCGCTCCCCATTTAACGATACTTTTTAATAAATGTATAGATATAGGAGAATTTCCAGACTGTATGAAGTTAAGTAGGCTCATCCCACTACATAAATCAGGAGATAGTCAGGACTTTACCAACTATAGGCCTATTTCTATTTTACCAGTTCTCAGTAAGGTTTTCGAGAAAATCATGTCCAACCAAATGCTTTCATATCTATACTTATAATAAATCTGTAGAGAGGTCAATTCTGTACATGAAATATATTTTCAAAATAACCATCAGGTGGTGATTAGGGATCGATACTGATGCCAAAAATGCAATCAGTAAAATTTTTGTCTGTCTGTCTGTCTGTCTGTCTGTCTGTCGGTTTGTATGTTCCTTATGGAAACAAAAACTACTCGACGGATTTTAACGAAACTTGGTACAATTATGTTTCATACACCTGCGCAGGTTTTTGTATACTTTCCAGCAGAGTAGTAAAGGGGAATTTTGGGTAATTTTGGGAAAAAGGGAGAAGTTACTCCATTTTTTAAGCTTCCGTCGCGTGTGCAGCCTCAATGGATAAACTTACAGAGAAATCATGTGTGACGGAAATATTTTTCATAAAATTATCTAAAAAAAAATCCTCAGCAGTTTATGTCTATCTTTTACGGTTGGCTCACAATAACACGTGTAATTCCTGATAGCTTAGCAGTGCGGATCATTCTGATTATATTTGTTTACTCTTACGTTTGTAAACGTCTCACTCATCCCAAATTTAAAAAAGGTAACATTATAACCTATTCAATAAAAAAAGAATCATAGAAATCGGTAGACAAACACCGAAATTATACATAAAATAAGCCATCGCGCCCATGATCAAAACCAAATCTTTACTAATTTACATATAACATACTAGATGGCGCGAGTAGTTGCATCCTAAATCACGTTATGATTTATTTTTAAGATTGTTATAAATACTTCATAGCGTTTTATTTAAAAATTTGCTATTAAACGGAAATACTGAACTATTCATCAAAGCGCATTTAAAATCACCAAACTACAGTGTTTAGGGAGTGCTATAAATTTAATAAATTGAAAACATTGCGCTGAATTTCACAATGCTTGAGCAGTGACTGAAGAAAAAAACCCCAGATATTTAAAAAAACAACGCTACCCGTGCGAAGCTGGGACGATCCACTAGTATTTCAATAAAAATAATATATTCCATGACGAGCAATATGGTTTTACTAAAGGTAGGTCTACTGTAGATGCAGGAGTGTCACTAATGAAACATATTTTTAATTCATGGGAAAACTCCCGGGATGCGTTAGGTATATTTTGTGACCTCACAAAAGCTTTTGATTGTGTAAAAAAGGAAATAGCGTTGACTAAACATAAAAATTTTACGGTTTTGACGAGCAAGCACTGAAATTAATGGCATCATATCTTGGGGTTGGCAGAGGTACTAATACTTCTGAACATCACGTGACTTTGTCACCTGGTGTTCAGAGTACCCACGTTTTGCATGGACAGTGTACTCACGTGATAGGGGGCAGGCCTATCGCCGTTTTGTACGAATACACTGTCACATGACTAAGTACAACTCAGTGGTACAAAAAAAAAACTTAGAAATTTGGTGCAAAATATTGTCGATTTTTATCCGTTTCTGTGACATACCAGGGTGGTATAAATCCATGCGTAGTACCACAGATCAAGACGCACGGCAGTGCGTCAAGCCAAGCCAAGGCGGCGAGCGCGCACCGTGTGTATATTACACGAACCATTTGGAGCGACTTTTTACACCATCATAACTCAAAATCTAATCAACATAAACCAACCAAATTTGGCTCATTTGTTGATATCAAGGATACAAACTAGTAGCCCAATTTCCATAAATACATAACAAAGGGTTATTAAGATATAAACGTCCAAAAATCGCGATTTTTTTAGTGACTCACTGACATATAGATCAAAAACCTAACCCACTTCCAGATATCCCAGGAAGTTGAAATTCGGCATCCAGGTCGGTGATCAAATATTAACAAAGGAAAACATCTGAAAACGGAGATTTATTTAAGATTTTTCAATATTTCCCTCACAAGAACATTTTGTATAGAAATCATATAGTGGGCAAGACGCGCAGGGTGAGGGGCAGGGGCGGGGCATGACGGCCAAAGCGAAGCGAGCGCCAGCCGCGCTCATACTAGGCTTGGGTAGATCCAGCTCCACGAGGGGATTCGAATCACCAGGTTCAGGCTCAGTTCCGGTACTGAATCCTCTTAACCGGGCCGGACCGCTTATCGAATCCGGCTCGGTTAAGAAATTGGGAACTGAATCAAGCAACCAAAAAATACCACGCTTACTTCGCGGAACGTAACGATTGCTATTGACATACATTTAAAAATCAATTAACTGATATGTATTCTGTTTGTGTACAGGCTAGGTTCGCTAACATACAAATATCCATATGTAAAAAAAATAATAATATGTTTAGAAACATCTTAACAACATCTTATAACAATATCTACACATAAATATATGCCAATCAGAATGTTACACAACATAAAACACTATCGTATTTATAATATCACAATAAATACCATTATTTATGAAAAGATTGATAAATCTATTAAACAAAATTGGCAAACAAAGAACACAAAAGGACAACTCTCTTTTCGTCTCTGTCTCCCGAGTTCAAATTGTATTACATTCTTGTCTCGCTCTCACATTCAGCAAGCAAACGTAACGGTAATAATCGAACCGATCCTGAACCTGATGCCTGAGCCTGTTGTTCGAAAACAATAGAACCGAGCCGGTGCGGAGCGGCCCGGTTAAGCGAACTCGCACCTGATAAGAAAGAGTGGGGCCGGTTAGGCCAATCAGGCTCACGCAGGGATTCGAATCATTTGAATCCACCGAGCCGGACCTACACACGGCTAGCTCATACGCGCGAGCGACGCCATGCTGTTCGGTTGTCTAGCGAAATCCCGCCTATAAGGTTGAGTTTTATGCTTCGTCGTCGTATGAGCTACAGCTGGTAACGGTGTTGTAAATTATGATTTTTTTCTTGCTGATTGTTTTTAGATTGGGTTGTTTGTAGGTTTGTTTCTTTTGCCAAATTCATTGATTTGTTTGATTAAAATAGTAGATCGATAGTAAGCATAACATAACATAAACGTTCACGCCGAATATCCCCGAAGGGGTTGGCAGAGGTACTAATACTTCTGAACATCACGTGACTTTGTCACTTGGTGTTCAGAGTACCCACGTTTTGCATGGACAGTGTACTCACGTGATAGGGGGCAGGCCTATCGCCGTTTTGTACGAATACACTGTCACATGACTAAGTACAACTTAGCCATGTGGGTTTCCTAACGATGTTTTCCCTCACCGTTAACAACCATGATAAATTAACCACACATATGTCTTTAGAAAAGACAAATTGGTGTAGGCCCGACCCAGGATTTGAACACTAGTCGTTTGCACGATAACCGAGTGTTCTACCCACTGGGCTATCACGGTTGCTTAAATAGGCTGTCCTCGGTTTGTAAACAAGCGAGCGAAGGAAATTCTAAAAAAGAACGAGGATGATTCATCATTAAAAGCTGGTTTAGAAAATGTTATTACAATAAAAATAGGTGCACGGGTAATGTTACGCAGAAATATTGATGTGAGTAAAGGTCTAGTAAATGGGTCAATAGGAGTGATAGAAAAAATTCATTGGGATGTCGATAGAAATAATACTGCACGTAAAATCACAATAAAATTTAGTCATTTAATATATGAGCTAGAACGTATAAAGACAAAGTTTCAGATATAATGCATTTGTTCACCGGGAACAATTTCCAATTTGCATAGCTTATGCAATCACTATTCACAAATCACAAGGACTTAGTCTGGACAGCGCTCTTCTCGACATAGGCTCTTCGATATTTAGTAGAGGACAGGCTTATGTTGCGCTCTCTAGAGTTAAAACACTCGACGGAGTACATCTCATTAACCTCGATCCCAGTCAAATTAAGGCACAAGGAAGCTCCATAATAGAATATAATCGCCTTCGAACAATATACCGCCCTGACTTGCCGCATTTAAACATAAACAGAAAACGAGTATAAAAAGTTACAGATATACTGAATGGGCAATGCGTCTAAATATTTCTAATATCCAAGACGGTGAAGATCATTGTTCAAAAAATAAAATCAAACGCAGAAAAAGATAAAGTTGATTATCATGATAACTCGTATGTGGAAACGAGCCAAATTAAATCAAAACTTTAATTTAACTTGTATCTACTTTGTATTTCAGGATTATCTGCAGTGCTTGGCAACCATTCAGATATCAATCCTTTTGTCTGCGAAGTCTTTTAGTTAACATATTATAAATTTTTGTATTGTATTTGCTTGGCTAACATTTTTTACATTTAAAATGTTTTTGGTGGGATAATATAATACTATACTAGGTAGTACTCACAAATTATTATTTTTTATTACAAGGAACTCATACATAACTATAAATAGAACATTTCGGAAGGCTATAATTTGATCACTAAATTGAATTTAATATGAATCGTTAGTGAAATATTGTAATATGTTGATAAAAGAATAATTTTGTTTGTGATGTTTTGGTTTAATCAAGTTTACAATTCTAGTCTTTACTACATTCCCAAAAAGAAAATTTTCTATTTTCTAATATTATATGGGTTCCTGGTACAAAAATTAGTCGTCTGCAAATAGGTTTACTGGATGATTTTACGTATTACTTATCACCTGCAAAATTTTACGTTAATTTGCCTACCGCCTATCACGTGATTACACTGTCCAAGCAAAACGTGGGTACCTACTCTGGACACTAGGTGGCGCAGTCACGTGATGTTTCGAAGTATTGGTACCTCTGCCAACTCCTTCCGGAATATACGGCGTTATCATTTGTGTTCAAGTGTAAAAAATGGTATTGTAAACTAGTGAAAACGACAGAAAAATATATTTTTTTATAAAACCAGATTAGCTTTTTTATTTTATTAAGGCTGCATTTATATTTATGCTACCCTGGTACTTAAAATGTAAAAAATGGCTTATATTTATTAAAAAATTCTAAGTTATTTTACCTCTTGATGTTTTTGTACCGGCGAAAATTTTACAAGTACAAACATTCCTATATGAACACCATGTACTTACATGTTTCTGTAAAAAAAACAGTTGGTCGGTGGGGAACGATTAAGTATTTTTTTCCTAATAATATATTAACCGTACAACTAGTTGTACGGTGGGGAAGGATTTTCAAAAATCATTCCCATCCGTACAACTAGTTGTACGGATTAGTTGGTCAGCGGGGAACACCTCGCTTATCTCGATCCGATTTAGCTAAGGTGCGCAAAACATACGCTTGTCGGGCGCTAAAGGCTCACAAAGGTGGATAGACTACAGGCCCAGCGACAAATCTGTTTAAAAAAAGGCCTCTTACCACAGACCTCCTCGTACATATAAAATCTTAGATCCACTGAGCATCAGCTTAGTTTCCACAATTAAACTTTTGAGCTGTTTTCGTTTTTCCCAGCTATTGCTACATTCTGGCAACTCTTAGAGATTTGTACATTATTATCATTCAACAATTTTCCTTGTGTAGTCGGCTTAGATTACCACTACCCTATTTCTTCCCGTGGGTGTTCATAAGAAGCGACTAAGGGTTTCGGGGCTTTTTAAGTGATTTCTGGGCGATGCGGTTGGAGACCCGGCACCAATAACCTTTAACAATATTTTCCCCATTCAAAACCTAAAAGTCGCTGAGGAATTTCTTATTTTCAAGCTCCGGCAACCCCTTTTAGGGATTCAAAACCGTGAGTAATTTGGCATCATTACAATTTCCTTATTTAGCTGTGTCTGGTCGACTTAAATAGCACTAACACTAACCGATTTCTTTCCATGGGTGTCATAAGACAACTCAAAAGTATTGCGGCCTTTAAAGTAAAAAAGGGATTAAAACCGTATTATAAAATATCTTGTATTTAATAGTCTTATTCCGCATATCCACCTTGGTTCAATAGTGGACCGGTTTGATATGTGATGAATGTATAAACATTGGGTAGTCAAACATGTCAGCCTTAATAAATAAATAAGTTTATTTTAAATATTAGTGTTAAGTTATAAATATTTGTAAGTACTTACTAACCCACTGTATTTTATTATGTGTACTAACACAATGGATCCTAGTTATCTGAATAAAGAATTTATATAATATGCTAACAACGTGGTAGTTTACTGGGAATGAAATGATACAGAGGGTTTGAGTCTTGCACAGACCACCCCCAAGGGGGTTATCTATGGAGTCTTGATTTACTATTCAGCTTTTACCAAGGCTGAGTAAAGTTTCATTAGCGCATCTTAGTGATGAGGGAAATATTGTGACCCCTATGTCTAAATTATACGTCACATGTGCCAGTTTGTTTCAAGGAGAGGCGATATGATATTATATATCATATCGCGTGCAATAAAAACAACTATTTAAAAGTTGTTAGGTTAGCTGATCACACCTGCTCTTTTTACCTTATATGTGCAACTACCAAACAACGTTCTTTTAGCCACGACTATAAATACTAAAAAGAGGTAACCAATCCATCGGACTTAGAAATTGGCGAGTTGATTTTGGATGTTCAGTGGGAAAAAGCTTGGGACTCCAAAATCATGAGTCACGTCTTACAGCACCGACAGGACGAAATAGGTTAGTTCTATGCCAAGCTATGACCACTTCCAACAAATAATAGGCTATTTGACTAAGTTTTGAAAACTATCTTACGGTGTTAATTTATTTATAAGGAGCCCTAAAAAAATATTTTTCTGTCTTCATTTTAGCTATTTTATTAAAAAATCGAAAAAGAAAATGCAATATTCAAATGTACCGCGAAAACGCGACTTTAAGTAATATGGCGGCTGTAGCACAAATGACGTCAATTCCGCATTAACCACCAATGAGCGAAGCGATACATAGTCTGTTTATGCGCGATCTACCTCATTATAGAAATTAGCCAATCACGCTCGTTTTTAGTCACGTGACAGTTGCATCGAAAATACTTATTTTAGAAGACGGATTTTAGTGAAATAATGCAATATTTTTATCTCGCATTGTTACATTAAATATTAAGACTAGTGAAATAAAAGAAATGTATATTTTTATTACAGTCAAATAGCCTATTACATTCAAACTAAACTCAAACATTAACTCCGTATATACACGAAGGGGTTCGGCAGAGGTACTAATACATCTGAGCATCACGTGACATTGTCACCCGGTGTTCAGAGTACCCACGTTTTGCTTGGACAGTGTACTCACGTGATAGGGGGCAGGCCTATCGCCGTTTTGTAGGAATACTGATGACTTAATCAATAAATCAGGGATTAGAAATGAGAACACTCGTTGTACCACGGAATGATAGAGAATATATATTAATAAAAAAAAGAAGAACACCACAGAGTACATGAGCATAGAATACGTATGGAAGGCAGACTATTTAAATATAAGTTCAACACTCCTGCCAAATTGTAGCCTTCCATGTTCTAAATTAATTACAAAGTAACAACATAAGACACACAAATTAAATTAAATGTTACATAACATATCAATTGACAACATTCCTATTTCATTTCTTAGATAGTGAAATTTAACTCTCGGTAAAGCCTTTGTTAGAAAGTCAGCAAGCTGATTATTTGATGAAACATAATTTAAATCAATAACTTTGGCATAATACTTTTCTTTAATGAAATGATATTTAGTGTCTATATGTTTACACCTCTTATGAAAGTTTATGTTTTTAATCACACTTATCGCACTTTGATTGTCAATATTTACTACTATGGTTTGTTGATTTAATTCACCCAGGTCAAATAACAATTGTTTGATCCAAATAGCTTCTTTGGTGGCAGCACAGGCTGCCATAAACTCGGCCTCTGTAGTAGACAGAGCAACAGTGTGTTGCCTCTGACTAGACCATGTCACAGCAGCTCCATTTTTAATAAATATGTACCCAGTTGTTGACCTTCTAGTTGTTATGTCATTGGCATAATCAGCATCACTGTATCCAACTAGCTCTGAAGATTTTGATGCTGATAGGTAGCATAGACCCAAATTAACAGTGTCTTTCAGATACTTTAGAATTTTCTTAACAGCTTTCCAGTGAGATTCATTATAGCAGTTCAAAAATCTACTTACCAAGCTTACAGCAAACATTATGTCTGGTCGACTTACTATAGCAACATGCATCAGAGAACCAACTGCTTCTCGGTAAGGAAGATTCATGTCAGGCTGGTGCTCACTTTTCTCTAGCTTTGAATGAGGATCAACTGGAACACTATTGGGGTTGGCATTTTCCATGTTAAATTTATTTAATAGCTGTTTAATATATTTAGATTGATGTATAAAGATGTATTTGTCAGAAACTTGAATGTCCATTCCAACAAAATTTCCAGGTGGGCATATTGTCATATCAAATATTGTTTTCAAATCATTTGTTACAGATTGCAACACAGACTTTGATTTTGAAAATAGGAGCCCATCATCCACATACATACAGAAATAACACTTTATTCCTTTTACATTTGCCACATAGACACATTGATCTGCTTTACTATTTATGAAACCAAATTTCTGAAGTACAGAATTAAATTTAGTATTCCAGCACCTTGGTGCTTGTTTGAGACCATACAGTGACTTTATTAATTTACATACTTTATTTGGTGCATATATTAGACCTTTAGGGGGATACATATATATGTTTTCTTGCAGTTCCCCATACAGAAAAGCAGTCTTAATATCAAGTTGTAGAATATCATAACCATTTTGAGCGGCTAGAGATAACAATAAACGAATTGAATCATACCTGACAGTGGGCGAAAATGTTTCTTTGTAGTCTATACCTTTGGCTTGTGCATAACCTTTAGCACATAATCTGGACTTGAAGCGGGGACCTGTTGGTTGATCTTTGACTCTGAAAACCCATTTAGAGCCAATGATGTTTGTTTTTTCTGGTTTGTTTACCAATGTCCATGTACCATTTCTTCTATGGGCTTCGAGTTCCTCTTCGATAGACTCTTTCCATTTTTCAGCATTTTCACCAGAAATAGCTTCTCTGTATGTTTCAGGGACTTGTTCAAGTGCTAAGCATTCATCATAGCAAAGGTAAGTTTGTTCTTTATTTTTATTCCTAGGTCTCAATGTTATGGTGCTTCGGAATGGAATATCAACCTCACCATCGGGTAAGTATTCATCTGAATCTGAGTTATTTTTAACAGTATTGTATGAGCTATCTGAGCTATATGATTCTTTTCTGCTTTCTTCATTAGACTCATTTGAAATTAAACTTTCTTCATTTCTTTTGGAATGCATATCAAGTGTTTTATTTTCTGTTTCAGACAATTCCAAAGATGCATAGTTTCTCTTCACAGTGGATTCTAGAAATACAGCATCCCTGCTCTTAATAACATTTTTAGTATTTGGTATTATGAACCTGTATCCTTTTGTGTTTTCGCAATAACCAATAAAAATCATCTTTTGTGCTTTTGGATCCCACTTTTTGCGTTTTACTTTTGGCAGGTGGACCATAGCTTCACACCCAAACACTTTCATATGACTTAAATTTGGTTTATGACCAGACCAAACCTCTTCTGGGGTTTTAAATGACAAGGTTCTAGTTGGAGATCTGTTAATGATATATGCAGCAGTTTTTATAGCCTCAGCCCAGAAAAACTTTGCCAAGCCAGCATTCAGTATCATACACCTTGCTTTCTCAACTAGTGTTCTATTAAGCCTCTCTGCAGCTCCATTTTGTTCTGGAGTATAAGGTGTTGATGTTTGATGTCTTATTCCAGCACTTGATAGGAAGTCAGTGAATGGTTTGTTGACATATTCTAGGCCATTGTCAGTCCGAATACATTTGAGTTTACAATCAGTTTGATTTTCAGCTTCTGTTTTGAACTCTTTGAATTTTGACAATACCTCTGTTTTATTATTCAAAATGTACACATACACTTTTTTGGAATAATCATCCAAAAATGTTAAGAAGTATTTAGCCCCTCCTAATGATTGTGTTTCCATGGGGCCACACAAGTCAGAATGCACCAGTTCCAATAGCTTTGAAGAATGTGATCCTTGACTCTTGAAAGGCAATCTTGTTTGTTTGCCCTCTTTACATGTAATACAAGTTACATTCACTTCTTTATCAGATAATGTTATTCCTTCTGAACATTCTTTTAATTTCTTTAAAGTGTCAAAGTGCAAATGACCCATTCTTTGATGCCATAAATATACATCATCTTGTTTAACATCAGACATGCATGCATAATCAGTATTAATATTAAGCCGGTACATGTTGTTAATTTTTGTTGCTGTTGCTACAATAACATTTAGTTGATTCAGTATAACACACCCTTTAGAATCAAATTTAACTTGACCACCATTTTCTGTAATTTGATGTACAGATATTAAATTCACTGCAAGTTCTGGTACATACAAGACATTTTTAAATAGAATTGTATTTGTATGATTTTCTCGATTCAATGTATTCAAGGTTACATCACCAGAGCAACTTACTGAGAGTGTTTTGTTATTAGCAACTTTTATTTGCTCAATAGGTGGTGACTGTTGATTTTGGAGAAGGTTTCGGTGTCTCGTCATGTGCATGGTTGCGCCAGAATCAATGAACCATGCAGAGCTGTTGTTGTCAAATGGAGTGACAAACGCGGCAGCATATGAACTATTTGATTTAGCAACCTTTTCTTTCGGTTTAGACCTGCATTCTGGACTTTTGTGTCCATATTTATTACACTGAAAACATCTAGGACCTTTGTTTAACTTCTTTTTCACATTCTTAGTTTGATAACCATGAGCAGATGTAAAAGCAGAGTTACTGTTTTCAGATTTAACTTCTTGGAGCAATTTAGTTTTAACTGAGTCTGCACTTATTTTATATATTCATCTATATTTTGGCAACAAGAGAGTGTAGTTGTACAGAGATCACGTAGTAGGCCAACTCTGCGTGTAAGCCCCGAGTCGTCGAAAGCGCGGGACAGGTTCTCCTTCTCCCACACTTCTTTGGCTGTTTCTGCCTCTTGGATATGTACGAAGTTGGTACTATCGACAAGTAAAATGATTTTCGATTTTGCTTTTGTGTCTTTTTTCTTGTCAATTGGTTCGTCGTTGGGATTTTCAATACATTCCCAAAGCTCTTCATGTTGAAGGTATGTTTTAACAGCAAACAGCCAGGTACTGTAATTTTCTCGGCCTGTTAATTTTTCTATAAATGCCAGAGGATTGCTACTCGCCATGATGATTTGATAAAACTGAGACACGCGGCTTTTAGGTTATACCGGTACACTGCCAATTCGCTCGAAACTGTTTGTAATCCCGTTTTATGCGTATAATTAACTCTGCTGACACTTTCTTTACAACTTGGGCTTAACTGGGCCTCATAACCTGATGACTTAATCAATAAATCAGGGATTAGAAATGAGAACACTCGTTGTACCACGGAATGATAGAGAATATATATTAATAAAAAAAAGAAGAACACCACAGAGTACATGAGCATAGAATACGTATGGAAGGCAGACTATTTAAATATAAGTTCAACAAATACACTGTCACCTAACCATGTGGGCTTTCTCAAGATGGTATACAACAACCAAGATATACTCGTATTAACCACACATATTACTTTAGAAAAGACACATTGGTGTAGGAAAGTTACATAAACAATAGAAAATCATTTAGTTGTGTCTAGTGATGGGCGCGTTGGCAATATTGCCATTGCCGGCAATTCCCGGCAAGGCAATGTTGCCGGCAATTCCCAATATTGCCGGCAATCTTGGCAACATTGCCAGAACATTAGACATGCGCATAACGCTTCAGTGAAAAGAACTTAGTTCATTTAGTTCCTTCACTTCAAAGAACTACTTCGCGAATGTAGTCCAGTAGTCCAATTCGTTCAACGGCTCATTAGGCTCCTTCAGAGCCGTTGGACTAAATGAACTACAGAACGAATTGGACTAAATGAAGAGATTGAGTTGGAAAGATTAATAACTTGCGGTTCTCGTTCCTTTTGGCGTTCTTGTATTTTAAATTATAAAAACACTCGCTAGTTCGCGAATGAAGAAAATGATGCTGTTGATAATGATTAGTGAATGAGTCCCATATGTTGTATTACTTTTATTTAATTTTGCAGAAATATAGTTATTTAAAATGAAGTGGTTAAATTAGCTAATTATAATCAGCTAATTTATAATTAGATAATTATCAATTCTAACTTTTATATTTATAAAGATGTCGATTTTGCTCCATACTTTCCAGGCTTAGGACTGACAACTAAAACATCTATACATATTACTAATATTTTCACTATTAGAAAATAAACGTCAAAATAACTACATTGACGGGTCTCGAACCTCGTAATATGTATGTATTTGTATTTGTGTAACCGAAGTGTTTTAGCAGCAAACAAATATAGTTCTTATCACGATGTGTGGAGAGCTATTTTCGCCCGCGAAAGCATAGCAATGCATAAGTGAGGTGAACTAATAAGGTGTCAGTATTCGATTTGTGATCAAACAAATATAGTCCTTAACACCATGACCGAAGAATGTTTTTCGCCTGTCAGTAAGGTGAAGCATTAAGTGAAGGAATAAGGTGGACTAATAAGCGAGTGAAGGAAGGAATGGTTTGCATTTTCAACTGAAGGCATTCAAAAGAAGCATTCATTCGCGAACTACACACCTCTACAGAACATTAAATCAATATTTTTTATTTGTATGATGTCGTTTGGTGGTACATCGAATCATCAATTACTATTATTTGGGGTATTTATAGTGGCCTGGTACTATGAATACCACACAATACACTGTACACCCCACTCTGAATGGTTTTTGTATACACCGATGCTTTTTTTGTTTACTAAAATACTGAACTTAACTTTTTTGATGCTTGCTCTAGTAGAACATTATGAGCTGCAGTACGCGGGGGGTGGGTGATAATGTTGGTTATGGTTACTGATAATGCGGCAAATATGATCAAATGTGCTAGAATAAAAAGTGACAATTATTCTCATATCATGTCATTCGGATGCATTACACGCTGCATTTAGTGGTTGGTGATGTTCTCAAGATAAGCCATATCAAGAATATGTTTGTTTTCGTGGTGGCAATAGTTAAGTGTGTGTCTAATTCACACATCCTTAATGCAGATTTCACTAAGTTAGCGAAGGATAAATTGACGAATACTTCTCTTATATTACCGGTCAAAACCAGATGGGGTAGTTATTTAGACTGTCTTCAAAATTTCGTAAAATCTAAAGTGATATTACAGTCTTTGGCAGTAACGTCTGAAAACACTGAGTTCCTAAAATACAAAACAAAGATTTTACAAGAAAATACATGGATAGAAATTAATAAACACATTGAACTCTTGCAACCAATCGTCAAATAGATAGTTCAATTAGAAGGGGACATTTAGTACATCAAGCTCTTAAAGTAATCAAAAGCGTGCTTCATAGTTCAATGAGGAGATCTGCAAAGAAGAAGTTGAGGATCTACGTGCAAAGTATTCACAACGACAAACCCACTCTTTAAAGGCAGTACGTTATGCTGCAGCCATTTTAGATCAAAATAATCAGGGAGTGTCCTTAGCTACTGGGAAAAATCTAGATGGGTGTCAATTCATTTTGGATCATTCACAATATAATGGCGACAGAGGTATAGATGTCTTCAATGAACTAGCAGAGGACAAGAATAGAACAAATAGTTATAGCAAAGATTTCATTTAGTCATCGCCATCGGCTAACAAAGTTCCACCTGTGTCTTGATGGACACTTTTCTTCCCACAGACTGATTTGGGAAAAACTGCTGTAAGAATTCTATCCATCCCATCAACATCTGCTTCTGTAGAAAGAAGTTTTTCGACCTTTGCTAATATTCACTCCTGTAAAAGAAACAAACTCACTACAGAACGAGCTGGAAAATTGTGTTTTATCGCACACAATTGGAAACTTCTTAACCCAAAAACATAAACGACAAAAGAAAAAACTTTAGTAACTGTGCCTACTCAAGAATCAGACAATCGATTTTATTGACACTTGATTGAAAAATGATATAATTATTAGTTACACGGTAAACTCAATTACGTATAGTTATTTTGAATACTGAAAAAAACTAATGAAAAAAATACGAAAAAAAATATATTGAATGATTGTAAATACATTGATTGAAAAATTTTAAATGCGCCAGCCGCAACAATAAAAAAAATAAGGTACATAAAATACTTTTAACGTCATATGGTGCTTTGGCTGACAGTCCTAAGCCTGCAAATCATGAAGGAATTTTTTCAGTAGTGTATAAAAAACTAAAGAAATAAACTTTATCATCAAATTGGGTTTTATTTGTTTACTTACAGATAAACTATTTAATAAGTTACCTTAAAATTTTGTAGTAGAAGCAATAGCTCGAACAAGAACTTTAGATCTGTTCAATCAACCAATCGATCCAATTCAATTGTATGAAATTTTCAGACCATTCAGCTAATCTTTTACACAATATATATTTCAATTATTTTTTACATATTTTTTTATAAATCCACAAAGAAACATTTGTTTTTGGGAGTATAATGTAAGTTGTCACTGGATTCTACTTAAAATATTGCCGGCAACGTTGCCGCAGCAATATTATGGCAATGTTGCCGGCAATGTTGCTGGCTATATTGCCGGTAACATTGCCGAAATTTGGCAATTCAGGTTTAATCATAGATATTTTCAAAATGTTAGCACTAGTATCGATAAAGCATTATATTTTTATAACAAATATTATAGTAATAAAACTTTTAATTAAGAATTTCAGGTAAGTTGCCACACATTTCCACTTTTTGGCAACGTTGCCGGCAACTTCCAGGCAACATGGCAATGTTGCCGGCAATCGCCCATCACTAGTTGTGTCCAATGTATATATAATTGAATGTGTAAATTTTTTTTTACATAAGTATATGGAAAAATCCATCAAAAAACAACATTTTATTTTTACTTTTGTTCTTTTAAATCTAACACACATCTACAGAAAAGACAATGTAAATAGAATAGAAAACTCTTAATTGCACTTCAAAATCTAAACATAAATTAGTAATCATATTATTAAATTATTTTATTTTATTATTATTTTATTTTCTTTGGAAGATTAACAGACCAAAACAAACAATATAATACTAATTATGAATACACAATGCCATTTACAAATCTTCACCTATAGAAAAATTACATAATACTTACAGAACTAAAAGATTTAGGTAAAAATTAAATAAATACAAGTATATTCCTATAATTTCTATTTTGCCCTAGACAATTAATTACTATTTAACACAACCAGCTATTTTATCATTTTTGAGATTTTGTACAATAATTACAGTTGTTTATTGCTAACAATATTTGATACATACAGCATATCCCTACATAAAAACATAGTAAATATAATTACTATATTATAAATACATTTTGTACTATTACCCATTAGACCTAAAAACTCTTTGTAAAATGAATTAAAATTATAAACTGTACATACATACATACATAAACTCATGGCTATATTTCCCTAGAAGGGGTAGCCAGAGCTAAGGAATTGTAAATTCCTCAGCCACTTTTGGAAGTTGAGTGGGGAAAAGATGGTAAAATATAGGTATATAAACTGTGTCATATGAAATAGTTGATAGCTCAAAGTTAGAGGCTCACATTGTAATGAGCTGCAGTCATGTACAAGTTGCAGGGTGCAGTTTTCACAGTATAGGTAGGCTTCAATATGGACGCTAGCTGAAAGGACATGATACAACATTAAATTTCATGTTAAATTTAATAATATCTGTAAGTTTTACTTATTTTATGTAGGATGCAATTTGAAACAAAGCACTTAATTCAAACTTACAATTTCACAACATCATCTATCTCCTCTTTAGCTGATACTTCTGAAAATGAAATATTTTGTTCCCTGGTGTTAATGACCACAAGCATGACATAGAGCAGGAGTATTGGTGCTTGGTTCCATTGCTGTGATACTGGGACATAAATAAGTAAAAATCAGCAATGTGGGTTTCTTGACAATCATTTTCCCATCTTTACAATAACAACATACATACATATACTTATAATATTATTTTTGTTTCGGGTAGGCAGAGACTATCAATCACTATTTTGTATCACTTTTACACATTTTACACCGGGCTTTTTCTATTTAATTGAAATTTGTCCTCCGTGGTCACCCTCTACTAATTTTTCCATCCAAATTGGCTCTATAAATCTTTAACTAATTTACATACAAATTAAGAAACTAATACATTAACCACACCATTTCAACATACATACATATATTCACGGCTATTGAAGAAGTAGCCAGAGCTAGGGAATTAAAAATTCCTCAGCCACTTTTGGAAGCCATTTCAAATTCAAGTAATTTATTGCATTCATATTATTCTTCATTCCAGTTATGAAACCCTGTAAGGGCACTTCAATCCATAGTTAAACCCATTATATTTACAACATACTAATGCCCACATTATACGCTATAAATTCCAAAAAGGAGTAGGCCCAGCCCAGCAGTCATTTATGGTTGTTGATAGTAAACAATCTATTATCATAGCCAGGCCACAGATTTTATGTTTATATTTTTAAAAAAGCAGGTGATTAACCCTACAATATTTTTGGATCATTATAATTGTCACAGCAATAATAACCTTTTCCTTCCCATAGGTGATTGTAAGAGGCGACTAAGGGTTTTTGGGCATCTTAAGAGATTTTTGGGCAATATGGTTGAAGACTCATCACCAATAACCTTTATTTTACTATCTTGAGGAATTTCTAGTTCTGAAGCTCTGGCTACCCCTACTAGGGATATATAAGGGTGAGTATATGTATGTACGTTCACTTACCCAATAACTTGGACTACAACATTGGTTTTTGTCATGATTCACAACACTGGCTAAGTCTTTCAGCACAACTATTAAATAATGCATCCGTGCAGGTTCCTACTCTGAAGAATATCGCTCCAAATGGTCTGAATATTGAGCCAGTAATGTTAGTTAAATGACTGTTGGCGTCAACAGGATAATCACATAGACAACAACAATCGGATTCATTCTCGTCTGAATTAGAATCCATGTCCTTCTCTTCAAGTGATACTCTAGGTTCTTTCGATATCAGCTTGTAATCATATTCAAATTGTTTAGATACTGGCTGAGAAGTAATAAGCGTAGCCATTTAATTTTTAAATGGAATTTAATGTTGTAGACTGGCATCAATTTTGAGGTTAGGTTAGATCAGCTGTAGCGTAATTTAAGCACACTTCAAAATAAACTATCTTGTTTTCAATAAGCTCGTTAGTCGGTACTATCAAAGAGTTTGAGATCTAACAAAATATTCCTTTTACGTTGCACAAAAATTGTTATGGAAATTTTAATATAAAAACAGTTAAACTTTATCCAAAACAAACTCATCACAACACAACAAACAATCTATCTATCAATCAATTCATTAATTCAAATTTCGATCAATCAATCAATAAACTATAGAGTGTGTCAAAGAGAGTAGGAAAACATAGGAACTTACGTCACATAATTTAAGTAGCGACATCTTCTGTTAAAAAGTTGCATTTATGTTAGTTTACAATATAAATACATAAATCGTGCAAAGTCGTATGTAGTCTTACACTTCAGTATTTGAAAACGAAATAGATATTCGTTCTCTTCCGCATAAGGTGATTTAAACATCATGTAACCTTATGATACGCTCATAATATTATGTGATATCGTGATAAGGATATAAATACGAGCATAGAAGAAAGTTGAAGGTTGTTTGCTCCCTTTTTCAATTCAGTCATTTTATTTCATTTGTTGCTCTCAATCGTGGAACGTAAATTTGTGTAGTCGGTGTAAATTGATTTATAAGAGTACACATAGTTACGAATTTTAAACATATTTCCTATTCTCAGTAGATAAATATATAATGGTGCATATTTAATTGATTAAAACATAAAATAAGCTTCTAAAATATAAATTGTTTATGAGTGATTTATTTATTCTCTGTAACCTCATGTTTTTACTCATATAGCTAAATTCAAATCATTTATTTCGAATAATTCATATCACATAATAGAAGAAATTAAGTATAAATGTCAAATATAAGATTAATAAAAAAAAGTACATGATTAAAAGTAACAAAAAATTATAATAAATTAAATCAATTAAACAAAACTTCTAAAACATTAATTAAATAACAATTATAAAATAAAACATACACGATTAAAATTTAATATTCAGATGTAGGAGCAACCACTAGCATGCAGACGCATCCACCTCACAAACATCAGTGAATCCCACCGCTCAGCCAATACGCTCAGGAAGCGCATGATTGCATGGAAATCATCAACATGAGCCTGTGCAAACATTGCTGAAGCACTGCAAAAACGTGGCATCCCCAACAATATCCTGAATGCATTGTTATACTGAATGTTCAGATCCTTGTACGCTCGATTTGTAAAGCTGGCCCATAGGGTGCACGTGTAAAAGTTCTGGCAGTGTGCCTTAAATAATGTTAATTTCACTTGTCTAGTACAACGCGCAAACCTGCACGCCAGCATATTACAACGGATGGACAAGGATCTACGCTCCCTCTCAATGTGAACATTATCACACAAGTTATCGGTAACCCAGTGACCCAGATACTTAAATGAACTAACCTGGTTCAGTGGCACCCCGGAAAGAGTTACTTGTGGTACATTTGAGTAACTTTTGTTACCTGACTTAAAAATGTTATAAGTTATTCTTAATAATATTAAGAACAAATATTTTGATAGAAAATTAGGGTTTATTTTAACCTTACTTCTTTTCCCTGGATTCTGTGTCGTGTTC
This sequence comes from Bedellia somnulentella, assembly GCA_963576735.1. Lineage (NCBI taxonomy): Eukaryota > Metazoa > Arthropoda > Insecta > Lepidoptera > Bedelliidae > Bedellia > Bedellia somnulentella. The sequence goes on along the minus strand of OY755192.1, from coordinate 5,661,761 downwards.
CTTCAATATCTGAAATATATTTGATCAACCCAATTGAATCAGTTAATCAATCAAGTAAATATAACCAAAACAACTTAAAAATATAAGATTAGATTATTTACGTAATAAATGAAACTTGTAAACGTTTTGATTAACCTTGATAATGGTTGGAACGTCGAGTATCCTTCGCAACACAATATCTTACATCAATAGATACCAACATAAAAAAAGATTGATCACACAGTGTTGTGACTCCTCTTCGCTGAGACATTTTTCAGTATCGTCGAGCAGAAAAATGAAATTTGTTCAATTTACGTATAGTGATAAGCCCCAAGACATTCGTGTGGGCTATGTAGATGGAAATAATGTTGTTGACATAAATAAAAACAACTCTTCACTGTCTTCAACTTTGCTAGGTATTCTCCAAAATGGCCAGCTAAATGAAGTCGGAAAGTAAGTACATATCCATTTTTTACTACAGGCTAACCTTAAATTTATAATAACTATTTAACCCAGATAATTAAACTTATTAATCAGAATATCTATGCAAATATTGGCATCTCATTTCTCATTTACTCAGGCGATAGGCCTGCCCCCTATCACGTGAGTACACTGTCTAAGCAAAACGTGGGTACCTTCTCTGGACACTAGATGGCGCTGCCATGTGAGTTCAGAAGTATTGGTACCTCTGCCAACCCCTTCGGGGATAAACGGCGTGAACGTTTATGTTATGTTATGTTTTATATTGGCATCTCAGTTAAAAGGCATCCACAGATATCTGATCATTCTGACTCCACTGTTACTGGTTTGTCACTATCACCATCCATTACCTCCTACAAGTTTTATCAAGTCATGAATACCAAAAATCATTATATTTAGTCCCATCTGAATCCAAGAAACCAATCTGTTTTAATGTAATTTGTTTTGAAAACTAGTTATAAAAAAAACCAACTGAACATAAAGGAAACAGAACTGAATGTTTAGATTTAGCCATTAAACAAGCTTTTAAAATCAATCTTGATAGCTCAGTGTGAGTACTGGCTCCAATGTAGAAAAGCATAGATTCAAATCCTGATATTTTTTAACTACTAAATTGAATACATATGAAACTACCATTGTTTCACAAGAAAAAATGCAAAAACTCTCCAAATTCATCTATGTTTTATGTTTTAAATATCTATAATTCAATTCATCAAATAACCAAATAAATAATAATATAGCATAATTAAATGAGATTGTCTGCAGCATAGGTTGACTAAAATAAGAACTTTATTATAAGACATATAGAACTAAATTCCATCACAAAAAAAGTAATTAGGTACATAGGTGTTATTCCTCACTATCCTCACTTTAGTCAATTATTCCTCGGAATAACAAGGAAAGACTCACAGCTTTAGGGTCAAGGTTATGTGAGTGTTGAGTGCAGTTACCTAAAAAAAAGCTTGCGCAAATAATTAACTTCAAAAATTATATTTTATTTACAGGAAAAATAAAAAATATTTTAAAAGGCATGACATGATAGTCCAGTGGGTAGAACACCCGCCCGAAAAACAGAAGGGCGTGAGTTCCAATCCTGGGACGGGCCTACACCAATTTGTCTTTTCTAAAGTCATATGTGTGGTTAATTTATCATGGTTGCTAACGGTGAGGGAAAACATCGTGAGGAAACCCACATGGCTGAGTTGTACTTAGTCATGTGACAGTGTATTCGTACAAAACGGCGATAGGCCTGCCCCCTATCACGTGAGTACACTGTCTAAGCAAAACGTGGGTACCTTCCCTGGAAACTAGATGGCGCTTGCCATGTGAGTTCAGGAGTATTGGTACCTCTGCCAACCCCTTCGGGGATAAACGGCGTGAACGTTTATGTTATGTTATGTTATTTTAAAAGGTTGCTGGTCTAATCAGGCCGGATCTAGAATTGGTGGTATTTTAGTAAAAAATCCCGCAGGCACAATGGTATATATATACATAATATGCAAGGTGAAATTATAGTACGCATACTATACTTACTGGTTACACTGGTTAGGTGTTTACCTTATTTATTGCCTTTTTAAATGACCCATGGGTATGTCCAAAATATCAGCAGGAAGCTAACTTTGTTAAACATGTGAAGGGAGCATTTTTAAAATAACTACTTTGGTACAAGAAGTTTGTGCTTTAAGAGTTAACAGTATGCCTGTCCGCTATCCCCTTCTTTGTATTTCTTTGTTTGTTGCTAATGTTTGACAGCAAACATCAAATTCTCAAATGTGTTGCAAGTAATAGTTAGTATGCCACTTATATTCCATACGACAAAATGCACTGAAAATAGTTTAAATAAATAATGAAGCTGTGCTACAATATTTAAAATTTGTTGTGGTAGTAGCCACAGAAACCTTTGAAAATTTCAGCTGTCTAGCTATTAAAGTTCATGTGATACAGTCTTGTGGCGGACAGACTTACAAGTCACATAAAATAACATAGAAACGATCACGCCTTTTATCCCCGAAGGGTTTGGCAGAGGTACCAATATCTCTGAATCTAGCGCCATCTAGTGTCCAGAGAAGGTACCCACGTTTTGCTTGGACAGTGTACTCACGTGATAGGGGGCAGGCCTATGGCCGTTTTGTACGAATACACTGTCACATGGCTAAGTACAACTTAGCCATGTGGGTTTCCTCACGATGTTTTCCCTCACCGTTAACAACCATGATAAATTAACCACACATATAACTTTTAGAAAAGACAAATTTGTGTAGGCCCGACCCGAGATTTGAACTCACGCCCTTATGTTTACGGGTGCTTGTTCTACCCATTGGACAATCATGTCGTTTCTTACTACTTACTTCTTCCTACTACTTTCAAGTGTAAACATAATAATATTGCACTCTGACAAAATAGCAGGCTATTTTTTTCTAAACATACATACATATTCTCACGCCGTTAGTTCCCATTGGGGTAGGCAGAGACTATCGATCGCCACTTTGTACGATCCTGGCAAACCTCTCTAGCTTCATTCACATCCATCAATCTTTTCATACATGCTCTTTTATTCTTCGTACTTCGGACACCTGCCTTTTTGAGCACATTTTCTATTTGATCTAAATGTGTCCTCCGAGGTCGTCCTCTACTAACATTACCTTCCACATTGCCTTTTCAGACACTGACTTACTAGACATTAGACTATCCAGTGCTCCATTTACCGCATTACCCTTTTTCACTCTTCTCTCGATATCTTCATCACACTTTCCATCCCTAGTAAACAAACTTCCCAAATATACAAACTCTTTCACTTGTTCCACTTTCTTACCATTAATCTCAATCACGCATTCGGTCATATTCTCCTCTCTCTCGAAAACCATGGTTTTGGTTTTATCCACATTTACTCTCATTCCTTTTCTTTCAAACGACGCACATGCAATATTCATCATCTCTTGCAACTCCTCAACCGACGATGCAAGTAACACTTGATCATCAGCATATAAGAGGCATTTGATGACGAATCCACCCATTCTCAGTCCATAATCACTTTCACGCAACTCTATCAGACAGTCATCCAAGAACAAGTTGAAGAGCCACGGAGAAGCTACACATCCCTGTCGGACACCCCTAGAGATACCGAACCAGTCTGTGTTTTCCCCGTTTATTCTTACACATGCACTAGAATCCTCATAGAATGATACCAGTGCACGTATAAGTTGGCTCCCCAAGCCGAACTTGGATAACACCTCCCACAAATACTTCCTTACCACCCTATCATACGCCTTCTCTAAATCTATGAAGGAGCAGTACACCTTTCGATTCTTGGCTAAGAACTTTTCAGTGATGCTCCTTAAAGAGAAGATTTGATCCATACATCCCATTCCCTTTCTAAATCCTGCTTGCACATCCCAAATTTTGTCATCTGTTTCATTCATCACTCTTTCAATCAATACCATTGCATACAATTTACCGACAACACTGAGTAGGCTGATTCCGCGGTAGTTTTTAGCTTCCTGGTGTGACCCTTTTCCTTTATATAAGGGCACAATTACTGCCCTGCACCAATCTCGTGGTACTTTACCACTCGACCAACACTTTTGAAAAAGGAAGTACAGCCAGGAAGCCACCAACCCTTTACCAGCCCTCAGCATTTCGATACTTATCCTATCATACCCTGCCGCTTTCCCTACTTTCATACTTTTCAATGCTTTCATTACTTCTTCCATACTAATCTCACTGTCACTACTGTCACCCAATGCCTCATTCCAGTCAACATTGCTGCCAATTGGCGAAGAAATAGGTGAATCCTCTTTTTCAAAGAGTCCCTCAAAATAGTTCTTCCATACTCGTCTTATGCTACTTTCATCCGTCGCCAATTCACCCTGTTCATCTCTCACTACATTCACTCTCGTGTTTTTTCTAAACTTTATAATAAATACCTCATAAATTATATTTGCGAGTCTGCTTTTTTCAAGTAATTTGTTTTTATTTGCTTTTTTACCAAACATAAAAATGTATAAATAGTAAAAATTATTGCTATTCATTTTGAATAAATAGTTACATAATTACTACAAAATGATCTATGTCTAATTATAATCAGTATAAATCACTTTAGATGTGCAAAGATCTGATAATTTATATAATAATTAAAGATCTAATAATTAATATTGCTTTTCACACAGAACTGTTCTGTAAATGCAGCGATTCTATTGTATCTTGATAAAACAGATTAACCTTGCACATTTCTGGTAGATTTGCAGAAGCCCACTTTAACTACCAAAAAGCAGAAAATCACGTCTATATTAACAAAAACAAGCTCAACCACCATGTCCTATAAAACCCTTAAATTTTCAGACTAAAATCCTCGGCCCCATCGTCAGTTCCGTTAAACACAGTGACTCTGGCAGCCCCTATTCACGGCATCGACAAGATTATATGTGTCGGATTAAACTACGCTGACCATTGCAAGGAGCAGAACCTCACCCCGCCTAAAGTTCCGATGTTCTTTAGCAAGTTTGCCAGCACCATTGTAGGGCCAAATGAACCTGTTAAATTGAGGACCGACATCGTGAGGGTGGGTATTTTATTTTTTTATAACACAAGTAGGCCGCTGCAGCTTTGCACGGGTAGCTTTTTCCCAAATATGAAAGGTTTCCTCAATATCTGCTTATCCCTTATGAAATTTGTGTGATGTGATATAGAGACTATAGAACTCTATAGAACCCGACTATAGAACCGACTATAGAACCCTTATGAAATTTGTGTGATGTGATATAGAGACTATAGAACTCTATAGAACCCGACTATAGAACCCTTATGAAATTTGTGTGATGTGATATAGAGACTATAGAACTCTATAGAACCCGACTATAGAACCCTTATGAAATTTGTGTGATGTGATATAGAGACTATAGAACTCCTGAATAGTGCCGCTTTCTGGTTATAAAATAAAATTTTCATGATCAGTTCTGCTAAGTATTTTTAAAGATTAGCCCATTACTTAAATGAACAAAAATGTTAGAAACCTTACATTTTTTGTAATGTTAGTGTAAAAGTATAAATAGTTTGGAAAACCCGTAGCTCCTTTAAAAAAATGAACATATATTCATAAACATTAAATGGCTCGTTGCAAAGAACAGAACCCCACCTAAAGTTCCGATGTTCTTTAGCAAGTTTGCCAGCACCATTGTGGGACCGAATGAACCTGTCAAATTGAGAACGGATACTGTAAGGGTGGGTACAAAATTTTATCTTACATTGTTTTGAAAATCACAGCTACATATGAAAATAAACATTGTATGACCTGTAACTTTCTTCACGCCAATTATAATATTACTAGTGGACCGCCTCAGTTTGAACTGGAAAGCGTTATATTTCAAATATCTAAGGTTTATTCAATTACTGCTCTGCTTACCCCTTCTGATATTACTGTGAAGATATGTAGTATATAGTACTTCTGAATAGTGTAGCTTCCTGGTAATGAAACAAAGTTTTCGTGATCAGTTTAGTTCATTAAATTCTTTCTAAAGACTAGCCTTATGACAGCTTCTTATGAAAATTTTTTAATTATATTTTTACAGATCCATAAATATACAATTAGTTAAGTTTACGATATGAACTTAAGAGTACCGCTCGTTGCAAAAGGAAAGCCTAACCCCGCCTGTGTTTCTTGATTCATGATCTTTATCAAATTTTCAAGCACGAAGGACTTGTTATTTTGAGCACATTAAATCTATTGATTTGATGCCTATGTCTATGAACTTTCCAGAAAAATATGATTTTCTCTGAGAATCGAACCCGATACTACAGATTCCTAAGCCGAACGCTCTTATCTCTAAACCATGTAGGCAGTGGTCAGCAAAGTATTCATCCCCTCTTATAGGAATGTTTCTACACCTTACGGCAAATTCATTTATTAAATAACATAACATAACATAAACGTTCACGCCGAATATCCCCGAAGGGGTTGGCAGAGGTACTAATACTTCTGAACATCACATGACTTTGTCACCTGGTGTTCAGAGTACCCACGTTTTGCATGGACAGTGTACTCACGTGATAGGGGGCAGGCCTATCGCCGTTTTGTACGAATACACTGTCACATGACTAAGTACAACTCAGCCATGTGGGTTTCCTCACGATGTTTTCCCTCACCGTTAACAACCATGATAAATTAACCACACATATGTCTTTAGAAAAGACAAATTGGTGTAGGCCCGACCCAGGATTTGAACACTAGTCGTTTGCACGATAACCGTGTGTTCTACCCACTGGGCTATCACGGTTGCTTTATTATTAAATATACGAGGATAGTTAAATCTCTCATATTATCGTATTAATTCCTCCAACCGCCTACGTTCATATAAATTCCGACTCAATTTAGTCCAGTAATTGACTCCAATTTGTATTACTGAGGTCACAGACGGCCCCTGTGATTGTAATTCATGAATATAGATAAGTTATGACCCTTCCTATTGAGATCCTTCTGAGGATCATAGGTGGACCGAGATTTTATCTAGTTAAATCGAAAATATCATTGGCAATCGTATTATCTGTATTATTTTTGTTAAAAGAAATTTTTGCTCGCGGGTGTAGCAAGAGACGACTTAAGGTATGTGGCTTTTGTATTAATTAATAGGCGGTGACTTACGCTGACGGTGGCGGTTTACTTCAAAATCTTTTCCCCGCTCAATTTCCCAAAAGTGGACAAAGAAATTCCTATTCTTAAGCTCAGGCTACCCCTTTTTTGGATTTATTGCCGTTAGTATATAAATGCAATTAAAGAAAATACTAAAATGTTACAATTAAATCATCAAAATACAATTATCATCAGCCACATGTCTGCAATCGTAGGCTCCCCAAAGGTCTCCACAATTAACTGGTCCTGCGCTGCCCTCTATCCATCAGCGTTTCGCATCCTTAACCAAATCGTCCGTTCAACTTGTTTAGGTCTAACAACATGTAGGAAAAGAAAAAGTAAGACATTTATTTGCCAAAATAAATAAACTTAACAAAAAAGTTAACATAGTAAAAATTATATAATTAGACTCGTTTGTGCATGAAAATTACTAATCAATTAAAAGTACATAATCTCACGGCCATAAATCTCAAAAAAACGAAGAGAGAGAAAAGAGGGGTAGGCAGGGCTTCAGAGCTAGAAACTCCTTAGCCATATTTGAAAGTTGATAGGGGAAAAGATGAGAGAAATAAAGTATCGTTGGTGATGGGCCTCCAACCGCATCGCCCAAAAACCACTTAAAGAGCCCCATACACCTCGCCTCTTATCACACCCGTGGGTGGAAATGGGTTGTGACATTCTGAGCTGGTGCTACACGGCATCATATCAAATTAAAAGTACACCCACCGGCATCCATACGGTAAATCAGAACCTTGAGTCTCAACGGCCATCAATTCTGCATGCAATGTGACGTCTGAATTTCCACTTAGGTGTTTATTGAATAATGATGGTTCCATTGAGTCTATTACTGCTGCTATAATATTTTTATTTCCTCAAACGTCACTCTATATATGCAGTTAACTATATGCAAACCTGTTTTGTGTATGTGAGTGCGCAGTACTTATGCATCCATACGGCAATTCAGAACCTTTGAGTCTCAACGGCCGTCAATTCTGCATACAATGTGACCTCTGCATTTCCTTTCAGGTGATAATTGAACAATGGTGGTTTCATTGGATCTATTACTACTGCTATAATATTTTGATTTCCTCAAACGTCACTCTATATATGCATTTCATTGTATGCAAACACGTTTTGCGTATGTGTGTGCGCGTACTCAGAACTTTTGAGTCTCGACGGCCGACAAATCTGAGTACAATGTGACCTCTGCATTTCCTTTCAGGTGTTTATTGAATAATGATGGTTTCATTGGGTCTATTACATAACATAACATAACATAACATAAACGTTCACGCCGTTTATCTCCGAAGGGGTTGGCAGAGGTACCAATACTCCTGAACTCACATGGCGAGCGCCATCTAGTTTCCAGAGAAGGTACCCACGTTTTGCTTAGACAGTGTACTCACGTGATAGGGGGCAGGCCTATCGCCGTTTTGTACGAATACACTGTCAAATGACTAAGTACAACTCAGCCATGTGGGTTTCCTCACGATGTTTTCCCTCACCGTTAGCAACCATGATAAATTAACCACACATATGACTTTAGAAAAGACAAATTGGTGTAGGCCCGTCCCAGGATTGGAACTCACGCCCTTCTGTTTTCGGGCGGGTGTTCTACCCACTGGACTATCATGTCGCATGGGTCTATTACTACTGCTATAATATTTTAATTTCCTCAAACGTCACTCTGTATATGCAGTTATCTGTATGCAAACACGTTTTGTGTATGCGAGTGCGCAGTACTCATCCATACGGCAATTCAGAACCTTTGAGTCTCAACGGCCGTCAATTCTGCGTGCAATATGACCTCTGCATTTTCACTGAGGTGTTTATTGAATAATGATGGTTTCATTGGGTCTATTACTACTGCAAAGCATATTGGACAATTTAGTAAAGTTAGTGATAGGCATACTGTTAACACTCGAAATAAGGACAAACTTAACGTACCGAAGTGGAGACTTAATAAAGTAAGTAACTCCTTTATGGGACTGTCCCTCAAAATGTTCAACAAACTTCCTTCTGACATATTGGAATTGCCTGTGGCATCTTTTAAAAAGGCAATTAAAGACATGCTTTTAAAGAAATCTTACTACAGTGTTCAAGATTTTTTAAACGACAAGAACCCAACGCGCAAATGACCGTGTCCATAAAGCTATAAATCTTCCCTCGTTATTCCCAGGAATAATTGTCTGGTGAGGATTTTCCTTCTCACGTTATGTGATTGGTTTTTGAGATGGACAACTTAGTTTAATTATGTCAAACTAGCGTTTGGTTTGGTTGGTTGGAGTGTATTTTTCGAAGTGCGCGATTTCTCCTGTTTAGTTAGTACCTTCATGATCAGATGCGACACGATCACTTATCTGAGAGCGGTTGGAGTAAAACAGTTGAAAATAAAAAAACGGGTTTAAAAAAAAATATGAAAAAAAGTATATAATTAAATTACCAATATTTTACAATCACTGAATTAACATAAACCTGGCTATTTTAGAAAGTATCAGTCAAGTCAATGTTTTAAAAAGCTTTTACTAATGCATTGTTATCAACAATACATAATATATAATGTTTGAAAAAGGTAACTTGGTTACTAGACTGTCTTCATCTCCATAATATGTAAAGATACAATTAACTCGAAAAAAGGCAGTGCAGTTTCTTTTAATAAGATTCTTCCTTTCCGTGATCTCTATTTATCATCATCCTTAAAATGCAAAGATCAAATTCTACTTGAATTATTTGATTGCCAATCGTCTTCCTTTCTTTGTTTGCGAACAATTTCCAACCAATTTATTCTTCGTAGTTCATTCAATAGGAACTTAAAATTGTATTTATTATAAAGTATATTTAGAAACTTTACATCTAAAATAATAATAACTTTAACACTACCCACTGGCATTTACTATAGAAGAGTACACTTATAAAAATAATAAAGAAAGAAAATAGATATTAGTGACATACAAAAAACATGTTACTCACAAAATCAAATAAAAAGTACTATAAAGGAGTGTTCACCTAACCTCTTTAATACGAATGTCCCATCTGGACACTTTGATTACTTTAGTCTTTGAACACGCACAATACTTTTTCTATTTTGTGACACCTTACACCTAGTTTATTATAAATTATAATTAAAACGTTGAAAATTTATAATACTTACGAATGATAAGTAATCCCGTCACTTTTAGTGGTTTTTTACTACAGTTTGTGCAAAATCTCATCACACACGACGGCATTCTCGATTATTTTGATGAACAAACACGCCAAAACAAGTGAACGATCGCGACGGCAGCTAGTGTGCGACTAAAGTTGATTGAGCCATTTAGCCTGTTTTTTAAGTGCCACTTATGAGCGCGCATGACTTATCTACGGTTTTTTTAGTACATCTATAAGTAATAATTTAAAGCTGTGTAGTTCCAGCTTAATATTAGCTCTGCCCTATTTCTACCCGCGTGTGTCGTAAGGTAAGGTAAGTCGTATGTGGTGACTAGGGCCATACCCCCAATATTTTCTAAGTAGTAGAATATAGTCGGTCGATAGTCTCTGTCTAACCCAATGGGAACTAATGGCGTGAGTATATGTATGTATTTTCTAAGTATTTTTAAGTTGCTGTTGGTCGATGTGAGTGAAGACCTATCACAACGATACTTTACTTCAGAGCTAGAAACTCTTCAGCCACATTTGGAAGTTGGTAGGGGACAAGATAGTAGAAATAAAGTATCGTTGGTGATGGGTCTCCAACTGCATCGCCCAAATACCACTTAAAAAGTCCCATCCCCATAGTCGCCTCTTATGACACCCGTGGTTAGAAAGAGTTAGTGACATTTTAAGCCAGCACTATACGGCAAATCACTTGTACCTCCTTTCCCCAATAACCTTTTACATTTTATTTTATTTCTTTCACAGAAAGTAGACTACGAAATAGAACTGGTAGTAGTGATTGGCAAGAAAGCCAGCGATGTGAAGAGTGAGAATGCCTATGACTACGTATTCGGGTATACAGTCTCCCAAGATATCAGTGCAAGGGACTGGCAGAAAGACAAGAATGGTGGGCAGTTTCTACTTGGGAAGGTAAGTTACCAATTATTTGTTTGTTTATTGTGTTGTGGAATATAATAGTTGTTTTTTCAGATTAAAAGAAAATACAATTTCATTTCATATAATTTTATGTCGCCTGTTTTTTTAACATAAATAATCACTTCACGAAATACTTACTGAGAAAGAAAGAAAGAAAACCATATATTTGTTGTTAAATCAAATTAAAATAACATACATACATTTTGGAAGTTTATGATCATCAATACCTTTCAATTAAATCATATCAATTTTGTAGGGCAACAGATTTATACACAGATAGCGATACGGTTGTAATCTACAAAGAGTTGTTTGATAAGAACAATTATAGATATCAGTTTCTATACGAAGTTTGATATGATAGATGTTTACGGTTATGAATCCCAAAAACGGGAAAGCAGAGCTACAGAATTTGAACAAACGTGATTGTGCTATTCAACGCCCACACTACACAGCTCCCATATAAATTGTATAAAGACGTTATAATTCGATAGTCAAAATATACTGAGAAACATTTAATTTTATTTAGAGCATTCAAATAATTATCTTTTGTTTAAAAAACTTCCTATCCATTATCCGAACGCCTACTAAAACTTTGCAATCCACATTATATAAATAAAATTCTCTTTCATATTAATATGGAAATTTGAATGCATACATACATGCATGCATTCAAATTACTCACGGCTATAAATCCCTTAACGGGGTAGCCAGAGCTTTGGAATGAAAAATTCCTCAGCCACTTTTGGAAGTTGATTGGGGAAAAGATGGTATTAATTAATGTTTTTGGTGACGGGTCTCCAACCACATCGCCCAAAAATCAATTAATAAGCCCCTGTACCCTTAGTCGCCTCTTACGATCACCCACGGGTAGAAATGGGGTAGTGTTATTCTAAGCCGACACTACACGGCTATTTTAAATTTGAATGATAGGATGTAATATATTTTTCATTCCCCAAAGTACCCTTTACTCATAACAACAGTTTTTTGACGTTGGTTTATATGAAAAGACTTAATTGTAATCACAATCTCCTATTGTATTTTGATTGTGTTTTCCTTAAGATAATAGATTGTATTTATTTCTGTAATATGGAAAAAATAGACCAAGATAGATCGAGATTTATTATTTGCTCTTGAACTTTGTCAGACTTATCAAGTTTCGGACTTTGTTCATATATTTCTTTATTACATATTTGTTTTGGCGTAATGACATATCTACGGTTTAAATTATCTGTGATTTGAAATAAATACAATTTTATCATAGTATAATAATGAAACTTCTCATAGTAGGGAAACTAGCGATAAAATGTACGAAATAACCGCTTTAACTCACAAACGCATCTTGACGCAAGCGCGTAGATACTTGTGTGAGTAATATGATTGTAATATCAAGACGTACGTGATAATTTAGTAAATGTATAGTTGCCGAATTCGGGTAAGGGTGGTTTTAGCGGTATACATATACTCACGGCTATAAATCCATGAACGGAGTAGCCAGAGATCGTAAATTCGTCAGCCACTTTTGAAATTAAGGAGGGAAAAGACGGTAATAATAAAAAAAATGGTGACGGGTCCCTAACCATATCGCCTTAAAATCACTTTAAAACCCCCTATACCCTTAGTATTGCCGTGCAGTGTCGGCTTTGCCGTGTATTGTCGGCTTAGAATAGCACCACCCCGTTTCTACCGATGGGTGTACGTAAGAGGCAAGTAACGGTATTGGGGCTTTTAAGGGATTTCTGGGCGATGCGGTTGAAGACCCATCACCAATAACCTCTACTTTACCATCTTTTCCCCAATGAACTTTCCAAAAGTGTCTGAGGAATTTCTAATTCCTTAGCTGTGGCTACCCCTTCTAGGGATTTATAGCCGTGAGTATATGTATGTATGTATGTATACCCTTAGTCGCCTCTTACGATCACCCACGGATAGAAATGGGGTATTGCTATTCTAAGCCGACACTACACAGCTATATCATATCATTATAATACAATGATTAAGAGTACCCATCCCATATATATGTTTTATAATTTACAAAGCGATGATAGGCCTGTCCCCATCAATAATGACAAAAAACCCAAGTTCTCTGAACACCGCGTATCAAAATGTCATCTGATGTTCAAAAGTATTAGTTTCCTACCACTTCTTTGAGAAAATACAGTACAAATGACATATGAACTATTCATGATGTGACACCAATTTCCAGGCCCAAGACACTTTCTGCCCAATCGGTCCATGGATAGTGACGAAGGACGAGATCCCAGACCCTCAAAAGTTGGCAGTCCGCTGCTCTGTCAACGGGGATCTTCGCCAGAACAGCAATACTGACCAGCTCATCAACAAGATACCGTATATCATTGAGAGGTTGACTTCGTAAGTACTAACCAATATAAGTAACTTGTTTCAGCTTTTGTTCGGTCGTATGGAAGATATTTAAAGAGAATCTGCAATAGAAACACGCTTGTCACTAATTACAAGTCTCTATATGACTACAATAAATAAATAAATATTGTGGTGTGAAACGAACGTCTCTTTCACACTTACAAAGTATCATATATCTTTATCTCTTTCTAACTGACGAACTCAAGGCATAATGACGAGTGTGCAGTCTCGCTTGCACGAAACTACTTCTACTACTAAGTACTAACCAATATAACTTATTGGCTTAAAATGGAAAAACTTTATAGGGCAAGGCTTCCCAAACTTTTTGTGCTGTGCCGCCCTTGGGGATTGGCCACTTTTTTGCGACGCCCACCCTGTTGTAAAAACTGCCTACCATGCCTAGTTGTGGCTTGTGTTCTAGCCTAGTGACAAGCTACCAAAAAAAACTCATACTCACAAAAGTCAGAACATTGAATCAACCAATCAGGGTGTAGGGACAACCTATTTTGACAGTAAATTTTTAGCGGAATTATTTAGCAATTTTTGTTATGTGCTGCGTTCCGTTCTATTTAGTTAAGTTTTCTACGCAGATATTAAACATTTTCTAAACAGCGTGGGCATTTTGTTACCTGGTTCTGGTATTCTCGAGGCTATCGCACCACATTGTAGGAACACTGTTAGTTAGACATTACATATTAGTCGCCACGGAATACGTACTTGGGTAGTTCTGAGTTTACAATTAAAACTATACATGAGCGTGAGTATAAAAGCTCAAATTTCACGCCAGGAGGGCAATTCTCGCAAGTTCGATATCATTATGTTACACCAATTTACAAGTCTGGTGCTAGGAGTTTGAATAATAATTATCGTCCAATATCTATATTATCTGCAATAGCTAAGGGGTTTGAAAAATTGGTTCATGCTAGATGTTACTCGTATATAGAGGGATCTTTAGACGTTAATCAACAAGGGTTTGTTAAGGCCAAGTCAACAATTTCAAATCTTCTAGTATATTCCAACTATATATTTGAATCTCTTGATCGTAATATTCCTGTGGACTCTATTTATACCGACTTTCGCAAAGCTTTTGATAAGGTTGACCACTTATTGCTGCTAAAAAAGCTTTCTTTTAACGGCATAAAATGAAATTTACTTCGTTGGTTCTCCTCATACCTCTGCCGCAGACATCAGGCAGTCACACTAAACGGCTATATTTCGAACGTCTCTACCATAAGCTCTGGAGTCCCTCAGGGATCCATTTTAGGGCCTTTGCTTTTTGTGATCTTCCTGAACGATATAAGTGAATGTTTTCATCATACTAACTATCTTTTGTACGCCGATGACCTTAAGATCTATAAGCAAATAAGATGCATTGAGGACTATATATTAGTGCAAGAAGATCTCGATAGATTTTATAATTATTGCTTAAATAATAAAATATTTCTAGCAACTGACAAATGCAAAGTCATCACATTTTCACGGAGATCTCAAAACATTCACAATACTTACACAATTGGTGTCTGTAACCTAGATAGAGTAACTTCTATTCGCGATCTGGGCGTAATATTTGACTCGAAGCTGTTGTTCAATGAACATGTAGAGTATATTATCAACAAAGCCTACCGTATGCTTGGATTTGTACTGAGAGTCTCAAAGCAATTTAGGAAAGCTGAAACATACATAACTCTTTTTCAATCTTTGGTACGTTCAAACTTAGAGTATGCGTCGGTCGTTTGGAATCCTCTATATGAAATCTATAAAAAACGGTTAGAGCTTATACAGAAAAAGTTCCTTCGCACCCTAAATTTCCGTATGCGGTGTCCTAGGCTGTCTTATAGAGATCTCTTAATTGAATACAAAATGATATCTTTGCACGACCGTCGTATCCTGGCTGACTTAATAGTTCTGCAGGGTATATGTTCTTCCCAATTCAACTGCCCCGACTTACTGGCAAAACTTAGTTTACGTGTTCCGAGTCACGCTACAAGGAATAAACATGTATTCGCCCTAGGGGTCAGCAGGACCAATGTAGGTAAGAGGGCTCCTTTGTGCAGGATGTGCGATACATATAATATTTATTTCACGGATGTAGACTTATTCTGCTTTTCGAGGCCGCGCTGCAAGAAAATGTTCTTACTTATTTTAAAAAGTCTTTAATGTGTGCGTATGTTATTAATTATTATAATTATTGTTTGAATTTATCTTAAGAATGTTGTGTATTTACTTTTGTCTATTTATGTTCTTTGTGGTTGTTATCCTTTTTCATATTTTATTTCTGTTTTTCTGTAATGATAACTTTTTTGTATTGATTGTTTTTGTATTGTATTTGTATTGATTGTTTTTGTTACCTATCTGTGAGAAAAGTTGAGGAGATACCAAAATTTATTTACTTATGTTCTATATGTTGTTATTTTATATTCTTTTTGCTATTTCTGTTTTTTCTCCTTAATAAATAAATAAATAAATAAATAGAAATTATATCAAGTGTTTAATGTCGTGTGCAAAATATCACAAAGTGAAATATATTTCTATTGATAGATTGAAACAGTATTCTCGCACGCGGTAGTAATTTTTCCTTAGACATTAAAGAACGAAGACCGAAATCAATGATCTAAGCGAATGAATTGAATGCAAGTTCAGTTTAACTGTCATCTTTGATTTGAAAAGGTCTTCATATCTGTCAATATTTACATATGTTTGGTTTGTTTAATTTTTTCTTTAAGTGCACTTTGCCGGTAATTAGCAAAGTCTGAATTCCTAAATGGACCATCCGACAACCGAATTTAGTTTTGGAAATTTTATAATGGAAGAATAATATATTTTTTATATTTCAATAATATAATTAACGTGGATTCAAGTACACATTATTTACAACTTCTAAGACTATTTGATCTATGATCCATTTAATATATTTACCTACATTTTCATTTTCTATCTATATTCAAACAAAATTTGAAAACAAAATGGCTACCGTTCGCACGACATCTTCAAATATCATCATATCGTCTGATCGTGACCACTCGATATCATCCTTTGATATATATCATCATATCGACTGGTTTTCAATAGAAAAATATCGATCGGATGGAGTGAGAATAGCTCAAGTCAAATATCGATCGCAAAATATCACAAAAGTGATAAATATCGAAAGAGATATAATATCTACCGTGTGAGAATTGCCCTCAGATATTTCCGAAATGATGCCACTAATACTCGTTGAACGTTAAGTGTCATTCTTGTAACCTATGAACTATCTCTATTTTTAGTCCCATTTTAAGCCGAAATTACACACTAATAAATAAAAAAATTACATTCATACATATACTCACGGCTAAAAATCCCTTGAAGGGGTATCCAGAGCTAGGAAATTGGAAACTCCTCAGCCACTTTTGGAAATTGCGTGTTTAAAAGATGGTGAAATAAAGGTTGTTGGTGATGGGTTTCCAACCACATTGCCCAAAAATCCCTTAAAAGCTTTAATACCGTTAGTCACCTCTTACGTACACCCGACGGAAGAAATGGGGTAGTGCTATTCTAAGTCGGCACTACACAGCTTAATTAAAATTGTATTTTCTTTGTTCCAGAGTACTGACCCTCCTACCAGGAGATATAATCCTCACTGGCACCCCAGGAGGGGTAGGTTTGTACAGAGACCCTCCGGAATTCCTAAAACCAGGGGATGTTATTGAAAGCGAAATAGAAGGTATCGGAACTTTACGCACTAATGTCGTAAAGTTTTAAGGGTTGTTGAAATCCTAATCAGTTATAAAGGTAGTGCCACACTGCTGTTATAAAAGGAATTAATAAATTCCTAGCATAACTAAATTTACTATTCAAAGTGGTCTCGATGAGAACGCTTTAAGTGATAAGACCTCTATATTTATATTCTATTCTATTCTCTGTTCTTCTATTTAAGAACAAAATCTGTGTAAAATGTTTTAATTGTGACGTGTGATAAAGATTTTTCTAATTATTATATTTTACATTTACTAACTAATGCATTATAATGTGGGAAATTGTTATATTCTTTTAGAAATTGTTAAATGTTTTAAATACTACATATACTACTATAACCATAAAATCATATGTTACTTTAACTAAAATGAAAATATTTTCAAACATTGAATACTAATACAAAAGTATTTACTAACGTTTCTAAACATATAGCAGTGTGGCAGAACCCTTACAGATGTATTTTTTGACCATATTATGCCAAATATAACCAAAACTACGGTTCCAGGGGTCAATCTTAAATGCATAAAATTTCCGATATGTATTTATAAGACATTTATATGATAATGCATTTAAAATTTTATGTATAATTTTTTTACTGTTTCCATAAATGAAGCACGGAGTTATATATATTTTATAATTTGTTGGAGGGTTAGTCAACTAAAGGAGTGTGTGGGAGTCATGTTAGAGCGCACACTACTGCGGACTCAAACGCACATAGCAGCGTCTCACTCATATTCCTACATCGCGGAGTGTAAATGTTTTTCGAGTTAAGCATAGATACAAATTATAAGTTGGTACACAGCAGGGTGTACTGGCCAGTATATCTTTGCTGTTTCCACAAGTGTTTTTATCTGTAAAAATTTACCTTTACCATTGAATATAAAGTGTTATTGAATGTAAAGCCACATAAGTAGTAAGTTAAATTGTTTATTAAAATTTCCCCTTCAGCATAAAAAACCCTTAATTCTTTAAAGCTTGGTCTGACCTATCTATATCTATTGTTATTTTCTTATAAATTATTATAATGTTATATCTATATTTGTTTTCAAACCATTATGTTATCATAGTTGCTAAGTATCAATTTTATATGTGATAAACAATTTGTTATAAAAGTTCAATAAAAAGTTACAAATATATCATGTTTTCTTTGTTCGTTCGTTTTAAATGAATATTTTCGAAGATATTACAGATTTATTACTTTTACTTTAATATTAGCGAAAAATTTAAAGTTCTGCGTTCTCCTCTGCCCCGCATCGCTCGATCGCTTGATTATATTATGAATTATTGAAATAAGTCCACTGGCCTCGGAGGTATAGAGAAACATAGTCATCAGTCATAAAGGGTCACCTCAATATTATATTATTAAAACAGCCAAACGACGTGCATGCATACTGCTCCATACATTAAAAAACATCCCAACGAATTAAGAAGCATCCTTATTTTCTAAGTCAAAATCCGAGCGGGTGAAGCTGAGGGTGGAAACTAGTATTTAAAGAAAGAAAGAAAATTATTCGCCATATCATCGGTCACAATAATAAGACACAAAATTAACAAAAACTATAAAACTCAGTCACGCGGGTGACTGCAGGAATTATCGCCCTATTAGAATTTTATCATGTTTCTCAAAACTATTTGAGTCATTTGTCTATGATACATTAAGTTTTCATATGAAACCGTTTATTGTGCCTGAATAACATGGTTTTCTTAAGGGGAAATCAACGGTCTCTACCCTCAAGAATTCAGTGCACGTGCTCAAGTTGACTCTATATATACTGTTTTTTTGAGGCTTCCGATATACTTATTTATCTTATTATTCATTTAAAACTGGAAGCATATGGTATCTATGGTAGTCTTCTACGTTGGCTGAAGCCCTATCTTGATAATAGAACACAACTTGTAGCGTTAAAACGCTATTTATCTAAACCTATCCTGGCAACCTCCGGTATTCCACAGGGATCATTACTTGCTCCGCTTCTTTTTAAAATTTTTATCAATGATCTTGTAGATAAAAAAACCCAAGACTTTTATACGCCGATGATTTAAAAATATTTAAAACTGTTTATTCCTATGAAGACTGCAACAAATTATAAAATGACCTCGACATCAAATTAGAGTCAGTTTGAATATAAAAAAGTGCTTTGTCATGTCATTTTCTTTAAAGATTAATACAATAGACCATGATTATAAAATAGATAATACCATAATAGAATGAAAAAGCGTTGCCAAGGATCTCGGGGTTCTACTCGATATTAAATTATCATACAGTGAACAATGAAAAACTATCGTAAATAGGTGCTACAGGCTAATTGGCTTCCTTTCCCGAAATACCAAAGATTTTCAAAACCCTGTTAGCTTGATAAGAATCTATAAATCCCTAGTACTTAGACAAATTGAATATACATCAGCAATCTGGGCACCATTTTACAATACGCACATCGACAAGATAGAGTCGGTTCAAAAACGCTTTGTAAGATTATTATGCTCACTGTTTGGACTGAGAAGAAAGTTAAAATCATATGAAGAACGTTGTCAACACTTTAAAATTGATAATTTATTGGAAAGAAGGCAAATATTAAATCTCACTATGATACACAAGATAATTAATGGCTCGCTTTCGTCTTCTGTTCTGTCTCATATAAACATCAATGTCCCGCGGAAGACATTGCGCCAAGCTCGCCCGTTTATAGTACCAAGTGCGAGCTCAATTATAACCCCATCCATAGAATGTGATCAATATATAACTCCATTTGTAATAATAAAGAAGAAGTGACTCCTCATGATATTTATCATGACTCTCTACGTTCGTTTCGTAAATAATGCATAGAAATAATTTAATACTAATATAATAATAATATTTCACACAATAATTAAAACTTTACTTTAAGAAAATCAATTTTAATTTATTTTATCTCTTTTTTATACTGTTAATATTTTAATGTTTTTGACATGCAAACCTCATGAGGGGATTATTACTAATAAATAAAGGAAAGAAAAAATTTCGACACCGGCGGGGTTCGAACCCGCGACCTCGGGTATACGCCCCCGTCGCTCTGCCAATTGAGTGCGAAATTCTTCTATGTTCTATCCTTTGTTATTCCTTCCGAATTCAAATTATGTGATAGGCGTCCTCAACATTTGCATTCTATCTGAAAAGGTAGACAAGTGGCCTTCCGAATTTGTAATAAATTCGGAGGAAGGGAACGCAAACACTACTTAAAAAGTGTAAAACAAACAAAGGATAGAAGAATTTTTCTTTCCTTTATTTTATAATATTTTATTAATATTTTAATTTAGTTTTATATTTTATTTTAGTTTATTTTAGTATTGTAATTTAGTTAATATTTTAATTTGATCTCAATTTTAATTTAATTTGAATTAATTTAAAATATTTTAAATACATGGCAAAGCAAGTCTGACACAAAGTCCGGGCGGAATCCGGCCATATCTTTGGAAATCCGGTCAAGACTGGATGTATCCGGTCACATGGCAACTTTATGCATAACGAACTTACACGTGGGTGACACTACGGGGGACAACTAGTTCTCTAATTATGCTTGGCAGAAATTAGGGAGCCAAAACGAATGTGGACGACCCAACACACGGCCAAGGTTGAACAGAGAGTAAGACTATTCCAGCCAGCCAGTCTACTGTACTGGTATAATCCACAGAAAACTCTAAATTCAACTTAAACGTTCACGCTGTAAGCCCCCGAAAAGTTTGCTTAGTTAAATAACCATGATAAATTAACCATACATACGTCTTTAGAACAGACATTGGTGTAGGTCCAGAATCCGAAACCCACACTTCTCTGCATGAGATTCAGAAGTGCCACCACTGAACTACCATGGTAGTTTATTATACGGAAAACGCATAGGAAAAACAAGGTGAAGCATCGTTTATAATAATTTGTGCTATTATGTCAAACGCAAGACGTCTATCTATTGCGCGTCTCATCTCAACGCTGATTGGTGAATAAGTCGCGCAATTGAACCAATCGGCAGCTTCCGCCCGCCAAAGCAGGATACTCGCCACTAACGCGACCCTTATTCTCTATTTAAATTTAAAAGGGGAATTTTATTGACTTAAGTGGGCATACGGGCCACCATTAAACGTTGACACCCGATTTTTCAGTATTCCATATGCGAGCACAGGTCGATGTAATGGTATTGTGAATTTTTATTTAGCCCGCAGATTCTATAATTGGTTTCTGTTATTGGTGTTATTGTATGAGGATGCCACAGGATATATGTCGTTTAGTTTTATGAATAGATTGATTTGACGTTATTTGTTATATTGAATGATTGCGGTGCAGAGTGTTGATTGATGCAGTGATATGTATGCACTTTATATCGAATGGAAAATACTTCTGTGGAAGATTCAAAACTTCCATATACGAACATACTACAAGTGTAATTTGCACTGACGACGATTACACGTTGATATAGGTATTATTATATAAATAATGTACAAAAACATAATCAAAAATATTAAAAATTCAAAATCAAGCATCATAGTTGACAAAACAAAAGTATACCATAACTCAATTCAGCTCAACTTAATGTTAACATTATCGCAATTTTGTAATATTACAGTGTCCCACTCCCACGGCTAAGTACAACTCAGTCATGTGGGTTTCTCACCATGTTTTCTCTCACCGTTAACAACCTTGATAAATGAACCACACATATAACCAGAAAAGACATATTGGTGTAGGTCCGACTCAGGGTTTCTCACGTGTCCTGCCTGAGAAGCGAAAGAGGTGAGAGAGATCGACTATTAAAGTTAGAAATAGTACAAACGGTCGGGTACGATAATGATATGTACAGAACAGTCTTATAAATTAAAGGAAAGAAAAATTTCGACACAGGCGGGAATCGAACCCGAATTGGAAAGAAAAAAAATTTTCTTTCCTTTTAAAAAGATTTAAATTATGTACAGTCTTGCCTAGTTTGTAAAAATATAACCCGATACATATCTTAAAAAATACATACCAATACAAAGAAATAAACACCATAGGTGTTTATCATAGATAGTATTGCTTTCAGCGGGGGTTGTATCTGTAAACTCCGGATCCAGAAGTTAATCACCTATACCAACTAGGCCACGGACTAGGTCACGTAGGGGGCGAATATATATGTATAACTCAGGCAAGTGGGTTTCCTGGCGATTTTTTCTCTCACTCTTTGGAACATTCATACCTAATAAAACTTTTAAAAATAAGTACTATTACTATTTATTTATAAACTAACTTATTTATAAATATGTTAGGCTTATAGTCTTTATTAAGGTTTGATTTGTAGCACCACCCCTTTGCATCCAAATGCTTCTGTCTTCTGAATTGTGTGACACTAAACACTCATTGATAAGCACTTAAGCAGCAGGAGAAATAAAAAAATACTCCTGCGGCACTAGTACTTAGGAACAAGATTTAGTTCTTCTGTATACTTCTTGGTGTATTCTTGAATGTATTCTTCTTCACCTATATATAGCATTTTCAGCTATTATAGCATTCTTCACAATAGCATAGGCCTTCTTCAAAGTTAACCATAATGACCGGTCCTGTGCTGCTCTCAAACATCAGCTTCACAAGACCTTCACCAAGGTCTACTTTGTGGAAGGGCCACCTCCCTCACTGCGTTGTTCGAGCCCCAACCTATACCTACCTATGTGGAGGAAAAGGGAAGATCTTTCGCTAGGCGGTGTTATGACTGGGGACCGCGGTCCAACTGTATTAAGTTGGAACTTGTATATGTACTAAGTATTTTTGAAACTACGCAACCGCGATGTAGGATTTGTATGGCGAGTCTTGATGACGAGTGTGACGTATATTGCTTGGTTACGTGTTGCTGTGGAATGTGATTCTTCTTGCACTGTCAGCGTTTCTATGTAGTGCGCGTCATTGTGTGCTGACAGCCCGTCGCTACACCTACATTTCGCTGTTACTGGGAATTCCAAACCAGGAGTAGAAGTAAATTAAAAGTGATAGGATTTAAACATGGTATATGGAGCTGTGAAAAGCTTATTGTCAAGTTATTTGGTGTCCGAAAAGACCCGAATGCAGCAATGAGTAAACGAAGCTAGAACAGCATCAAGTTCTTACCCTTCTTTATGGCAGTGAATGTGGGGTTTGGCAGGAGGAGCAAGAGAGCAAAGTAAATGCAGTAGAGATGTGGTCCCGTAAAAAAAATGTTTTGTTAGATTATATGATAGAGTGAGAAAAAGAGAATTATGTAAGATGCTCTGTGAAGGATGATATTCTAAAAATGATATAGATTGAGCGCGGTTTACATCAATAACTCTTTTTATACGTGAGCTTTTATTATTCCGACTACACCTGCCTACTTGAACACATTCTTTATTTGAGTTAAATGTGTCCTCCACCGTCGTCCTTTACTGACATTACCATTCACATATCTTCTATAAATATCTTTCACCCATTTACTTGCATCCATTGCCCAAACCATAGAACTAATTTTATTCCTGAGGCTATCGGCTTATTCCGTTTATCCACCCTAAAACAGCCTCCCTAAGTCGGATATTTGGAAACGCATGTCCTTCTAGCCACCCTGAACGGGGTGGATATCCGGAATGCATATAATATGGTTCTTCCGATTTTATACCCTGCCTACGTACAGTCATTTACAGAAAAAAGACCCTAAGTTTGTAAGATAATTTTATTCAAACTGTAAGTAAGAAAGTAGGTATGTTTATCTTAAGTATTTTAATGTTTCTTGGACCCATTTTGTGTTGTGTATGTTTCTGTAAATTACTGTACTTGGGGTAAAAAATCGGAAGAACCATATTATATGCATTCCGAATATCCACCCCATTCAGGGTGGATAGAAGGACATGCGTTTCTGAATATCCGACTTAGGGAGGATTTTTTAGGGTGGATAAACGGAATAAGCCAGGCTATCGATATCTTCATCACACTTGCCATCCCTAGTATACACAATTCCCAGATATACAAACTCTTCCACTTGTTCCACTTTCTTACCATTAATCTCAATCGCGCACTCGGTCATATTCTCCTCTCATTCAAAAACCATGGTTTTTGTTTATCCACATTCACCCTCATTACATTCTTTTAAAAGACACACAGGCAATATTAATGTTACTCTTGTAACTCTCCCTCAATAAAATATGTCTTTAAATATAGGATATAGAAATATAGAAATTAGAAATAAAGGATAGAAGAATTTCGCGCTGGCAGCCATTGACACGGTAGCTCAATTGGCAAGAGCGACGGGGGCGTATACCCGAGGTCGCGGGTTCGAATCCCGCCTAATAATCCCCACATGAGGTTTTCATGAACAAAAAGATTTAAAATATGTCTTCATAAAGAAAAATAATTAGTTTTACTTAATATTTCGATATACAAGTAGTTGCTGCCATTGCTTGGAAGGAAGAACATATGTCAGCCTCATGAAAGTTAAGAAGACAATACTGTGAAAGTTGTACATCTAACTTGTACGACCATTACTGCAAGAGTTAGACAGTGTTTTTCTAACCCAAACATAAGCAACGATTACATCAAGGCAGGACGACCAGAGACGTCCAAACACTTGCGTCCGAAGTATGAAGAATAAAAGAGGATGTTTGAAAAAATTAATGGATGTAAACGAAGCTTGTGAGATTTGCCAGGATCATACAAAGTGGCCATCGATAGTCTCTGCCTACCGCAATGGGAAATAATGTGTGTATGTATCAAGGCAGAAAAGTTTAGTATAGTCTTAAGTAAATTGACATCCTTTCAATTATATAAATGAGAATGTGATTTGATTTTAGTAATACATGTAGAGTATAGGATAGCTGTGTAGTGTCGGCTTACCCCATTTCTGCCGGTGGGTGGGGCTTTTAAGAGATTTTTGGGTGATGCGGTTGGAGACCCATCACCAACAACCTTTATTTTACCATCTTTTCCCCACTCAACTTTTCCAAAAGTGGCTGAGGAATTTCTAGTTCCATAGCTCTGGCTACCCCTTCTAGGGATTTATCGCCGTGAGTATATGTATATATGTACGTAGTATAGGACAATTTATCTCGGTTAGCTGTTCGAACTAAAACACTATCAATAATATCAATAATAATATGACCAAAGAGAGTTGATCTAGCTCCTGAAGGATTCTGTAAAAGCAAGCATAGGTAAAGGAAGAGGAAATATCAAATGCTGCATGTGGAATATTTCACCAGAAAAGAAACTGCGAACTTAACTTTGTTTTTTCATTCGGATAAACAGACAGGCATAGCGAATCTATAGTTTTTTTTTCGCTATTTGGATACGCTACCCTATAAACAGAAGTAGGTTTTCATTATAATATCGAAACGTCCTTCTAACTTAGGAGCTTATTCCATTTGTCTGAATGAAGACGTCTGAAAGCCACAGAATCTGAATTCAGACTAGTGGAATAACGTTCAAACTGAAATTTGTGTAGTGGAATAACAAGCGTCTGCGGCAGTAACTTCGAAGGACGTCTGAATTAAGCAATGACAAAGTGTAATGGAATAAGCTCTTTAAACTTCTATACATACATACAAATACTCACGGCTATAAATCCCAAAAAGGGGTAGCCAGAGCTTTGGAGCTAGAAACTACTCAGCCACATTTGTAAGTTAATAGGGGATAAGATGATAGAAATAAAGTATCGTTGGTGATGAGTCTGCAAACGCATCGCCCAAAAACCACTTAAAAAAGGCCCATACCCTTAGTCGCCTCTTACGAGACTCGTGGGTAGAAAGGGGTAGTGACATTCTAAGCCGGCACTACACGGCAACAACTACCAATTCCACTAATTAACTTAAACTTTCACTGGGCAACAAACACTTTAAAAGTATAAATCAAAAACCAATGAAGTTAATAGTATAAAGTTCACATTGCTTACAATCGCAATCCGTATACATAAATACAAACATATACTCACTCACGGCTATAAATCCATAGAAGGGGTAGTCAGAGTTAAGGAATTAGATATTCGTCAGCCACTTTTGAAAAGTTGAAAAGTTGATGGGTCTCTAACCGCATCGCCCAAAAAACCCTTAATAGCCCCAATACCGTTAGTCGCCTCTTAAGTACACCCACGGGAAGAAATGGGGTAGTACAGCTATATAGCACTCCGTATAAGAAATAGTTAATTCTGCATAATACAATCATCGTTTAAATACACTACGAAAGATCCAATTAGCACGTCTGGATTCTCAATAAGTTATTATGAGTCACGATGTAGCCGACTTTATAAGTACTAAGTGTAGGGACAGTAGCCGTATGAAACGGCAATAGAGCGTGTTGTGTAATACGTATACTCACGCCAATAATTCCCATTGGGGTGAGCAGAAACTATTAAATGCTTATTTAGGTATTCGATACTGAAAAAAAAATACTTCCCTCATTAATATGTTTTTTTATTCATCCCATTTCGCATAACCGCTGTATGGTTTTAATATGATCAATAATCGTCCAAAGTCCCCAAATAACTAACTAACAATTTAATCCACTTTGGCTCTATACATATATCTCTTTTGCCATTTTACTACGAAAAATTATAGTCTGTTAGATTTGCTAAAGTTTAGAGTAGATGATAATCTTCTTACAACACCTTCCAAACCGAAGTTAAAATAGTAAAATAGAAATGTTTTTTTACTCCTTTTGCTATGTCTTACGTCATTTTCTGTGTCTGTAAGCGCTGTAGCCTTATTATGAATAGTAAAAATATAAACAGTGCTGTGTAGTGTCGGCTTAGAATAGCACTACCCCATTTCTTCCGGTGGGTGTACGTAAGAGGCGACCAACGGTATTGGGGCTATTAAGGGATTTTTGGGGCGATGCGGTTGGAGACCCATCACCAACAACCTTTATTTTACCATCTTCTCCTCACTCAACTTTCCATAAGTGGCTGAGGAACTTCTAGTTCCCTAGCTCTGGCTACCCCTTATAAGGACTTACGGCCGTGAGTATATGTATGTATGTATAAACAATTTCCTCCAATCGATATGACTTACAATTCCTATCACCAACAAATACATACACAAAACCAAAATAAAGTAAAAATCACCAACATAATTACTACCATGTCGATATAAAAAACTCCTAAAGATGTCCAAAGACCGGTCGATAAGAAATATCTTGTGTGAATAAGCAGACGAGTACTAACCAGAATTCACTTTTTAAATTACCAACGTCCCGTCTTTAGTTCCTGGAGTTAGCCTCATCACAAATGTGGCACAGAGGTCAGCGCACCTATTTGACCTCGTTTGAATTTTGAGTCGAAACCAATCGTGGACTTTACATACGTTAGATTAGTATAATACATACATACATTCTACATCTAATCATACACATAGAGCTTTAGACCTAGAAACTCCTCAGCCACATTTGGAAGTTGATAGCGGACGGGATGGTAGAAATAAAGTATCGTTCGTGATGGATCTGCACACTAGTAAGACTACGATATGAAGTTCCTGTCAATGAATAATTGAAATTCAATTATTTAGTACATTGAACGTGGCGTGGTCGCAAAAACTTTGGTTTAGATAATTTTTAGGTTGTTCTTAAATACCTATATAATATAATATAATAATATGGAGTTGTAGTGTAGTGTGAGTGCATCTTGTCCCCCTCTTGCCTTTATATAATGTAAGTTAGTCATAAGTCTTGAGTCAGTAATAAACCTACATTCAACAAAGTAACACGTCTATTAATTACATCATTGCATGGCGATCCTGCCAGTGCAGCCACGCGGCTGCGCTGCGCACGAGTACATAATTATGTGAGTGAAATAAAGTGCCAAGTTTGAAATGGAAATAAGTGGAAATACGTGTATAACGTTATCAGACCAAAAGAAAACAACTGGAGGAGGTCAAAATACTAAAATTGACCCCGGAAACATAGCCTTATGAATTATAAAGGGAAAATACTATAAACTCTACCACAAGGAAATCCATCATTGAAATCCTTACATGAAAAAAGTGAAGCTGATGCGCTATGTTTAGATTACGTGATTATCAACGCACCATAAGGTAATATCTAAGATTGAAGATATTTTCTGCAAGTGACTCGGTGAATAAAACAATTAATGGTGAAAAATATAGTGCCGGTAATATTTTTGTGTCTGCATTTTATGAAACGACTAAGTGTGGTTTATATGTCTTATTTTTTTTTTTTCAGGGATTATTTATAGTTTTAATAGTTGGTTTAATTATAATTATTTTATTATAGAAACAATGCATATGCTGATGTTTAAAATAATAAAATACGTGTTTAAATAATATGTCATGGTCAAAGGTCATATTAGTACCTTTTATATAATAAACTTTTTATTATTATCACGAAACAGTAGGAATTATGGTCGATTTTTGATTCTTTTTTGTTTCACTTTAAATAGTTTTAGATATTTGTTTGTCATGTGTCATCATTACATGTTTCTAATTTTAAAGTTATACATTTAAACATAGATAATTAAAATATGCGCAATTTCCAGTTTTGTTTAGTTTGCAGAATCCATGCTACTCGATGTTAGGTTCCCAGAAATGTTAACTCATTACAGAATTCAGATTATCATATTACATTATTTAGGTCAACATTCCATTGATGTCTTGCAATTATAATTATTGGTTTAATAAATATGTAATAAGTAAACATTAATACAAAATGTGAAGATATAGTAGTTTCCTAGTATATATTTTTTTGGTTTATTTCATGTCATAATGTTTATTTTTTATAATTTTCATAATGTTATTTTTTTTATAATACTGTGTTCTTTATATTGCATGTTTGAAAACATGAATATATTTTTTTTACATCGTATGAACTGTATTTATAGCTATCGAAAATACGTTAATTTTAATGAAATACAGTAATATCATATTGTTTCTCTCATATATTGTACGTTAAACGGAAATATTTAATTAGCTTGGCTGTAATGGAAGAAAATCTGTGAGTAATAGAATATAAGATGAGAGATGTAAGGTAAATTTTATATTTAAAGATTATTACGAAGAAAAGAAATTAATTTGATGAAGTTAATGAAGTGTTATAATTATAGGATAGTTTTTTGTTACTAAGCTGATTTTGCGTATTTTATGTTATGGCAATGGAAGATGAGAGCAAAGTGTCGTATACATATATGGAGTGAGGAATGTTTTAGTGTTAACGATGTGTGTGGTATGATTGAGTTCGTTAGGTGATGTAATTGTTATGATTTAAAAAGGTAATGGAATGCAGTCTAAGTAAGTATGAAAGGTTTGAATGTTTATGAAATACAGTTTGTAGTATGGTAGTTTCGATTGCTAAGTTTTTGATGTTCATTTGAATTGATCACTCAAATGTTATTTCAATTATTTAACAATTGATAACTAAATATGGAATGTAAGAATATTGGAAGGTCTTCGAAAGGAGTATTAAAGTCATACGAGGTACACCAAGGTACAAAGCAGATCTCTGAATCCTTTTTATCTGATCATGACGCGGTTGAATACCCTTCGTGAAGAAAATTGGACACCAAAGAAGTGTTAAAAGAGAGAGGCTGTAGAATAAGTATATAAATGCGCATGTAATGTAATAAAAAATATTTGTACCTTGAGATGAAGTTAAATAAATGAATAATAAATGTGTAAAAGGGCGGCCGACCCAATAAATATGTTTGTGTACCTTGATAAGAAATGAAATATAAATAAAAAATAAATGACTTGAGATGGAAGCATGGTTGTCCACAGCTATTTTAAATATATGATAAAAATATAAGAGAGAATATTATAAAAAATAAATGAAATATAATAAAGTTAATGAATATTGTGAAGGAGAAATGTATAAAAAAAATATATGTGGTAAAAGTACTATGAAATGTCTTGACAGAAAAAAAATACTTGATTGTGATTACGCGGAAAATTGTTTGGCCTACGATTTGTTCGACTTATCCCGGATTTGACTAATAGATTGTATTAAGTATAATAGTTAAGTTTCATTACATAGATACATTTTTATTCGATATAAGGTTCATTAATAATAATTTGTTTAAAAAAATATGTTAAGAATAAATATTTTTTTGTTTGCAAAGGGGGAAGGTGTAGTGTAGTGTGAGTGCATCTTGTCCCCCTCTTGCCTTTATATAATGTAAGTTAGTCATAAGTCTTGAGTCAGTAATAAACGTATATCCAACCAGCAAGCACGTCTTTCAATTACTTCATTGCAGAGTAAACGGAGCGTGCACACATACATATACTCACGCGGTTAGTTTCCATGGACGATCCTGCTAAACCTCTCTAGCTTAGTTCACATCCATAAACGGAACGTAATAGCAATATTATTTTGATTTCCTATACATATCAATTTCTTCACTTTAATTTCTACTATATTCCCATGCCAAAGCACCACTTACAATAACGCTGACTAAACTGCTATAAAAAGAGTCCGAATACATGAAATGGTCATTCATCCCAAAAGCTATGGCTCGTCCACGCTCCCATTGACATAAAAACAGTTGGTGAATTGAAATTGAACACGCATGCGCGGACATTATGATTAACACTCTAATGGGTTTAAATTAATTAATACAGAAGTTTGAATAGATCGTTCAATTGCGTCTGCATATCTTGTCGTGTTTACATGAGAATATCAATGACTTTTTGGTCTTTAGTTGCTGCTTAGTTTAGCCGTGTAGTGTCGGCTTAGAATAACACTACCCCATTTTCTACCCGTGGGTGATCGTAAGAGGCGACTAAGGGTATAGGGGCTTTTTAAGTGGTTTTTGGGCGATGTGGTTGGAGACCCGTCACCAAAAACATTTATTATTAACATCTTTTCCCCAATCAACTTCCAAATGTGGCTGAGGAATTTCTCATTCCAAAGCTCTGGCTACCCCGTTAAGGGATTTACAGCCGTGAGTATATTTATGTATGTATGTATGTTAGTTTGCTTAGTAGCAACCTAGAAAGCAAAGTAATATTTATTTATTTGGAGATCAGATCAAAAAAACATAATAACAAGATAAAATAATGAAAAATAAAATATTTATTTTATTTAACAGACTGATAATAATTATCCACACACATAAATCTATTAGAATCAGTAGTGCTATTGTAAGCCGACAAAAACGGCCCATATAAATAAAAAATACGTTATTTTCTGAAGTCATAAAACTACAGCCACAACTAAAATAAAACGTTATAAACAGATATAAATATAAAAGATGTTTAACTTGAAGTTCATCACACCGCTTCAAGATATAAACGCTTTCTGCCCACCCCTTTGACCTTTCCTATCTCACGGTTACCACCCGATACGGTCCTTATCAAAACAACGAGCGTTTATTGTGTCTCATCTCTTATACTGTTCATTCACTTATTATTTGTAATATAATATATGTTTTGTACGAGCCTTCGTGGAATTGATCTACTGCATTTTAAAGTTTTAAGTAGGTGTAGGAAGTGAGTATGAGATACTGAAATTCTTAATGAAATAGAACATTAACTCTATCTGAAGATTAACAGTAAAATACTCGAATATATAAATAAAAAATACAATTCAGATTAAAAACATAAATCAATATTAAATATATATATATATATATATATATATATATATACGGACACATAAATGACTAAGTACAACTTGGCCATGTGGGTTTCCCCTCGATGTTATCCCCGTGATAGTTCAGTAGTGAGAACAACAACAGAGTCAATTAAATCCTTCAACTTTGTGTCTATTCTAAAGTAATATTATGTATGGTTATATTTTTAATAGTTATTAACGATGAGGAAAATCATCGTGAGGAATCCCACATGTCTAATTTGTGCTTAGTCATGTCACCTGACAGGGTATTTTGGACATGAAGATAAAAAAAAACCAAGCTTAAGGGCCAGTTTTTTGATCCGGAGTTAAAAATATAACCATTTGTTACATTGACTATAGTTAAATGACTAACCAGTAGTTAAATCGTAAATCCATTTTGGTTCGATATTTGACCATTAGTTACTCTAACCACGGGTCAAAAAATGCATTTTGCTGATATGTAACTAATAGTTACGATATTTAACAAATTGTTGAGTTAACCATGGATCAAAAAACTGGCCCTTAGTCGTTCGGAGTACTCGCCGGTCGTTTGGAGGGTTTCGTGGTAACAAAGGTAAGCTAAGGGCCAGTTTTTTGATCCGGAGTTAAAAATATAACCATTTGTTACATTGACTATAGTTAAATGACTAACCAGTAGTTAAATCGTAAATCCATTTTGGTTCGATATTTGACCATTAGTTACTCTAACCACGGGTCAAAAAATGCATTTTGCTGATATCTAACTAATAGTTACGATATTTAACAAATTGTTGAGTTAACCACGGATCAAAAAACTGGCCCTAAGTGACATATTATCAAGAATATCATGTACAGTTTTTTAAACCGGAATCAAAATGCAAACTTATTTTAGTTTTTCATAATGTAAATACAAGTTACAAGTTACATATACAGTTTTACTAAATGTTCTATACCTCAAAAACTGCTGATTCATTTCGTTCAAACCACGTGAGATGCACAACATTTAATTTTACCACTTTGGGAGTTAATGTTTTTTAAACTCGACATACATATACTCGCGGCTATAAATGCCTAGGAGAAGAAGCCAGAGCTTCGGAATAAACGAAGTAAACTTAGTATTAAGTTAAAATTTAACGTTCAAAAAACAAAGATTTATCTTTTTATTTTGAAATAAATGATTATTTTATTTTATTTTTTATTTATAATAATAAATTCCTCAGCCACTTATGGAAGTTGAGTAAGGGAGAAGATGTGAATTTTAAAGATACCTTTTATGCACGGCACGGGTTCAAATAAAATATTTATTTATTGCGTTTCGTGTATTGGGGCCCCCGTTAAAAAAATATATCTTTATTAGTTCAATACAGAGCATTCAAACAAGTTGCAAGGGCCCCTGTACTAGACCTAAAGATCTGTTAAACTGGGTACCCCGCTTTACCACCAAGACAATAAATGTTTTGAACAAATTAAAGAGAACAAATTAGAATTAATATAAGTACAGACATTTACTTAAAGATGCTAAATCTTGTACTAAGTTTACTGCTGATTACGGTTTACATCTACCTATAAACCGCGTATCTACAATAGTTTATAAAATAAATTGCTGATTGCTTGATTTCAACATATGGAGGTGGATCGGTTTAAAATAATTCAAACTTCAAATATCCCACCCCGCTATTACTGATTAATCATATATGACTATCAACACACGGTATAGTTTGGGGACGTTTGTGTAAGTTTTAGAATGTACGTATAGAAAAAGGTGTAGTTATAAGTGTTTCGAATCGATATAACAAAGCAGATTGTTTAGATTTCTTAGATAGTCAACTTTTAGAACATTCTACAAAATACACACCACACTTATAGTGTACAGACGGAAAGATCTATAAATATTTTTTTCTTATTTAATAATGCGGTTGGAGACCCATCACCAACAACCTTTATTCTACCATCTTTTCCCCATTCAACTTCCAAAAGTGGCTGAGGAATTTCTAATTTCTCAGCTCTGGCTACCTCTTTTAGGGATTTATAGCCGTGAGTATAAGTATGTATGTATTTATATAGTTTCTTTTTGCATAATACCATGATAATACCACTTTAACATGACTCGCATAGATATATATTTCTATATTTTTATCCGTCAAACTCTGTGTCAAATTAATGTTAACGATAGATTTATGATTTTGTGCCATTTATATTATTCACCAAGGAGGCTATTTAGTCATACTGAAATAGATGTTCGAAATTTGATCGCTTTATGTTCTCTTGAAACACTCAAATCCAATTAAAAAGTTAAGGTTCCAAGTTCAAGTTCATTAGTCTACCAAGGTTGTTACAATTACACTTTCAGATCAATGTGACTAAAGCTGTTTTGACTTTTTCTTGTCGAGGTCACGAAGTCAGTTATTATTAACTAGATATTGACATTTATACTTAGGTACTGATAATGACAGAGTTGCTTTGCAGACTTTATACCATTTCAGCTCCACAATCCACGTGTAATATTACATACCTACATTCATATACTCGCGGCTATAAATCACTAAAAGGGGTAGCCAGAGCTAAGCAATTAGAAATACCTCAGCCACTTTTGGAAAGTTACATAAACATAAACGTTCACGCCGTTTATTTGGCAGAGGTACTAATACTTCTGAACATCACGTGACTTTATCACCTGGTGTTCAGAGTACCCACGTTTTGCATGGACAGAGTACTCACGTGATAGGGGGCAGGCCTATCGCCGTTTTGTACGAATACACTATCACATGACGAAGTACAACTCAGCCATGTGGGTTTCCTCACGATGTTTTCCCTCACCGTTAACAACCATGATAAATTAACCGCACATATGACTTTAGAAAAGACAAATTGGTGTAGGCCCGGCGCAGGATTGGAACTCACGCCCTTCTGTTTTCGGGCGGGTGTTCTACCCACTGGACTATCATGTCGCTTTTGGAAAGTAGAGTGGGGAAAAGACGGTAATATAAAGGTTGTTGGTGATGGGTCTCCAACCGCATCGCCCAATGTTCCCTTAAAAAGCCCAATACCGTTAGTCGCCTCTTAAGTACACCCACCGGAAGAAATGGGGTAGTGCTATTCTAAGACGGCACTACATAGCAAAATTAAAGCTTTAAAAACGTTAAATTTTATAAACTTACTAGTTGACTCGACAATCGTTGTTTTGCCATATAAATCATATCTAGGAATGATAGTCTCTAAAATAAAAATAAAATGTTAGGGTTGGACAACCCTCATACCTTAGGAGTACAAACAATTGTTATTAACATATTCTCAGACCTACCGAATGTATATGCAAAGTTTCATTGAAATCGGTTCAGCCGTTTCGGAGGAGTTTGCTGACAAACATTGTGACACGCGAATTTTGTGTATTAGATTTGATGAGAGGCCTGATTGGATTGGTATGTATCTTTTTTTATGCTCTCATGTCGTTTGAAACGCAACACCGGCCCCCTGATTATGTATCTTTTGCGAGTGACGATTGTGTCGCAAGTTGCACGATGGTCGTTGTCAATGTCATAAATTTGTCAATTTGTCACTTTTGACAGCGACAATATTGCAACTTACGATACAATCGCGGTCGCTAAAGATACATAATCAGCCCGCCGATATCCCTGAAAGGTTGAACTATACTAGGATACAGCACGTGACTTTTTAGCTTCTGGTTGCAAAGCCCGGTTTTGCCTGGACAGTGTTATCACGTGATGGAGACTAGTCTATCGTCTTCTTTAAACTGTGACTTTAATTAATGTACTCCACGGTTCACATACATACATACATATACTTACGGCTATAAATCCCTAGAAGGGGTAGCCAGAGCTAAGGAATTAGAAATTCCTCAGCCACTTTTGGAAAGTTAAGTGGGGAAAAGATGGTAAAGTAAAGGTTGTTGGTGATGGGTCTCCGCATCGCCCAAAAATCCCTTAAAAGTCCCAATACCGTTAGTCGCCTCTTACGTACACCCATCGGTAGAACACGGTATGTCCACGGTTCACGTTTATTAAATTTGTCAAAGTCAAACAAAATTTTGTTTTTTTTATTCTCTACCTTATAAGTGACTCTACCTCTATACTCTATACGGGGTGCATGTAAAAAGGTGGAAAAAATATTGTTTAGATAATTTTAGTTAGAGTAACGTTATTTAATTTAATATTTTCACGTTTAACATTTTTTTGGGTCTGTGCTGGAAAGGTAAAACGGGACTTACAAAGACTGTCTGTCTGACGGCCGTCTGCCAACAAACTGTCCTTCTTGAATCGTGGTAGTTATAATAATAATAATAATCGAGCATGTGGCCGTCCCGGAGAGTCACTTAGGCATGTTATTTCCGGTTGTTCGGCTCTTGCTAACACTGAGTACTTGCACAGACACAACCAAGCAGCCAAAATCCTGCATCAGGAGCTCGCTCTAAAATACGGACTCTTGCAACAGAGGCTGCCGTATTACAAGTATCTGCCGGAGCCAATCCTAGAAAACGACCGTGCCAAAATCTATTGGGACCGATCTGTTATCACGGACAGGACTATTCTAGCGAATAAGCCTGATATCGTGGTATGGGATCGGTCGCAGTCGAGGGTATTTCTAGTGGATGTCACTATCCCTCATGACGAGGGTCTCGTGAAAGCCGAAACCGAGAAGCGTCGGAAATATCTCGATCTGGCTCACGAGATCACCGACATGTGGGGTGTGACTTCGACAGAAATAATCCCAATTGTTTTGTCCGCGAACGGGTTAATTCCAACCAGCCTCGCGACCAACTTGAGGCGGTTGGATTTCTGTGGCGTGTCGGTTCCAGCACAAATGCAGAAAGCGTTGCTGCTCGATACGGCTCGGATCATCCGTCGGTTCTTGAACCTGACTCCCTGACCCCGACCGACTGTGCTTTTGTCGGGGAGTACCGCCTCTCCCATTTAAAATTTATATTTTCATTTTTGGTCATGGGAGAGGCGAGAAACAAAAATGTTTTCCGAAATAATAATAAAAAACTTTATTTCGGATATACAAGATCCATATGCAGTTAGTAAGTTAGTAACATCGAAATACTTGTTTAATATGTTAGTTTTTGTTAGTCTGTCCTTATTTTTAACTTAAAGATTAACTAATAAAAAGAAAATAAAACAAAATAACACTATTTACAATATATGCCGAACCTAGCATGAATCGGTTCCCTAGTATCCTGTTGCACATATACCCAGTGTTTATACATGGGATCGTCATACTTATCGGCCAACACCCTAACAAGTGTATTCGAGCTGTCCCAAGTTCTGCGCATAATGGACGCGACACGCTTCCGGAGGATAGCTAGTTAGATAGTTATGAAGTTGAGGCGCTTTTAAATTTAACTCTGTTTTGCTCGCTATTGAAAACAGCAACAGATAGGTGCTTGACATATACAGAGAATATTAAGTATACTCGTATTTAACCTCAATGAAAAAAGATTTGTTTTTATGATTTGTTGGCGATGGCTATGGAACTTCATCATGAGTTTATTTTATTATTTATTTATTATAAAAACACAATAATGCTTAACAGCTATGGCCAACACGCAATTATTGTTAGGCAGTACAAAAAATATATACAAAATAGAATTTAACATTCACAACAAATAACAACAAACTTAATTAAAATTTCACATTTACAACGAATGGAATTAAAATATCACAAAATCAAACAGTAATTAAATACAACAAACATTTAAAAATAAACAGAATTAAAATTTAAATAAATTGAGATCATATTAAACAATAAAAAATAACATACATTTATTTATTTATTTATTTATGTACAAGTACAGCCATTACAGCTTGCAGCCAATGCGACAATACATATATCTAGGAACTAAGTACCACTTTACACAGCTTAATAAGAGAAGGTAACGTAGTGTGATGTATGTCGGCATCCTGACATCGCTCTAAAAAGTTATTGATGTGACAAATAAATAGCCCTGACAGTGCAGTGGGGGCATTCTGTCCACGTACTGTGGTGACCTCAACTACGGGTGCGAGGGTTGGCGGGCGCGCGCTATGTGTATGATGCTGTATTTACCTGAGAACCATATCTGGTGAGGATTATTTCACCGATTTGATATGTTTTATCTTTGGGCCGCCATCCCAATTATCGTGTCATCCCATTAACTGAGTGTCTACACACTCTGTTAGATTTATATCAAAATAGCGATAGTTTGATCGTTTAGAAATTCTTTTAAATATTTAATATACGAATGTTTATTTGATAAATTAGACTAATGAGAATGTGAATAGTATATTATTGTTTCTTCTCTTGTGAAGATAAAATGGTTTTTTTTGTTTTATAATTTAACGTCAAGCTATTTATATACATATATTATTATTGAAACTTTCTTCCGCAAACTGATACAAACTTTGGTGATTTTTGAAAAACCCCGTTTTATTTAAGGGTTAGGTACTTTTGCCGCAAAGTAACTTAAAAAAGGTTCCTACTACAGCGATAGTCCTAAATGAAAAAAAAATTGTATTAGAATAAATATGAATGTGAAGGAAGCAGGATATATTTGTAACAAAGAGCAAAGTGGCGATAGTTAGACCTTGCCAACCCCATATAGAAAAAAGAAGAAGGGTCATTTGTTCGAAAGCCCTCATTTGTGCATCATAGTGTCTACCCGCATGTCAAATCATACAATATCCGTACTAACACGAAATTAACTATAGAGGGCTAGTTTAATTGAATAAAATAATAATTATTATCAATTTACGTACGTACAATAAATTGTGTAGAATAAGTGATGCAATATCTCACACAATAACAAAACATAAGAAAACTCACGAACGATGACGAAAAACGACGTGATAGCTCAATGGGTAGAACTCGTACGTGCAAGCGACTAGTGTTCAAATCCCGGGTCGGGCCTACACCAATTTGTCTTTTCTAAAGACATATGTGTGGTTAATTTGTCATGGTTGTTAACGGTGAGGGAAAACATCGTGAGGAAACCCACATGACTGGCCTGCCCCCTATCACCGTGGGTACTCTGAACACCAGGTGACAAAGTCACGTGATGTTCAGAAGTATTAGTACCTCTGCCAACCCCTTCGGGGATATTCGTCGTGAACGTTTATGTTATGTTTATGTTATAATAAAACTCAGCAGATTTGATATCAAAACGGATGTTGGATACATGTGTAATATACGTTGGTGTCAGAATCAATTATTATATGATTTAAGAGTTCTAGTGATGCAGTGATCCTAAACATTACCGATCCGTCGGGTTTAAAAAACCGAACCGTTCCAAACCCGACTTAACCGGTTTGGTTTTAGCACCCTTTTAATATTCCCCCACCCCCCATCACTGGTGGGGTTGAAAGGCTCACATTATTAGAAAATTTGGAAAAAGAAACTCGCTATGTAGTCGTCTAGTTCTGTATATTTAAAACATCTCATTTTACAGTGGACTCGTCTATGAAGGAAAGAACTTGTTTGTTATTAATTAATTGTCTTCGTATAATATTAAATTAAACTAGACTTTACCTAATGCTCGGAATTCGTCGATTTTTAATTTGAATTGATGACCTCTAGCACCACCTAACCTAATTATAAAGAAACAGGCCAAAATTGTTAATACCTCCCTATTATTCATACATGTATGTTAGTGTGTGTATTCTTTTCTATAACAAAATTTAATAATAATATTAGCAAAATGCACTTGTTAACAATCTAAAAACAATGAGCATAGGAATTTCGTATCCTTCCGTAAACCAAATTGTTGTATAAAGGGGAACTGAATGTTTATTTAAGTTGCAGAGTTGTTTAAATGGTACAAGTATCATTAACTTCTTTCTTTTTTTTCGGTCTCCTCCTAGGATTTTATCTACTTTTATACGAATGGCTCTGTGCTGTATTCTTGATCTCAGCGTCAGCCCATGTTGCGAGTTTTTTTACTTGTTCCTTTTTTGTTTCTACATTTTAGTATTTCAACATTTCGACTTCTAAATTATAGTATATCAATAAATCAACACTAACAACCTTAAGAAATTAAAAAGTGGAAACTCCGCAGGGTTCATCATTGGTAAGGGATATTCTACCTTTGCAAGGGCCGGACCAAATCTCTGGTATATTGACAATAAGAATATTCAATTGAATTCAAATCATTTATTTCAGATAATAATAATCCATGTTACATATCAATAAAAGTACCCACGTTTTGCATGGACAGTGTACTCACGTGATAGGGGGCAGGCCTATCGCCGTTTTGTACGAATACACTGTCACATGACTAAGTACAACTCAGCCATGTGGGTTTCCTCACGATGTTTTCCCTCACCGTTAACAACCATGATAAATTAACCACACATATGTCTTTAGAAAAGACAAATTGGTGTAGGCCCGACCCAGGATTTGAACACTAGTCGTTTGCACGATAACCGAGTGTTCTACCCACTGGGCTATCACGTGGGTACTCTGAACACCAGGTGACAAAGTCACGTGATGTTCAGTATAGTACCTCTGCCAACCCCTTCGGGGATATACGGCGTGAACGTTTATGTTATGTTATGTTATATCAATAAAAATAAAATATAATATATACGTACATATAAATAACTAAAAATCAAATCAAATTAACCCAACTTCTATATAATACAATAAGCATTAAACTAAAAAATAAAAAATATACGTAAAAAAATAAAAATTATATATATCAAAATTAAATGTGGGACGGACCGCTAGTATGCAGTCGCATCCAGGCAGGACTATGAAAGTCACAAAAACTTAATCGAAATACTTGTTTTTATTAATTTATTCACACCATAACAAAAATATTATAAACATTTCAAAATTAATGAAAAATACATAAAATATGGAGTATAGACTAAATATAAAAAAATACGTTTGCATTAAAAATAAAAAGTAAAACTTACAAGAAGTTTAAGGTTGAACTCCGTAATCCCTTTGGCACAACTGTCACTGTTCAATATCGAACTAAAGAACACTCGACTCGACACACGAGAACCCCGGCGCATTCGAAATTTAAATACGGAATACAAAATGTCGGACGATGCGCGCGAACAGGCGAGCCACGAATACTCCTTAACAAATGTTGATTAGCTTTAAATAGTGGTGGCCATATTATCTACTTATTCCATTGAGTTGTCGAGGATGTGAGACTCGGTCTCTGTGAACTATAATAGGAATAATTTTATGAATTGTAATATTTTCCGAGAGTTCAGTAGGCGGGATATACAGATTGTTTAATTGATAGTTATATTATTTTATATCTTTTGAAGTTTCAGCACAGATGTGAACATAGTTCATGTGAATTTTAACCTATCCTTAAACGGCTATGAATTCTAAAAGGGAGAGTAGGATGAGATTGGGATCAGAAATTCCTAAGTTTTCGAAATTGAGTAAAGTAAAGATGGTAAAATTAAGGATAATTGGTTATGGGTTTCCAGCAGCATCATTCATCAATCTCTCCAATACCCCCTTACTCTTAGTTCCCATAAACGTGTCATTTTGTATGTATATTTTAAAAAATTCGCTAACTCAATTTATTTTTTATTTTTATTAGATTAAGCTGGGGTTTAGCTTCGGTAAACATACATACAGACATATACTCAAGGCCATTAATCCCGAAAAAGGGTAGCCAGAGCTTCAGAGCTAGAAACTCCCCAGCCACATTTGGAAGATGATAGGGGACAAGATGGTAAAAATAAAGTATCTTTGGGGATGGGTTTCCAACCGCATCGCCCAAAAAACACTTAAAAAGCCCCATTAAGTTTGACCCAGTTTGGTAAAAATATTGCTAAGTGAAATCTAAATATTGACGTGCATGTTGAAGAGTTTAAGAGTTCTAAGCCATACTATGCTGAAATTATGTGTAAACAATAAATTTACTCGCACCTATCATTCCTATTCAGGCAGGCAGAAACTTTCAATTGGCACTTTGCACGATCCGGACAAATCTCTCTCGTTTCCCTCACAGATATTTTTCTTCTCAAACATGCTTTTTTTATTCTTCTCACTGACCGTCCTCTACTAACAATACCACCCACATTGGCTCTTTATATCACTTTCGCCACTCTACCCTAACACAATACAAACATGCATACATTCATGGCCATAAATCTTTAGTGGGGATAGCCATAACTTTAGAATTAGAAGTTCCCCAGCCACTTTTGGTAGTTGACTGGGGAATAGTTTGTAAAAAAGGTTGTTGTTGATGGGTCTCCTACCGCATCTCCCAAAAATGACTTAATAAGCCCCAATAAGTCCAGCCTAAGTCACCTCCTACGAACATCCAGGGGGAGAAATAGAGTACTGCTATTCTAAGCCGACACTATACAACTAACTACTACTATTACATACATACATACATACATATACTCACGGCTGTAAATCCCTAAAAGGGGTAGAATTTGAAATTCCTCAGCCACCTTTGGAAAGTTGCGTGGGGAAAAGTAAAGGTTGTTGGTGATGGGTCTCCAACAGCATCGCCCAGAAATCCCTTAAAAGCCCCAATACTGTTAGTCGCCTCTTACTTACACCCACCGGAAGAAATGGGGTAGTGCTATTCTAAGCCGACACTACACAGCAATTACTACTACTATTACTGCAACAAAAATCACCTTAGCTTCGCTTGCCTCTCTTCTTCTGATTTAAAGGTCACATACCCTTACTCCTCTTCCCTCTTAAGTCGTAATAAAGTTATCTAATGACAAATAATAATTGTTTGAAGTGTTAAATAGAGATTTCCTTGTTATTAATATCCTGCGGAAATGTCCCGTATATTGTACCACATCTCTACGAATTTAATTTAGTCCAATTAACTCATTTAGTGTGTAAGATTGTTCGTTCTTGCTTTACGGGATCCTAGGCAATAAAAACAACATAACATAAACGTTGGGGTTGGTAGAGGTACTAATACTTCTGAACATCACGTGACATTGTCACCTGGCGTTCAGAGTACCCACGTTTTGCATGGACAGTGTCTCTAGAAAAGACAAATTGGTGTAGGCTCGACCCGGGATTTGAACACTAGTCGCTTGCACGTTAACCGGTGTTCTACCCATTGAGCTATCACGTCGTCATAAATAAAAACAAAACTTATTTTAAACTCATTTCGTTTTCATATCCGTATAAAAGCTGACTAAAAGAAGTATTAGAATGAATAGTATGGGAGCTTTACAATAGTATGGCTGTGTAGCATCGGCTTCGAATAGCATTACTCCATTTTTACACGTGGTTACGATCACGTATGAGGCGACTAAGGTTAAAGGGGATTTTATATATATTTTAGGGCGATGTAGTTGTCTAGGGTCCATATTGACTCACATAAAATTCTAAATCATATTCGTTGTCTTTTTAACGATTTGTGTTCATAATAATCACCCTTCATAATTTTATTTGTCATACTTTATTTATTCATCCATTTTTAATACTACCAACGGAGGTTATAAAAGTTAGTGGCCATTTTTTTTATTGATAATGTTACTACCAAGATTTTTGTTGAAACTATAAGTTTTTTCAAGAACTCTTTTCTTCATAACATTCAATGATCATATTGTTCTAATTAATAATATTGTTACTAAGGTAATATTGTCTGTTATGTTGAAAATATTGAATAAGAATAATATTATTTCAATAAGATCATTTTCCAGATATCACAAATATAGATTATGCAATTAAGGTGCTCCTTGTGCGCATTTTCCAAAAACTTGATCTCTTAAGGTTCTTCGAGATATGACATGCCCCGGACACTTCAAAATCATTAGTTACTAATTTTAATAAGAAAATCTCATTGAAACAAAAAATATAATAATAAAGTATAAATAATGATCCGTACATAGCCGAGGTAAAACATACATACATATACTCACGGCTATAAATCCCTTGAAGGGGTAGCCAGAGCTAGGGAATTCAAAATTCCTCAACCACTTTTGGAAATTGCGTGGAAAAGGACTTAAGTAAAAGTAAATGTAAATAGATATTGAGCTAGCCCTAAACAAAGTACCATGACGAGTTCTGGAACAAGACACTAACTTAACGATAAATTCAATAATAAATATTAAATAGATATTGCTCTTTGATCAAATAGAAAATATGCTCAAGAAGACGTACGAAGTGTGATGAATAAAAGGGTATGTATAAAAATATTGATGAGTGTAACCGAAGCTCGAAAGGTTTTGCTAGGATCGTAAAAAGTGGCGATTGATTATTTCTAACTAATATAATATTCTCTGATGAGTCAGGAAGGAGTTTTTCTCGTTTTATTCATATTAGAAACATCTTAAGGATTGACGGGTGAGTAAATTTGTTAGTTTGTTTGACGGTCCAATATTATAGTTTTAATATCGAACAATATTTTCTACGAATTTAAGAAAGAAAGAAAAGTTATTTAAATTAACAATATACACACAACAAGTAATAATAATTAGAAAGTAATTTAAGTTCCATTTCTTCATAATGTGGCTCCAAATGCTGACTGATAAAAGAACACTCAATTTAAATAGATGCAGTATGGTTAATAATTAAAACATAACCAAACTAGACCTACTTAAAATGGCGACATCTTATAACATCTTTTCAATTTTCTTTCTTCTATCAACCATAGTTTTGATGCGGCTAAATAGTTCACTTGTGTTATTTTATCGAAATTAATTTTAAATTAGTTGTCTTCTTCTCTTCTACTCTTTCTTGTTTACTTCAGAACCGTCCATCATATAAAGCAGGTAAGGAGCGGCTAGACTCTCACAATAGCCGGTCAAGACCTACTTACTATGGCAAAGATCTTTAATCTTTTTATGACTTTTTCATCATGATTTTAGAGAAGAAACTTTTCAAATTGTTATATCCACGATATTTAAGATTAGGTTCTAATA
Source organism: Bedellia somnulentella (assembly GCA_963576735.1). Classification (NCBI taxonomy): domain Eukaryota; kingdom Metazoa; phylum Arthropoda; class Insecta; order Lepidoptera; family Bedelliidae; genus Bedellia; species Bedellia somnulentella. The sequence continues at coordinate 5,617,108 of OY755192.1, read as the reverse complement.
CTTTGCCGCTAATATTGCTTGGCCGATGACTTTTCTTGTTCTTTGCTTGATCCGGTGTTGGTGGTGAGTGTACTCCGTCATATAAAGCAGGTATAGAGCGGCTAGACTTTTATAATAGCCGGTCAAGACCTACTTACTATGATAAAGCCTTCTTTCTAGCTTCTTATCACTTTTAAAACTTTTCTGATTTGATTCTTTGGCGGTGACTTTTCTTATTCTTTTGCTTGGTCCATAGTTGATGAGTCAATTCATCATATAAAGCAGGTATAGAGCGGCTAGACTTTTACAATAGCCGGTCAAGACCTACTTAATATGATTAAGACTTCTTTATATCTTCTCACGATTTTTCATATATATTTGTTTCCGATGACTTTTTTAACATCCATTTAAGTACGCGATAAGGGGCTAGGTTCTGAAATTTAGCCAAATATTGCCTACTTAAATGCATATTAATTTCATCTCCTGTTCGGATTAATTGACAGTCAGTTTCCTAAATGTTGAAAATATACCACGTATCTAATTATTTCACCATCTATTCCCCACGCACCTTCCAAAAGTGGCTGAGGAATTTCTAATTCCTTAGCTCTGGCTACCCCTTTCTTGGGATTTATAGCCGTGAGTATATGTATGTATGTATATATAATTAAAACAAATAACCATAGTATTATTATGTTTTACGTAATATGAATTTAGCAGAAAAATGGTTTTTGTTCCCAAGATGACCAAACATCAACAAACTCCTTTCCACAAATTTTTAGAACTAAACAACTATACTATAGCCATGATAATGATGATATTGATGTAACGAACACGTAAGACTAGATTTTTACACATACGCCGATTGATTAATAAATCCGATTTTTACTTTGAATGCACTGAAATATTCAATCACTGCTCATCCCTTATGCCATTCAGGGTGATGTTGCTTTAGAAGAATAAAGCTTTCGATTGGTAAAATATTTTCTATAAATATGTTGCAATGCTTTGGAGTCATATATTTCACAAATAAACAAACATACAAGTGCATATCAGTAGAGATACGTAAAAGGAACCGAATAAACCCTATCGTCTCTTACTACACCCACACAAAGAAATGGGCAGGTGCGTTTCGAATTCTACACTATACAGCTAGTCAATAAGTTTTCATATAATCCCTTTTACATACATACACATACTCAAGGCCACAAATCCTAAAAAGGAGTAGCCAAATCTTAAGAGCTAGAGACTCCTCAGCCACATTTGGAAGTTGATAGGGTGGAAATAAAGTATCGTTGGTATATCAACCGCACCGCCCAAAAACCATTTAATGAAGCCCCATACCCTTAGTCACCTTTTATAACACCCGTGGGTAGAAAGGGATAGTGATATTGTAAGCCGGCACTACACGGCAATCCCTTTTAACACCTGTTATATAAAGGGTATCAGCACTCAAACATTATTGGAAGTAGGGTATAACTACAGATTGATTATATTATTAACGTTTAATAACTAAAATGAAACGAAAGATAGCGCGTAGTATCACAGATCTATCCATTGCGCTAATGCACTGACCGAGCAAAAAATTTGATTCTCTGAACAAAACATACATACTACATATACTCACGGCTATAAATCACTAAAAGGGTAAGCCAGAGCTTCAGAGTCAGATAATTCTTCAGCCACTTTTGGAATGTAAGTGGTGTAAAAATAAGAATAAAAATGATCTTGGTGGTGGTTAGAGAACCGCAACCCAAATGGGGAAGTACTATTCAAAGCCGACACTACACAGCACTCTGAACGCAAGTTGACAAAAATATCACGTGATGTTCTGCTTGATCTGCCACCCCTTCGGAAATATGCGGCATGAAAGTGAAAATTTAAAGTTTCCTATTCTACAAAATAAAACTATTACAAAAACTGACCTGTATCGTAGTATCCAACTGTCACCACAGATTGAAATTAACACAAACTAATAAAAGAATATTCACTCTGAAATCACTTCATCACTGTTAAAAGTAAAATGAATACAAATTGTTTAGGAAGCTATTTTATATATAACTTTGAATGTTCATTAGTTAAAGATCTGTCATAATTTGTTTGTTGTTTACTTTAGAAAGAGCAGATTAACTTTGGGTCTCTCTTAATTTGTTGTTGGTTTCGAATAGAATAATAGACGTCTTTGCATTCTTTCATTGTTGTAAAGTAATTTTTGGTTTTGCTTTTGTTACAAGTTTGAACTTGTTTTTTGGGTGTTTACTGTTTGGTGATGAGTAAAGAAAGAGGCGTTGAAATATTATATATTTTTACGTTGACTTAACTTCGGAGGGACTAACGCCCGATTTCTGAATTGAGTACCTATTCAAGCTGAGAACGACTTAAGATTTCAATATGACAGAAAGATACTTAAGTTGTTCTCAGGTGGAATAGTCAATTTAGAAATCGGGCGTAAGCGGAGTATATATATACATACATACATACATATGCTCACGGCTATAAATCCCTAGAAGGGGTAGCCAGAGTTAAGGAATTGGAAAATACCTCAGCCACGTTTGGAAATTTTAGTGGGGAAAAGATGGTAAAATAAAGGTTTTCGGGATGGCTCGGAACCACATCGCCAAAAAATCCCTTAAAAGCTCCTAATCCGTTAGTTTCCTCTTACGCACACCCACCGGAAGAAATGGGGTAGTGTTATTCTATGCCGACACTACACAGCAGAGCGTAAGCGGAATATATAGGTATATAATATACTTAACCAACTTTTTGCCGTGAACTGCCGGCTTAGAATGTCACTACCCCTTTCTACCCACGGGTGTCGTAAGAGGTTACTCAGGTCAGGTTGTGGGCCTTTTTGGAGTGAATTTTAGGCTATGTGGTTGGAGACTTCACCAACGATACTTTGTTCTACCAATGTCTCCCCTATCAACTTCCAAATGTGGCTTAGGTTAGGAGTTTCTAGCTCTGAAGCTTTGGCTACCCCTTTTTGGGATGTATGGTCGTGAGTATATGTATGTACTTATCCAAAATACACGTAAAGCACTCTGTCACAGTTGGTATATTTGAATGTTTTTAACATACATACATATACTCACGGCTATAAATCCCTAGAAAGGGTAGCCAGAGCTAAGGAATTAGAAATTCCTCAGCCACTTTTGGAAGTTGTGTGGGGAAAAGATGGTGAAATAAAGGTTGTTGGTGATGGGTCTCCAACCGCATCGCCCAAAAATCCCTTAAAAGCCCCAATACCGTTAGTCGCCTCTAACGTACACCCACCGGAAGAAAAGGGGTAGTGCATGTTTTTAAATCCATGCAAATAGACATCATAGTCAAACTTAAATCGTTATAACACCATCGGAGTAGCTTCCAAGTAAGCAGGCGTTTTCAGACCATTTAAATCTGTTGCTTTTAAATAAGAAGAGGAAGTGGTGGCTCCTCTTATTGAAACTGATTTTAGCTTAGCAACCATAGTTATTAAAATAATCTAAACTGTAAAATATTTATAATTTACAAGCAGTTTAGATTGTTTTAATGATTATGGTTGCTAAGCTGAAATCAGTTTCAGTATAATTAAAACTGCGATTCTAAGAAAATTAAATTGGTTCAACATAAAACATTGAATGAATTAGAGTGGAGATTGTTACATAAAAATAAAAATAGCAGTTCAGTGTCGGCTTTGGATATCACTAACGGTTAGAGACTAACCGTGGGTATCGTAAGAGGCGTATAGAGTATTGGGGATTTTTAAGTAATTGATGGGCGACGTGGATAGAGATCCATTACCAACCACCCTATCTCTTAAAATCCTTTTACAACTCAGCTTCCAAAAGCAGCCAAGGAATCTCAAATTCTTTCCCTTTTCGGGATTGATATCCGTGAATATATGTATAAATTGCCAGTTCAGCCTCTTGTTAGAGAGCTGAGAATAAATATCACCGGTACGTTTCCTTGGAACACTTCATCTAAGCTTTAGTAAAATTGGAAGGATAAAAAATTAACACTTTTATTAATAAATTAGTATTTTATAAATTATTTTAGTACAAACGCATTTATTGCCGTGGGTGCCGTAAGAGAGAACTTACGGTATCTGGACTTCTTAAGTTATGATTGGGTGACATGGATGGAGGCCCGGCCTGAACCATCCTTTAATACACAATATTTTCCCTACTTAAGGCCAGCCCCCTATCACGTGAGTACACTCTCCATGTAAAATGTGGGTTCTCTGAACACCTGGTGACAAAGTCACGTGATGTTCAGAAGTATAAGTACCTCTGCCAATCCCTTCGGGGATATTCGGCGTGAACGTTTATGTTATGTTATGTATGTTAAGTCCGTGAGTCGTGGTAAGTGTCGGTAACCCAATACATCTACAGAGCTTACATCTGTGTCTCAACAGATGTTATTTGGATGTTTATGTAACGGATGTAAAGGGGTGGAAAAATATCAAGAGGTGTAGTCTAAACAAGGTACAGGAGCCCCGCTCCGGCCAACCCCCTTAGACGAGTGTTTGTTCACTGGTTAATTGGGACGCTTTGACAAAAATATATTGGTTGTGTTTTTTTATTCGGGACGCCTTCTTAAATATATTTTTTAATTTATTTCTTACTCCAACCGACAACAGAACACCAGAACATCAGTCTATCGTTGTAGACAGGCGCCCCGGTTCAAATCGGGGGTCGGGCCTACACCAATTAGTATTTTTTAAAGTCATTTGTGTGGTTAACTTACCATGACTGCTCACGGTGAGGAAAATATCGTGAGGTAAACCACATGGCTATGTTAACTTAGTCATGTGATATGTCTTGGAACAAAACAGCGATAGGTCTGCCCCTATCACTTGAGTACACTGGTGACAATGTTACATGCGTGATGTTCAGATGCTTTATTCAATTATTTTTATAATTCAATTCGAGAAAATTGTTCCATTACTGGTATCTAGTCAGTGCAGAACATACATACGTACATATACTCACGGCTATAAATCCCTAGAAGGGGTAGCCAGAGCTAAGGTATTACAAATTCTTCAGCCACTTTTGGAAGTTGAATAGGGAAAAGATGGTAGAATAAAGGTTGTTGGTGATGAGTCTCCAACCGCATCGCCCAAAAATCCCTTAAAAGCCCCAATACCGTTAGTCGCCTCTTACCTACATCCACCGGAAGAAATGGGGTAGTGCTATTCTAAGCCGACACTACACAGCAAACTACACAACTACAATGCAGAACTTATTATAAAAAAAACATTTATTACATACATTTAGTTTACATGGCATGAGTTTTCATTGAAATCTTGCACTAGGCTGAGCCTGTATCGCAAGATTCATATAAATTGATACAAAAAATACAATTACTGAATAATACGATTCATAAAATATACAATTGTTAAAATTTACTATATTTAAGTTAACAATAAAGTAATTAAAGTTAAAATTTTAAAAGTAGAATATACAATTTTTAAAATTTACAATATTTAAGTTAACAATAAAGTAATTAAAGTTAAATATTGTTATTTGAATTTTTATGTAAGCTCTTTCGTAGTTTGTCCATGCACGCAGAACTGACGTCCGTAGGGGTTCTATGGCGGCCAAGTACAGGAGCTGTGCGTATACGATACTAGAATGTGGAAAGGAGGCTTCGTGAAAGTTGCGGAAAGCCGATTTATGAGGGTACCACACAGCCGTTCGTGGTGAAATTTTTGGGGGAGGTCTATATTCTGCAGTGGACGTCTATTACTTTATGATGATAGCCATCCGGGTCAGAGCCTCAGTTTAAAGACCTGAAAAATGATCCAAGCTGTATAGTACAAGGTCGTTTTTACGCTGGATGTGACCCGATACAACAAACGGCTATAAATCCCAAAGCGGTAAAGCCAGAGTTGTTTTAGAGCTATAAATCCCAAAACGGGATAGCCAGAGCTTTAGAATTACAATTCCTCTGCCACTTTTAGAAGTCAAGCTGGGAAAAGATGGTAAAATATAGTTGGGTTAGTTTTGTTCCTACAGCAACAGCACCCAACTAAAAAAAAGACCATAAGTCGCCTCAGTAACCCTTACCTTTTGTACCAAACCGCATGTAGATATGGGTTATACTACTATCGTCATATATACAATGTACCCTTTTTATTTAAATATATTAAACAACTTATGCCGTGTAGTGCCGCTGCCGGCTTAGAATGTCACTACCCCTTTCTACCCACGAGTGTCGTAAGAGGCATCTAAGGGTATGCGGCTTTTTAAGTGTTTCTTGGGCGATGCGGTTGGAGACCCATCACCAATGATACTTTATTTCTACCATCTTGTCCCCTTTCAAGTTTCAAATGTGGCTGAGGAGTTTCTAGCTCTGAAGCTCTGGCTACCTCTTTTTGGGATTTATGGCTGCGAGTATATGTAAACTTCTAATAATAAAAGGTTCAGGTAAATACAGCACTACTGTTCTTCTTTTATTCCTGTGAAATCCATATGAGATGCGGGAGGAGGGTATTCAAGTAATTTATAGGCGACATATTTTCGAAACGACATGATAGTCGAACACCCGCCCGAAAACAGAGGGGCGTGAGTTCCAATCCTGGGTCGGGCCTACATCAATTTGTCTTTTCTAAAGTCATATGTGTGGTTAATTTATCATGGTTGTTAACGGTGAGGGAAAACATCGTGAGGAAACCCACATGGCTGAGTTGTACTTAGTCATGTGACAGTGTATTCGTACAAAACGGCGATAGGCCTGCCCCCTATCACGTGAGTACACTGTCTAACCAAAACGTGGGTACCTTCTCTGGAACCTAGATGGCGCTGCCATGTGAGTTCAGAAGTATTGGTACCTCTGCCAACCCCTTCGGGGATAAACGGCGTGAACGTTTATGTTTTTATGTTTATGTTATATTTTCGATCTCCTCTTCTATAGCTTACAATAGAACGAACCCATTCCTTCTTTTGGGTGTCGTAATAAGCTCCTCATGAAAGTGGGACTATCATAGTGATTGTTGGGCGATGCAATTCAAGTTCCAAAAGTGGCTGAGAGATTCTAATTCTAGAGCTCTGGCTACCCCTCATAGGAATTTAAAGCCGTGAGTATATATTTGTGTAAACAACTAAAAGTAATCACGAAAAATTCCTTAATTTTCTGCTTTTTCTCCACCGAATCATATTATGCAAGTGCGATAATATATTGGTTTTTGACTTAGTAATACTTTGTTTCTTCCACATTTATATTGTAGTTTTAATTTACTTACTGACTTTTGTGTCTACTTACTTATTGCTTGGACTGTGTATTTTTGTGTTTGTTGGTATTACTATTGATACTATGAAAATAACTGAAATACACAATGCGAACTGTTTCTATGTCTGCTATTTCTTTAATCTTACGCACGGCAAACGCTGCTGAGCTCAGCCTTTTAGAAAGTGTTAGTATATGGGGTCCCCATTGCAACTTAGAATCGATTATTATCCCTAGGAATTTTGTCTCTTTCACTAATTCTACTTTTTCACTATCAATAACAATATTGTTATCAACTTGCCTAACATTCGGCAAAGTAAATTTAATAAATTTAGTTTTTTTGGCATTCAGAACCAGGTTATTTACAGTAAACCAATGCAATCCCAGTGAGAGAGCTTTATTTACGTCGTCAAGAGATGTAGAGGATCTCGCTACATTAGATATTAAAGATGTGTCATCTGCAAACATAACTATCTCAGAATACTTTTGTACCATAAATGGTAAATCATTAATGTAAATCAGAAACAGTAATGGGCCAAGTATAGAAACTTGACGAACGCCCATCTCTATTTCCGATCCTTCCGACGTGGTTCCATTAATATCAACTTTTAAAGTTATTTTATTAAGATATGATGCCATTAGTTTCAGTGCTTGCTCGTCAAAACCGTAATATTTAAGTTTAATCAACGCTATTTCTTTTTTTACACAGTCAAAAGCTTTTGTGAGGTCACAAAATATACCTTCCGCATCCCGGGAGTTTTCCCATGAATTGAAAGTATGTTTCATTAGTGACACTCCTGCATCTACAGTAGACCTACCTTTGGTGAAACCATATTGCTCGTCATGGAATATATTATGTTTGTTGAGATATGAAAGCATTTGGTTGGACATGATTTTCTCAAAAACTTTACTGAGAACTGGTAAAATAGAAATAGGCCTATAATTGGTAAAGTCCTGACTATCTCCTGATTTATGTAGTGGGATGAGCCTACTTAACTTCATACAGTCTGGAAATTCTTCTATATCTATACATTTATTAAAAAGTATCGTTAAATGGGGAGCGATTATATTTATTATTCTGTTTATGACGAAAACTGACATTCCTGTTATGTCTTCGGTTTTATACACATACATATATATACATATCTGATACATAACTCAGCCATGTGGGTTTCTTCACAATGCATGACCCTCACCATTAACACGCTTGATGAATAAACTACTCGCTATCATCACCAACCATTTATTACGACGTATTTTGGGGGATGTGGCTGTAGACCCATCACTGAAAAATTCACTCAACAATAAATTGCCCACTAAACTTTCAAAAGTGACTTGAAATTCCAATTTTGAAGCGCTTACCCCATTTTGAGATTAACAGCCCCGAGTATGTATGTATAAAATTGACGCTTCTTTCATAGAAGAAAACTAAATATAAAATAAACTTATCGTTGTGTGTCTAACTTAGCTGTGTAGTGTCGGCTTAGAATAGCACTACCCCATTTCTTCCGGTGGGTGTACGCAAGAGGCGACTAACGGTATTGGGGCTATTAAGGGATTTTTGGGCGATGCGGTTGGAGACCCATCACCAACAACCTTTATTCTACCATCTTTTCCCCACTCAACTTCCAAAAGTGGCTGAGAAATTTCTATTTTCTCAGCTCTGGCTACCCCTTTTAGGGATTTATAGCCGTGAGTATATCTATGTATGTTAATTAAGTCGCAGGGGTTATGTTTTATCTATATATAGCGTAACAAAAAATAATTTTAATGTCAGTATCAGTTTTATTAATATTTAATTAATTGAGTAAAAAATATTCATAACATTCAAATTTCTTACAACTTGCAAAAGCGGTTCAATTTATACAGCGCATAGTAAATTATATAACAACAATGTAAAAAATAAATCTTATTCTTAACGTTAAACAAATTAATAAGTTAATTTTATAACGACAATATAATTTATAATAACAAATACTAAAACCATCTGTCGTATCAATTAATTTACATGATAGTTAAAATTATTATTCAAAAATTAAACAATTGTGAACAAAATAATCATCTCATAACATGTTTCATTCAACAACCCTTATTTTGTAGTACATTATGGATCAAAATGTACGTGTAATTCATCGTTCGTTGACATATGGTACCATAAGTTGATTCGGAGTAGTTTATTGAATTGGATAAATTTGTGATCAAATAAATAATAGAATTTCAAAAGGTGTAATTCTGTAAGCCATACATTATGATGACATGTGTGTGAATAGATGAATCTGCTACTTCGTATGCGATTATTTAAAACTGGATGGCAGAGTTCTAACGTGGTCTTGAGACAAATCAAGATGACTCCGGAAGCGGGAGACCTTTGGCTGCCACCACTGAAGAAAACTAAGTAAGCAAAGGAACATACACACACACATATAAAATAATTACAATAAAAATACAAACACAATACACCAAAAAATACCTAAAGAAAATACAAAATAAATAAATAGAAAACGTGCTTCTTAGCACTAAACTGTTACAAGTACTGTGCACTGTGAACGAACTAAATAAATAAATATAAGGACACATTATACACAGATCAAACTAGCCCCAAACTAAGTTTACCTTTTATTATGGGCTACTAACTCAACAATATATTTAATATGATATAATACACATATAAATAATATCCTAGACTAAGAAACAATCATTTACGCTCATTACATAAATGTTGCTCTCAGCGGGGATCGAACCCGCAACCTCCGGACCGAGAAGCTAGTCACCTATCCACTCGACCACGGACGTCGGTCTTCATTCTTCTTGATTAAAAACGTGCTTCTTTAGCAATAAACTGTTACAACTACTGTGAACTGTGAACGAACTAAGTTCAAATCTGTGATTAAATTTTACATATTAGAGATTGACTACCGAGGAGATAGCTAAGACTATTTAATTAAGACCACTGTACCATACATACATACAAAAACATACAATCTAATTGCGTCCTTCCTTTTTTTTGTTGAAGTCGGTCGACAATATACTCGTATGAATTTTATGAAAAAATAACTTTTAATTTGCATTTTTTTTGTTAACATACATACATATACTCACGGCTATAAATCCCTAGATGGGGTAGCCAGAGCTAAGAAATGAGAAATTCCTCAGCCTTTGGAAAGTTGAGTGGGGAAAAGATGATAAAATAAAGGTTGTTGGTGATGGGTGTCCAGTCCAACCGCATCGCCCAAAAATCCCTTTAAAGCCCCAATACCGTTAGTCGCCTCTTACGTACACCCACCGGAAGAAATGGGGTAGTGCTATCTAAGCTGACACTACACAGCTACAGCAACAGCTTTTCTTGTTAAATTAAATAATATTTATTTCAGGCATTAAATTACACCCATATTGCAGACATTTTTACATTTTGAGTTAAACATTAAATTAAAAATAAATAAATAAATGAAATAGCTACAGACAAATCACAAGAATATGCTTAAGACTGCAATTACAAATTATAAATTACATATTATTTTCATAACTATCATGTCATATTATACTAATAATTTATCTATCAAATGTCATCATATCAATTTTTCAATAAAGTCTTTATAATTCATGTATATTGTATGGAATACAGTCGTTACAATTTTATTGTCACATTTAATTAATCTCAAGTGAAAAACAGCCTTTTGCCTCCGTATAACAGCGTATGTTGCCTTAAGTATGTTTTGTGCTCTTTGGCAATAAATATTTTCTTTACTTCTCTCATGCAAGTTGTCTTCCTTCTTCAGAAAATATCTTCCAACTTCTAATAGTTGATAGTAGAATACAGTCAAGCGAGTTAATTTTGCGATCGCCAAAACGAGCAAATTTTAGATCACTGCCCGTTAGTGACGGTCACAAACCAACCTCGTCTAACAAATACTGAAGTTTCTTCTAACTTCTATAGTTTTCTTCTAACTTCGAAAAGTATCTTCTCATAATTTACTTGCACATATTATAATGCTAAATTATGAATCAATAAAGCCTTATTGAACTATAACTGAAACAAAGACTGTAAATAGCTGACTAGTAATATCAAATAGTTTTCATTTAAACTAATAATATAACTACCAAATTGTAGTTACTTTTTGTTACTTGTCGAATGATTACAATTATTTATTTAATGCTCCATTTCTTTTTTCAAGGGTGTAGGTATTTTTCTCTACTTACATTATTATTAAGTGGTAAAGTTTGTACGTTTGATTATTTGTTTAAAAGGGCTAATCTTCAGGTATACAGGACTGATCATGAAAATTGTACCAAAATCAAAAAGCTACTACATAGGCTGTATATCATCACAATAATTGGCTTTGCATTATTCACTTTATGGTTTAGAAAATTTATATGCTGTAAATGTTCCAAATAAAATAAAATAAATTTCATGATGCAAGTAAGTTGGTAAGTTGCAATGGGCGTTGCGGTGGAAACTCATCACTTACGATCACCACCATCTCATCCTCTTTTCAATTGAGAGAAGTCACGAAGATCTGGCTACCCCTTCAGTAGTATTAAAGCTGTAACTATAAAAAGATATATTTTAAAATATAAATATAAAATAAACAAGCGTTTATTTAAACAATTAAATTTATCAGGCTCGTGTTTGTATCATTAGCTAATCATTATTTGTTTTCGAACTATAGTTATGGTAATGAGGTTGTTTTGACTCACTGGGTTAGGTAAGTTTTTTTGTTTGTTCTATCTGTCTATTGTTACAGTTTTGAAACTTATTTCCTTAATCACGCCCATTTTTCTTTTTTGTATTGGTGTATAACTAACGTTTCGCCCCGGCTTCTCAAGGGTAGAAAGTAAAAACATACATACATATACTCACGGCTATAAATCCCTTAAAGGGGTAGCCAGAGCTTTGGAATGATAAATTCCTCAGCCACGTTTGGAAGTTGCTTGGGGAAAAGATGATAATAATAAACGTGTTTGGTGATGGGACTCTAACCACATCGCCCAAAAATCACTTAAAAAGCCCCTATACCCTTAGTCGCCTCTTACGATCACCCACGGGTAGAAATGGGGTAGCGCTATTCTCAGCCGACACTACACGGCAGAAAGTGTAGAAAGTGTTTTGATGTATTTTTATAATTTCATTGTTGAATTAATATGTAACACTCAAATAACCGTCTGAATCCTACAGTCATTTGCGCCTATGATTTGAGCATCTAAGCAAACGAATTCTTTCGTTTTAGAATATTAGTACATATATATTGCTTTCCTTGAAATCATTTATCCATTTGCCATTTTTGGAAGTATAAAGGTGATGATCTTTATATAAAGAGCCCCGATGATTCACTACCTTATCTGTAGAATAAGCGTAGCGTTACGGTTGAAACGGGTCTTTGGGGTGGAACATCCTATCTGTTAAATCTGTGAAAAAAATACCATGATAGGTTGAATTTTTATGCTAGAAAGCATCGTAAAGAAACTGGTGGCTTCATTATCCAAGATTATCTTATCCCAAACTAAATGTTAGCACTATATAGAACGGTGTGTGACAGTAAAAACATATGCATTGAGAATGATGCATAAAATTTAAATTATATTGGTTTTGGCTAAAGTAACTGAGGTATTTGTTTGAACAGATGTTTCAGTAATTTGAAGGCAGACATTACGTAAAATATGGGGAACAAAAGAAAACCTCTAACATGTTTCACACGCGTCGGTTACGGTCCTAAAACATTTTTTTTTTCTTTATGATTTAGAAGAAATTTTACACTTAATAGCTCGTTGGTGCAAGCATGTGGTGAAATTCTGTAACTGGTATCTTTTGTATGTACTTTTACAATATACTTAAGACATAAGATTCAAACGTTCCCGTCGTATTACCTACAAGGAGTAGCAGAAGCACTAATACTTTTGAACATCACGTGTTGTCAACTGGTGTACAGAGTACCCACGATTCGCTTGGACAGTGTACCGTGACAGAGTGCAGGCCTATCGCAGTTTTGTACGAATACACTGCCACACTACTAACTTATTCATATGGGTTTCCTCGTGATGTTTTCCCTCACCTTTAGATCGACTTATCGACTTTAGAAAAGCCACATTATTGTAAGCCCGAGTCGGGGTTCGAACCTACGCCTCTCTGCATGACGAGCGGCTGTGCTACCCACTAAATTGTCACGGTAGTCACCTATACACAAGTTTTAATATACTCACGCCATTACTTCATATTTGAATGATATGAAATGGAAGAATCCCGATGAACCCATTGATTTAATAAATATACGCTTTTAATTATTTAATTTTAAATTAATTAAAAAAAAAAAAAAAGGCAGGTGTCCGCAGTATGAAGAATAAAAGAGCATGTATGAAAAGATTGATGGATGTAAACGAAGCCAGAGAGGTTTGCCAGGATCGTACAAGGTGGCGATCGATAGTCTCTGCCTACCCCAATGGGAACTAACGGCGTGAGAATATGTATGTATGTATGTATGTAATTATTTATATTGTAGACGCCTGCCTTTAAAGACATCTTCTGTTTCATAAATGAGTCGTTGATGGCCATCCTATACTGACAGTACTATCCATGTATTGGTTATATAGATCTCTTTCCTACTTGCCATCCCCATTCCATGCCATGCCATGCATTTATGTGCCTAAGCTGTTTTCACATTCGAATTTCCATATTTTATACAAATATCCTTTACACAGCAACGTTCAAGAATCAAATTATATATATATATGTACCATTTGAAAATATTTTTCTCGGGAAACTCTTTACAATCCAGACTATTCAATCTTCCCTGATGCTTCTTCAGTCACACCTCTCTGGTACTACCCTGGGGTCGGCGAACTTTTCAGTTGGAAGTATTATAATACGATTTACTTAATGCCAAAGTGTTTAAAGAGCCTATTTTGTTTTCCTACCAGTAATAAAAAACCTGCATACATCTTAATCTAGACTAAATAATCGTCGTAGTTTCACATCCAAAAACTTGTGGCTCGCAATCTTCATGCTGCCGAGCACTGTACTAACCTATTTCCGGTAGGTGCTTAACTGTTTCAGGGTTTCTTAAGTTATTAACATAACATATACTGACGCCTTTAGTTCCCATTGGGGTAGGCAGAGACTATCGATCGCCACTTTGCAGGATCGGGGCAAACTTCTCTAGCTTCGTTTACATCCATAAATCTTTTCATACACCTTTTCTTAAGTTATTGTTAAGCGATATAATTAGAATTCTATCACCAATAATCCCATGGAAGCCATCTTCTACCACACTCAACTTAATGTTAATGAATACAAATATATACAAACATAGTTAAGTGAACCCCATGAAAAGAACAACCGGTACTGGCTTGTGGTATGATATACTAAGTATGGTACGGTACTACGGTATAATTAATAATATACCAGACGTACTTTAATAACTCGTTGAATATACAAAAGATGGTCCCCTAGATGGGATTGAACCCGTGATATCCTGTACCGGAAGCAAGTTTACTAACTAGTGGCCCACGGAAGTCATGAATAAGATTTATACAAAAATAATATTTACTCCATAAACTATTAAAACAATTTTATTCTACTTACAGATTTCAGTGCTCAAAAACTTGATCTTTTATTTTAATAAAACCTATATTTTAAGTTGATCTTTTAAATAAGGCTTAAGAGGTATTGACGACACAGTTGTTTCAGAGGCCGGTAGTAACTGAAGTGGAGGTTGTATTGCCGCTGCGGTTGGTACCATGTAGGTTGTGAACAAAGCTGTACAGCCTTCAATGTACAGAGCCGGTGTTAGGAGTTATCTTTATAACTGTATGTGTTGTGAATTTATGTCACATTGATATACCCAAATCCTTGTACTATTTATTTATTTACTTAAAATATAATAAAACATTCATATTAATTACATATTTCCCTAATTAGTTTCAAGTTGTTCAATAACAGAGATATAAGAAATGTATAAAGAAAAAGTGTAATAATTGTAGAATACAATTAATACTTGATTATAATATTAATGAGTCACTCAAACTGACTGATAATAGACATTTATTTCACCTGGTGTTCAAAGTACCCACGGTTTTTTTGGGGGAGCGTACCACCAGTGTTTTTGTATGAATTAACTGTTACATGCCCAGGTACAACTTAGCCATGTGGGTTTCCTTAAGATGTTCTCCCACATTGTTAACAACCAAGATAAATGAAGAAATATGCATTTTAATATATAAAGTACTAGCGACCCGCCCCGGCTTCGCACGGGTGCAATGCAAAATATACCTACTACAGAATGTCCTTATACACAACGTTCACAGCTTTTTTGTCATTAGCCAATACAAACATGTTTAATTCTTGATATTTTCCTCGCTAGAGAGCTCCGATAAACGCATGCGATCGCTGCAAATCATAAAGTGATATAAGGCGAAGCGCGGCCATCGACGCGCTATTTATAGGCACGCGCCGCCCGGCGCAAACAACTACGACCCTGCATTTTATATTTGTAATATCTTCGGTAATATTCACTTAAATTACATGCTGTAAAAAGCATATTGATCTATAATAAATGCACATTTTTTTTAACTTACTTAATTGGATAAGGATTAATGCTGTATTGTTTAAAATCACTTCGTAAATAACCATTATTTAGTAAAGAATAAAAATGGTTATGCTGGGTTATCCCTAAGAGATAGACATATACTATCGCGGACTTTTTGTTGAACTTTTTAAGGTAAACAATACTGTAGTACATTATTTTTGTCTATCTCGTAGGGTTCAGCCAGCGTTTGCAATATAAGCGCAAAAAACGTGCTTATTTACGACATCACATTAGAAACCTTTAAATTTATCAGTGTTTCTCTACTATATTATGCATTTATTATACATACAAACCTTCCTTAAGAATTACTCTATCTATTAAAAAAAACCGCATCAAAATCCGTTGCGTAGTTTTAAAGATCTAAGCATACATACGGACATACAGCGAAAGCGACTTTGTTTTATACTATGTATTGATGAAGAAGAATAAAAGAACATGTATGAAAAGATTGATGGATGTAGACGAAGCAAGAGTGGTTTATTTCTACCATCTTGTCCTCGACCAACTTCCAAATGTGGCTGAGGAGTTTCTAGCTCTGAAGCTCAAGCCACTCCCTTTTGGGATTTATAGGCGTAATATATATACATACATACTTACATATACCGACCGATATATATATTATACTATGATTAGCATAACACCCGACTTTTGCCTCAAGGGTAGTTATTTCGATTAAATTATGTACAAATAAATTAACAGGGCATGTTTGAAAAAAATATGAATTTAGAAGACGAAGCTCGATAGTTGCTGCCTACCCCAATGGGAATCAATGACGTAAGTATATAGCGTAAGTTCATGCCTATTATTACTCCGACTCTTTAAAGTATTTTTTCTCATACAATTAAACTTCTTTAGTTAGTTCGTCTCTGTCTCATGTGGTTTAATGTGTGTTCAAGTGTCGTCGATATGTTTGTTCTAATTCCAACGTAAGTATTACTCTTATAAACACACAATTATAGCTACCATTACCTTCTTTGTCGGATGAAAAACTAATATTCAAAAGTTCTATATTTGAATAGAAAGTTGACTCATTAATGGCGGGTCAGCGAATTGATAAATATTATTAATTTTTAGAATGCGATTTGCTGTGTAGTGTCGGCTTAGAATAGCACTACCCCTTTTCTTCCGGTGGGTGTACGTAAGAGGCGACTAACGGTATTGGGGCTTTTTAAGGGATTTTTGGGCGATGCGGTTGGAGACCCATCACCAACAACCTTTATTTTACCATCTTTTCCCCACGCGACTTCCAAAAGTGGCTGAGGAATTTCTAATTCGTTAGCTCTGGCTACCCCTTCTAGGGATTTATAGCCGTGAGTGTATGTATGTTGTCTGGTATAGGTGTAGAATAGCACTAACCTATTTATTCCTATGGGTATCGTATGAGGCGATTAAGCATTTGAGTACTATTTGAGTGCTTGTAGGGCGTTGTGGCTGGATCCACATAGTCGACTATTCTTTAGTTTGCATTTTTCCATTAATCTTCCAATATATTTGGTATTTCAGTTTTAAATAATAGATAAATAAATAAAAGGATATATTAAACACAGATCAAGTTAGCCCCAAACTAAGCAAGGCTTGTATTATGGGATACTAACTTAACGATGTATTTAATATTATATAATACACATATAAATAACATCCAAGACTAAGAAACACCATTTATGCTCATCACATAAATGTTGCCCTCAGCGGGGATCGAACCCGGGACCTCCGGACCCAGAAGCCAGTCACCTAACCACTCGGCCACGGACGTCGTCAATGGCTGTGTAGTGTCAGCTTATACTAGCATACTACCCCATTTCTACCCGAGAGTAATGTAGACCCGGGTAAAGAGTCTTTAAGTGATTTTTGGGCAATATGGTTGGAGACCTTTCATATATAAATATTTATTACCGTCTTTTCCCCTCACAATTTCCAAAAGTGGCTGAGGAATTTCTCATTCCAAATCTCTGGCTACCCCTGTTAGGGATTTGTAGCTGGGGCTACCCTATGCTGACTATTTAAATATGATCTGTGAAATTAGATGATGAGGTTCTACTACTCTGTGTAAAAAGTATCGGGAATATGTCAATAAAAAGACCCGCGTAAAAGAGGTCGTTCAAATATTTTACTGCATGTTGGTAGCACTGTACTGATTTAGCGCGCAAAATTTGAGCGGGATCTGTCATTTAATTTGTTTTAAACTACATTTTTTGTTGGTCATAGTTTTGAGTCCTCGGCGATTTTCACAATGGAAAATATTGTTGAACAAAGAGTGTGCCTTAAATTTTGTGTTTCGAATGATATTTCATGTGGTGAATGACTAAAAATGATGCGAAATACCTACGGCGAATCGTGTATATCGAAAACAAGGGCTTATGAAGTATAAGGCTTTTAAAAAAGGCCGAGAAGTAGTAGTAGACTTGCCTCGTTCTGGTAGACCTTCAACCGCTACAACCAAAGAAAACATCGACAGAAGCAAGAAGCTAGTGCTCGAAAATCGACGTATGAGTCTGAGAGAGTTGGCTTGTGAGGTGAACATATCTTTTAAGTCCGTCCACAACATTCTCATTGACATTTTAGGCATGAAACGCGTCGCCGCTCGACTAGTTCCAAAAGAGCTAAATTTTGTTCAAAAAGCGCAGCGAAATCATGTCGCTGAAGACATGGTTTCCCGAGCTTCTATGGATCCGACCTTTATGAAACGTATAATAACTGGCGACGAGACATGGGTTTATGAGTACGAAATGCAAACAAGCCAACAGTCTTCAGAATGGCGTCTCGAAAACGAGCCGAAACCCAAAAAACCGCGGCAAAGTCGCTCCAAAATCAAGGTGATGCTTACAGTTTTTTTTGACTACGGAGAAACAGTGAATAAAGAATATTATTTAGGCTTCATGAAGCGTTTGCGTGAGAGTATCCGCCGAAAACGTCCAGATTTGTGGCAACACAACTCATGGATGCTGCACCATGATAATGCACCATCACACACAGCCATTATAGTGAAAGAGTTTTTAAAGAAAAATTCAACAAAAGTTCTCGACCAAGCACCGTATTCACCTGATATGGCTCCGTCTGACTTTGTTTTATTTCCCAAGTTAAAATTACCACTTCGAGGAAAACGTTTTGAGTCGATAGAAGCCATAAAAGAAAATTCGCTGAATGAGCTAAAGGCCATACCGCAAATAGCCTATGCCTATGAAAAATTTATGGAAGACTGGGTGAAGCGGTGGAGATGTTGTATTGCAAGCGATGGGGCCTACTTTGAAGGCGATAAAATAAATTTAGATGAATAATTTGTATTTTTTGTTTTATTGACAAATTCCCGATACTGAGTACACAGAATGTATGTGTATTAAGTCTATCTCACTCTATCTGTAAAAGTCATAAACTGGTACGGTGGGCGCACTTAATATATTTACATAAATACTGGCGGCGTTAGTTCCCATTGGGGTAGGCAGAGACTTTCAATCGCCACTTCGTACGATCCTGGCTGCGAGCTAGCTTCGTTCACATCCATCAATCTTTTCAAATATGCTTGTCTATTCTTCATATTTACATACATATACTCACGGCTATAAACCCCTAGATGGGGTAGCGAGAGCTAAGGAATGAGAAATTCCTCAGCCACCTTTGGAAAGTTGAGTGGGGAAAAAATGGTAAAATAAGGGTTGTTGGTGATGGGTGTCCAACCGCATCGCCCAAAAATCCCTTTAAAGCCCCAATACCGTTAGTCGCCTCTGACGTACACCCACCGGAAGAAATGGGGTAGTGCTATTCTAAGCTGACACTACACAGCTATCTAAGCTGACACTACACAGCTATATATTCTATTTGTTCTCGTTATTTTTGTCTCTTACTTTATATATTCTATTTGTTTTTATTAATATTCCTTTTATGGTGTTACAACGGAAATTATAGGCTAGGTAGGAAATAGAAACATTAAAGATAAACATTTGAACAACACAACACATCCGTGATCTATTGGTTAGGAGACTTAGAAGAGAGGAGGTCTAGATTGGATGTCGTTGCGGGTTCGATCCCCGCTGAGAACAATCATTTGTTTCATGGTCCTGAGTGTTTTTGTTATTATTTAATATGCAGTGAAGATTCTTATCCCTTACTTACATTTTTTTTAATAACTAACTCGGTCTGTATGTTTTAGATAAAATACTGATACGAAAGATAGTCAGAGCCTCAAAATTAACGATTGCTCAGTTGTTTTTAGCACTTAAGAACGGAAATGATGGTGAAACCATGTTTTAATGTAGATTTTATCGAAGTATTTCATTGTGACATTTATCAATTAATAGTTCTTTAAACATCATTATCAATTTTCATTACCATCGATCGTGTAAACAATTGTGTAGTTAGGTTTAAAAGAAATAAATTAATATTGACCAAAGTCTTCGACTCAATGAGCGTAGTAGGTATAGAACGCTCAAAACTATTCATTGTAAGTTTTAGAAAGAACTATTTTTCAATGATATGTCCTTCTCCGCTCATTTATTATTGGAACCGTTGGTTGCCGAAAAACCAAATGAATTAACACTTATTGAAATTCGTAATGTTTGAAGATAACTGTAGTAATTAATGTGCTTTGTTCTTACAACTGCGAAATCAACTTATTTGTGCCGAGTACATTTATAATGATAAATATAATCGATGGCCTTTATGGTTTCGCATTATTGACTCTTTGAATTTTTGTGTGTGTACCCTATTTTGTGCTCGGCTAAGAATTAGACTGCCTCTTGGTGAGTTTATACTGAACTGTTACCGTTGACGCTTTATTTCGCTGTTTTTCATATAAACTAAAATTTTTTAATTCCAAAATCTTGGTTAGTGGTTACCCTTTTTTGGATGTTTGATCATCGATAGGTAGAAAGTTAATCTTAATTCTAAAATGTCGATTTTGCTTAATTTTATGATAGGCGTAATCAGTTCAGTTTAGAATAATATTTCTTCAGGAAATATTAATGATCCCGACCAAAATTTAATTGACTCTATAATATAACTTTCTTGCAGAAAAAATATACTACAGAGTTACATAATCTATTCATATTTTAATTTGATAGTTAATGGTAAAGGAAAACACAGTTAGGAATCTTAAATGACTGAGTTATACTGAGGATGTCAATAATATCCGAGACAAAAAACAAAAATGTTGACTCATCATATAAATTTTGACCCCAAGTGCACCAAATTCTCTTGATCCAGAATCCAGATTTCTACCTGCCTTAGTCCACATTTAAAAGAAAGAAGAAAGAAAGAAAAGAAAATGTTTATTCGCTGCTGCAAATTAAATTACTGCTACATAAAAAAAACATAATACAAAGAACACATAAAAACAAAACTTAAAAATCTTAAAACATAAAAGAACATAAATTAAAAACTATGCACAGCAACGAAAAGGTTTCTGACTCAGTATATTGTTATGAGTTTTACCTCATAACACTGGTTTTCAGTCAGTCCTATATTTATACCCCCGTATGACGTATCATTTAAAAATCATACAGTCAAACAATATCCCCTCCATTTTATGAGTCGGTTAACTAGCGACACAATTAAAGCTGAAATGCCTACCCGAGATATTGAAGCTGAATGACTTTGCGGTCGTGCGACACGTCACCGCAATGCATGGAAATAGGTGATAACCACGTAACACTAGAAGACACAGCTTACTTTACTTATGTTTATATGGTACTTTACTTAGACTTAGCTGTGTAGTGTTGGCTTAGAATAGCACTACCCCATTTTGCCGGTGGTGGCGTACGATTCGACTTAGAGTACCACTTTTTAACTGACTAATGAGCGATGTGGCCAGATACCCATCACCAAGAACATACGTTAGTCTTTTGAATGTTTTTGTTCATGAAAACCTCGTGTGGGGTTTAATACTATTAAATAAAGGAAAGAAAAGTTACGACACCTGCGATTTTTTTTCCTTTATTTATACGTTACTTTTACTATCTTTTCCCCAATTATCCTTTTATCAATCGTGGCTGAGGAATTGTTAATTTCGAAGATTTGGATACTCTATTTAGGATTCACAGTGAGTACATTTATGTTTACTAACACAACAAACCAACGAATACTAATAAATAAAGGAAAGAAAAATGTCGACACCGGTGGGGTTCGAACTCGCGACCTCTTCGAATTTCGCACTGGAAGCCATTGACACTGTAGCTCAATTGGCGGAGCGACGGGGGCGTATACCCGAGGTCGTGGGTTCGATTCGAACCCCGTCCGTGTCGAAATTTTTCTTTCCCTTATTTATCTTCTATTTATTTGTTGGATATTCGGCGTGAACGTTTATGTTATGTTATTTGTAATAATCCCCACATGAGGTTTTCATGAACAAAAAGATTTAAATTAAACCAACGAATACCGCCGTTTCTAATGCGTGGGGTTGAATTATTAGTTGGGCCTAAAGTAATGGGTCTTTTCTTAATTAATTAAGGTTGTTTAGGATGAGTGCTTTGAACATAATGTCACATAAATTTCACTTGATTTTACAAATATCAGTGCCTCTGCCGCCTCGTCGGTGATATACGGGTGAATGTTTGAGTTTACAAAGTGTATAATAAATAATATAATCGTACTTTCACAGCTTTAAACTCAAGACTCGGGTAGCCGGAGCTTAATTGCAACTAGAGAAGTGTGTCCCGCTCGCGCGGTTGCCAATGGCCACTTTGTTAATTGTTCATAATTTAACTAATCCAGTTTTACAAAAAACCTCGACGCTATGCACACCGTCTTGACGAGCACTTTAAATTGATACCAAGAACTCATTTTTGTGACCACGCATCGCAACGTGAACTGGCCGACAAAAATCGAGCTCCTCGTTTAATATATAAGGATGCTTTTGAAATAGGTGATATCAACGTGATACTAGAAGACCAGCTTACTTATATTTATATGATATTTTACTCAGACAACAAACCAACAACCACGATGCAGGAGCGAATACAAAAAAGAAAAAAACAATAAAATACACAAGATATTATACAGGCTGTCCCAAGAAATAGTGTCAAGCGGGAGTCCAAGGACAGAATACCCCTAGGGGTACCCGAATTACCCCCATGTATGTTCTGCGACTTTTTGTAGTGTTCGAGATATGATTTTTTTCATATTTTTTTGTTAAACATTGGCTTATTTGACATTATTGGTCACAGAGACATCAATTGTTGAGATACAAGCTTGTTTTTTTTTTCTGAAATAGGTGAACAGTAGCACTTGCAAAAACAAAAGCAATTGTGAGCCGATATGCTACTATTAAGCCATTAAAAAATGTTGAATCCTAAGCTTGTTAAAATTAAAGATCTCTTTTGAAAAGATTTTAAAGAAAAACTTATCCCAAAAATGTCTCCAAAATTATTTTTAAAAACTTGCCAATTTCGTCAGCTATTTGCCATGTAAATTTGATTGAGCTATCTCTACGACTTCATACTTGAAAAAATGTTTGAAACACAGTAAGTCGAAAAAACTTAATTAAAAGATTGGACGGAATAAAACTAAAAAAATGATATTATTGATTGTTTATTATTGAATCACAAAAAGTTTTCGAAATGTCGCCCTTCCTGCTCGATACAAATTCTACATCGCCTTAAAAAAAAAACTTTTAGTCGTAAGAACGCTACCCTGATGCTTTTTATTGTTTCTTCTGCTTTTCTTAGTTTTGTTCGTAGTTCCGCTATGTTTCTGATATCCTTGGCGTAAACAAATTCTTTATAATGCCCCCAAACGAAGAAATTGATGGGGTTTAAGTCGGGAGACCGTGGCGGCCAGGTAAATAAAAAAAAACAAACATTTGAAATTAATTTATTAATATAAATAATATTTTTTCTTTACACAATTCTCTTACGTAATGTAATTAAAGTTAGATATATTCTCTACGGGTATAAAAATTGGATTGACCAAACAATCATATACACATGTCTTAATTTAACTTAACTAAATATTATATCTAAAATGAGCCATTGAACATATTAAATTCAATAAGAATGATACATTTTGTGAGACCTATTGACGCATATTAATAATTAGATAAGAGCTCAATATTCACACGTATAAGTTGAATAAAATAGTTTAACTATGTAAGTTTTTTTACAAATCAAGCATGCCGAATTTTAAAGTGTGGATAATTAATTTGCATAATATTAAAATATACATCACCCATCACCACCGATACTTTACTTCTACCATCTTCTCCCATCCACTTCCAAAATGTGACTGAGGAGTTTCTAGTTCTAAATCCCTAGCTACTCCTTTTTGGGATTTATAGCCGTGAGAATATGTATGTATGTATTAAAATATTGATGAATGAAATCAATGAAACAAAGTGGTAATATAATAGTCTCTGTCTACCCTAATGAAATGTAATGGCGTGAGTATATGTTTAATTTAATAACTAAAGGAATGGAAGTCCAAGAAGAAGCTTTATTTCAGACTTTAAAATATTCAAACAACCAACTACTAAATATATGTATTTAAGAAGTAGTTTTTTTCGACTTATTAAAAGGACAGTGGCAGAAATTGATTCAACTTATAGTTGAAATAGGCCACGTACAATTATGAAGCTCTGTGTGTAACAAACTACATGTAAATTCATTATTTCATGTTTTAAGTTGAAATGTTCATAAAAACTGGCTGAAAATGCGTGTATCCAAGATAGTCAAACATTATGATGTAAATATTCAAACGTTCAATTTGAGTGGAAATTGTTCATTCAACTTGCAAAATCTGTACAAAGTTTTTTTTTCTTCTAAAAGTCATGTACTATTTATGGACACAATTATTAATTCTCGAACATCTTGAAACCACAGCTCCTTAATACTGCCATTGTCCTTTATAAAATTGTAATTTGGTACGAAAAAAACTTACAAATAAAAACTAGCTAAGTATTTTTCTTCTTATAATAACACTAGCCCATTCATTAGAGACGACTAAGGGTATTGGGGCTTTTTCCTTGATTCTTGGGCGATGTAGTTGGAAACCCATCACCGGACATTCTTTAGTTTGATTTTTTTTTACATTCAACTTCTAAAAGCGGCTGAGGATTTTCCAATTTTGTATTCCGAAACTCTAGCTACTTTTTTTTGAATTTATAGCCGTGAGTATAAAAACGACTACCAGGAATTTATACATATTCATTGCTAATTTCTTAGAGAATTACATCAATGGCTACAATACTTTATAGGGTAAATATACAATATCGGATACATAAATTATATTTAAAGTCTCATAATTAATCTATAGTCACGTTTTTTTCATAATGAACTTAAGCGTTTGAGTGACTAACATATAAGGAGTATAAAGAAAAGGTTGCCTAGAGAAGAGTGATTAAAAACTAAATTGTGATGCGCTAAAATAGTAGGCAGTTATGTATTATTTAGTCATGATTTAATGTTTTATAGTATAGCCAAAGAAACACTTACAATGTTCTACGTTGGTTAAAATTGGTCGGGCATTGGACTTAATAAAATAGAAATTCTTTCTGCCTATGTAGCAGACGGTAAATTGACATAACCAAAATGGAACCAAAACAGGCCATTTCTAATAATTCAACATTGTATATTAAGCCTTATTAAAAGGTTAAAATTTTTACACAGTATTTGTCATTGTGGTGTTTTAAAAGAGGATAGGACATGAGTACTACACATAATAAAAGATTGTATGTATAAAAATCAGGTTCTTTAATCTTAGCTTAAAGAAAGTAACTAGCTGCTAGTTACTAGCACATTTGTTCATCAGATTTAAAACGACGATATGGATAACGTTGTTTGTTTTAAACACCCAACTTTCTGACAGTGTGTGTGTTTGGACCAATCAAGTTACTTACTTTTTTATGCACACTCATACGAGAATAAAAATATTGCATACATGAATAAGACTTTGCAGTGGCGGGGGGGGGGGGGGGGGGTAAAATAGTGACTGTTTACCGAACAAAATGTAGACTATGGTAGGTTTATTTCATAATACGTGCTTTGTGTATTGACTTACAATCAAATTATAATTGTATAACAAAGAGTCATTCATCTTAATAATGCTTGAATATTATTCTTAGTTAAACATATAAGTTTTTTTTTATATTATAGTTTTACATTATTATGTAACGAAGTGTACATAATATACCCTAAGCTGACCATAAAAACGTCCATTTTTGAACTTATGTGATTTAAATCAATATTTTTTTACGACCTGCAATGTTAAATTAAATTTCAAATAGATGTCAATATGAAGTTTCGATACAACAAACTCGAGATATAATAATAATAAACCAAATACTGTACCTACATAACAGAAAAGAGAAATTATAATTTAGGATATTTTCTTAAATTTGCAATGTTTTCTTATTCTGAATTTAGATGAAGATAGTAAAAGAAAAGCTTTTTAAAGACAAGTCAACCCTGTTACAAGTTCTACATAAACCATTAAATCGGGAATTAAACATGGTTGTTTTCTTCAAGTTACTTTTGGTACCTAATAACTATTCAGAGTTTACAAATTCTTATTTGCACTAACAAAGGGCTGATGCTAATAAAATTCAGTACAAGTGGTTGTTCGAGGAAGGTTAAATAGAGGTTATTCTTTACAACTTTGTTTATAATTTAGAATTAGTTAATTCAAGATAAAGATAATGTTCATGTTTTTCAATAAGGCTCACACTTATTATTGGATTTTGAATTATTCGAAAATTAAATTACTGTGACTTCTAAACATTTGAACTTATCAACTGGTTGTTATATTATTAGATATAAGTCTAAACTAACTCCTATTCCAATAGAAGATGAGCCTATCGCCGCTTTGTTTAGAAACTCTGTCAAGTGACTAAGTAGATACTTAGTAATATGAGCCATTAAAAAATACCGTCTATGTGATGGTTATCATTAGTTCATTTACAAAACATTTGTCCAAACAAATAAAGTCATTTTTTAATGTTTTGATATAAATTGACTATGTCCGAATAAATTGTTTGTCAGAGAGGTGAAAATGTATTTGATAGGAAGTGAAATAAGGCTATCAGATTCGCAAGAAATAATTGTTTAAATGTGTGGATTTTCAAACAAATTGCTATAAAGACATATGAGAGGTTAATGAATATAAACCATGTAAGCCGTCTTACCTAAATAAAAAATAAATCTTACACAAAGTCATAATAAATCTTCAACCCAGAACTCACCAACATCAATATCGTACAGATAAAAAAAAAACTTTATTCTTAAAACTACAAATGTCAAATATTGGCTAAGCGTTGGCCCACTTACAGCCAATACCGACGCTGTTACATGAAAAACTCTCTGGTTTCCTGCGGTGGTCAAGTGTGTCGGCTAATTTGGACCGTATTGTTGGTCGGACTTTGACAGTTCGGTGGGTCGATGACAGTTATCTCTATGACGCGCAAACCTCGCAATATTGGATCGGTGATATGAATACCTCGAGGGTTGTACACTCGCTCGTTCTGTGTTGCAATAAACTTGGAGACTTTCCTTAGATGCTGAAAATATTTAATATTAATTAGTAAAAGAACTTGCGCTCAATATTTTTATTCAAAATAAAATATTTACAGACTCTTTTTGTAAGCATTATCGAATACAGGTGTTCTAGTAGAGCAAGGCCACGGAAGATGAGGGATGAAGAATGTGATTTTTTTGTGTTCTGGATATAACATTTGAAGTACTTTTAGAATCTAACCCTTTTAAGCTTAGATAATAGGCTATTTGACTGTAATAAAAATATACATTTCTTTTATTTCATTAGTATTAATATTTCTTTTTTGGAGCAATATGTAACAATGCGAGATAAAAATATTGCATTATTTCACTAAAACCCGTCTTCTAAAATAAGTATTTTTGATGCAACTGTCACGTGACTAAAAACGACCGTGATTGGCTATTTCTATAATGACGTAGATCGCGCATAAACTGACTGTGTATCGCTTTGCTCATTGGTGCTTAATGCGGAATTGACGTCATTTGTGCTACAGCCGCCATATTACTTAAAGTCGCGTTTTCGCGGCACATTTGAATATTGCATTTTCTTTTTCGATTTTTTAATAAAATTGCTAAAATGAAGACAGAAAAATATTTTTTTAGGGCTCCTAATAAATAAATTAACACCGTAAGATAGTTTTCAAAACTTAGTCAAATTATTATCCCCATCATATACATATACTTATAGCTACTAATCCCAAAATAAAGGGAAGCCAGAGCTTCGGAATTAGAAATTACTCAGCCACTTTTGGAACTTGAATGGAAAAAAGATATTAACATATTTGGTGATGGGTCTTCAGTCACATCAACCAAAACTCAATAAAAAAAGCCACAATACCCTTAGTCAACTCTAATGAAACCCGCAGGAAGAAATTAAACCCAATTGTATCATTAGTTTTTACTATTTGAAGTAAATTTACATACATACATATACTCACGGCTATAAATCCCTTAACGGGGTAGCCAGAGCTTTGGAATGAGAAATTCCTTAGCCACTTTTGTAAGTTGATTGGGGAAAAGATGGTAATGATAAATGTTTTTGGTGACGGGTCTCCAACCGCATCGCCCAAAAACCACTTAAAAAGCCCCTATACCCTTAGTCGCCTCTTACGATCACCCACGGGTAGAAAGGGGTAGTGTTATTCTAAGCCGACACTACGTAAATTTATAAGGGAATATTACTAACTACATACATACATATACTCACCGCCATAAATACTAAAAAGGGGTAGCCAGAGCTTCGGACCTAGAAACTCCTCAGCCACATTTGGAAGTTGATAGGGGACAAGATGGTAGAAATAAAGTATTGTTGGTGATGGGTTTCCAACTGCATCGCCCAAAAACCACTTGAAAAGCCCATACCGTTGGTCGCCTCTTACGACACCCGTAGGTAGTAAGGGGTACTGACATTCTAAGCCTATACTGCACGGCAAATTATAAGAATATTACATGATACTCTAAAAACTAACTGAAATATTATAAGATCCCATAAAAAAAAGTTTAATGGCTATTGCTTTTCTATTTCGTGTGCTTTTAAAAGAGAGAGATGTATGTAATCAATTATTTTAAAAGTAGTTTAGTTGTGTAGTTTCGGCATAAAATAGCGTATAGCCATTTCTTCCGGTGGGTGTACGTAAGAGGCGACTAACGGTATGGGGCTTTTAAGGGATTTTTGGGCGATGCGGTTGGAGACCCATCACCAACAACCTTTATTTTACCATCTTTTCCCCACGCAAATTCCAAAAGTGGCTGAGGTATTTCTGATTCCTTAGCTCTGGCTACCCCTTTTAGGGATTTATAGCCGTGAATATATATGTATGTATGTATTTTAAAAGTTTTAAGTCCATATGAAAAAAGCCACGTGTTAAATATGTGACGACCTCTAGATGGCGAACTCAATCGCATACTAGCAGTGTCATAAAAATCCTACATCGCGGTATCGAAATGTTTTTCCAGCTTAATATAAATACAAATTATAAGTTGGTACACAGCAGGGTGTACTGGCTAGTATATCTTTGCTGTTCTCACAAATATATTACCTTTTCATAATGTGTTTCCGTGCAAATATAAATGAAGTAAGCGGTCAGGCACGCCAAGCATCCTTCACAGTAAGTGCTACAATCGGCCGTCTCTGCCATTTCGAAATGCTCGTTCAGTCTCTCCATTGTGTACTCAAACGTTTGTCTGTCTACCTGGAATGTTAAGTAAAAAGTATTTTATTGATCTTAATAGTAGTAGGGTCGGCTTAGAACACTACCCCATTTCTTCCTATGGGTGTTCGAAAAAGGCGACTAAAGGAATTGGGGCTTGTTGAGTGATTTTTTGGGCGATACGGTTGGAGACCTATCACCAACAACCTTAATTTTATTAACTTTTCCCCATTCACCTTCCGAAAGTGGCCAAAGTGATTTATTATTTTAAAGCTCTGGCTACCCCTTCTAGGGATTTGTAATCAATCCGTAAGAATATGTATATAAATTCAGCATTTTTACTTAGTATTATTTGCATGTCGATTTGTATGATTTTTTGTGAGGTAAATTTATAGGGTATAGTTTGATTATAAAAATTAAGTGTGTGTGGTTAATTTTAAAAAGATAACTGTTTTTTTATTTGTATGTCAAGTTCCTTGAGGGAAAATGTACTTTATTTAACTTTCACATCTTATTGCATGTACCAGACAAATTAAATATATATCACTTTTTGTCTGTGTAGAATAGGGGCAGCACACTACATGCTAACTCTTTTGTTGACTTTTAAATTCATTTGTTTTCTCATGACATTAATAAGTAAAATTGTTGTTCTAAAACTAAATCACAGATAAGCATTTATTAAAATTTTAAACCACCCATATAAATTAAACATTGAAAACCATCATTTTCAGAGAGAAAAAAAAACATAGTTACCCCTTATGCTATGAAATAAGCCTACGGCTATGAAGAGCAAAGAGGGTTTAAGAAGCAATAATTTCATAGGCAGTCACTCAATTTTAAAGCTGATTAAGAATCCATTTTCAAAATTAATTTATTGGGTCTTAAAACATTTCACATGAATAGTACAGCAATTTTGGTTGGTCCTACATGAATGCCCCTTTTTTGGTCATATGTCAGCTATATTTATCATGGGTGTTGAAGGTGGGAGAAAACATTGTGAAGAGTCTAACATTTGTTGACCTCAGTGGCTGTGTGGTTAGGTAACTAGCTTTAGGGCCTGGGTGGAGGTTGTGAGTTCAAATCCTGCTGAGGTCAAAATTTAGTTGATGAACATAAACGGTGTTTCTTAGTTATTATATTATATTAAATATATCATTGAATTAGAAACCCATTCCACAAGTCATAAAACTGCAATTAATTTGGGGGTATCTGATGATATTTATTTTATTTATTTAACATGACTAGGTTGTACTTTGTCATGTGTAGATAGATAGGCCATATGCACAATCCAAGAAAAACTTGGGTACCTTAAACATCAGATAACCAAAAATTATATGTTATTTTCAGAAGTATTAGCTTACTTTGTGTAAACAGTTAAACATTAAGTTTGAGTTATGAAAACCATAATTCTTTAGAGATTTGAATATGCTTAACTTTAAGTTTACTAGATACTGTCGGCGGTCTAGTTTTTATACATAGGTTAGACATAATTCTTTCAACACAGCCCACTTGGTTGTGCCGCCGGGAAAAGTCGACAGCCCGGCGGGCTCAGTGTGTATTGCGCTTTAGGCAATGCAAAACACGGTTTTACATTTGTTCCTTTTAGTGGCTAAGATGTAGGAAGTAGGCTAAGATGAGAGGAGTAACAAAATACTTCTTTTATTAAACTCAATCAAATCCATTACAGTGAATTGAAAAACACATATATTATTAAATGGACACATCTTTGAGCAACAAAATAACTTAACTTGAACTAAACTAACATACATATCTTAAAAAACCATACAGAACAAACATAAAATAAAATAAATAAAGATCTGAAACCTGAAAAGTAAAAAAAAAATTGATACAAAATATTATTATTATAATTTGATGAATCAATGCTGTTAGTTGTTTATCTAGGAAAAAGTTTCTACATTTTCTTCTTAAAATGTGTTTGGAATGAAACCAAGGCACATTCCCTTTTTTATTATTATTTTTACCAATAGAAAACATCTATCCCACAAATGTCTTTTTGGATTTTTCAATTTGCATTTTTATTTGTAATTTCTATTGTAATTTGTTTACTAGGTATTGTGGGATGTGCATTGACAGTACAAAAAGACATATACAACATATAGTTCTCTAATTAAAGTTATTTTTTTGTTACGGTTTTTGTGTGGGTGGAGCAACATGTCCTCTTTTTGGTTTGGCAAACAAATCCAATCATACAAGCATTCTGCACTCTTTGTACGAGAGCTTCCTCTTTTTCTATAAGACATTACATCACAATATTGTAATTGAGATGGAAGCAGAGTTTATTTCTTATATTGCTACTTATGAATGGTATAAGTTATTTAAGGCACCCAAAAATTACCCAGATTTTAAACTACAAAATTTTATATAATTTTTAAATATTTTTGTTCATGAAAACCTCATGTGGGGATTATTACTATTAAATGACGTAAATGGAGGTAGGAAACGCAAACACTACTAAAACATGCAAAAGAAATAAAGGATAGAAGAATTTCGCGCTGGCAGCCATTGACACGGTAGCTCAATTGGCAAGAGCAACGGGGGCGTATACCCGAGGTCACGGGTTCGAATCCCGCCTGTGTCAAAATTTTTCTCTCCTTTATTTATAATAAAATTTCATGTTTTTGTTTATGAGTAACCCTAAATTACAGGCACCAGAGTTGTAAGGGATACTGGTATTTTTTAATTTCATTGTGAGAGTTAGTCTTTTGATGACACAACCTAATATTAACTGCCAAAAATTATAAATGAGCATGTACAAGCATTAAGTGGAACTTATTTTCTCTATCTAGATAAGATAGTGAATGACAAGTATAGGTGAATTTATGAGTATACACATTTAGAAACATACTCGGAATAAAAGCAATAAAAGAAGATGGGTTTTGCAAAATTCGCAGTGGAATACAACCAAGGTAACATATAGATTAGAGCGAGTAATGTTTGTAAATTAGGGGTATACTCAATCAGAACGACAAATAATAAATAGTCAGTAAATGTAGTAAAGGTTGCCTGTCCGGTAGAAGCCTCTCACAAAACTACTGCAAATTAACCACTAAAATCAACAAATCTCAACAGCTTACCCTGTTTTCAAGTTCTGGAGGAAATCTGGTTTGGAATTTGACCGCAGTGCCTTCAGAGTAGTCACGCTGGATAAATATCTTTATCCCTTGCTGCGTTGGTGTCTGCTGGCTACCAGGCGTGTTAGGCCCAGAGGGAATACGATTGTTCGCCATTGTTCTACAGTTTTACTAAATCTTTACAACTTTTCACAAAGTATTCACCATGCAACACTGGTCTTTTATATCGACGAAATCTGTAAAAGACTCAGAGTATTGCACCAGAATTGGTTTTTCTAAGACGGAACCATCTAGATTTTATTTAAATTTATGAAACCTATTAGAAATAGATGGAAATTATTTCGGGAAATTAAAATAAAGTGAAATCTACTCTAAAATTTGACAAGTTTGATTGTCAAAATTGACAAGCAACTTGTCGTTGTCGCAGTTATGACATTTTTTTTTATATTTCACCACATTCGTTTTAGTTCGTTTTGTGATCTGCCACTTTCTTATTAGGCTAATATCTTTAAGCACAGCTACATAGATAGCGAAACAAATACGTATATGAATCATTATGACATCTTGGATTTTCGTTATCTACCTATATACCTATGGTACATGCATAGATGTATTAATATAGGGACTCCGAAACAAGAAACAAGGTTATCTAACTAGATCACTGCGTCTCGTAGTAGGATGATCATCTCTTAATGTTATTATGTGTTTAAATAAGCGCGTCACAAAAGGTTACAAAATCACTTATGTTTACATACATACATATCCTAAATCCTCCTATAAATTACTAGATTATAAATTAAAAGAGCCAGAGCCTTTAGTCAATTTTGAAGTCGAGTATGGAAACGATGGTAAAGTAAAGAATGATTGGTAAGGAGTAACCAATACGTATATAACTTCAAAAGTCCCAAAACTCTAAGTCGCCTCTTACGATATCCGCAGATAGAAATAGATTAGTGCTATTTTAAAGCGACACTACACAGCATCTTAATTCACTTATATTTTTACATACTTTATCATAGGCTATTTGCGGTATGGCCTTTAGCTCATTCAGCGAATTTTCTTTTATGGCTTCTATCGACTCAAAACGTTTTCCTCGAAGTGGTAATTTTAACTTGGGAAATAAGAATACGGTGCTTGGTCGAGAACTTTTGTTGAATTTTTCGCTAAAAACTCTTTCACTATAATGGCTGTGTGTGATGGTGCATTATCATGGTGCAGCATCCATGAGTTGTGTTGCCACAAATCTGGACGTTTTCGGCGGATACTCTCACGCAAACGCTTCATGACGCCTAAATAATATTCTTTATTCACTGTTTCTCCCTCTGGAAGGAATTCGGAGTGAACCACACCACGGTAGTAAAAAAAAACTGTAAGCATCACCTTGATTTTGGGGCGACTTTGCCGCGGTTTTTTGGGCTTCGGCTCGTTTTCGAGACGCCATTCTGAAGACTGTTGGCTTGTTTGCATGTCGTACTCATAAACCCATGTCTCGTCGCCAGTTATTATACGTTTCATAAAGGTCGGATCCGTAGAAGCTCGGGAAACCATGTCTTCAGCGGCATGCTTTCGCTGCGCTTTTTGAACAAAATTGAGCTCTTTTGGAACTAGTCGAGCGGCGACGCGTTTCATGCCTAAAATGTCAATGAGAATGTTGTGGACGGACTTAAAAGATATGTTCACCTCACAAGCCAACTCTCTCAGACTCATACGTCGATTTTCGAGCACTAGCTTTTTGATTCTGTCGATGTTTTCTTTGGTCGTAGCGGTTGAAGGTCTACCAGAACGAGGCAAGTGTACTACTACTTCTCGGCCTTCTTTAAAGGCCTCATACCATTCATAAGCCCTTGTTTTCGATATACACGATTCGCCGTAGGTATTTCGCAACATTTTTAGTGATTCACCACATGAAATATCATTCGAAACACAAAATTTAAGGCACACTCTTTGTTCAACAATATTTTCCATTGTAAAAATCGCCGAGGACTCAAAACTATGACCAACAAAAAATGTAGTTCAAAACAAATTAAATGACAAATCCCGCTCAAATTTTGCGCGCTAAATCAGTACAGTGCTACCAACATGCAGTAAAAAAATTTGAACGACCTCTTTTACGCGGGTCTTTTTATTGACATATTCGCGATACTTTTTACACAGAGTAGTACATACGTATATACGAGGGGCATCCCAAAAGAAACTAGATACTCAAAAATTATAAAATTTATTCTTTATTACAAGTATCGATCTTTTCAAAGTATTCACCCTGAGCACGTATACACTTTTCCATACGTCTGAACCAATTGGAAAATACCTGTGACCACTCTTCTTTAGATTAGATAGCGCAACTTCTTTGCTTTCAAACCTCTTCCCCTTTAGTTTTTCTTTGATTTTTGGAAACAAGTAAAAATCACAAGGCGCTAGGTCAGGGGAATATGACGGGTGAGGGAGAATTGACACATTTTTCGAGTTGAAAAGTCTAGTGTTCTGGCAGACGTGTGCGGCGCCGCATTGTCGTGGTGCCAGAGAAGGTGCCGGAATACCTGACTTCGGTCGCTTGTCACACCAAACTGATATTACTGTTGGAGCACAAACTGCCACATACCATTCGGAGTTCACCGTTCTTTCATTCTCTAGCACAACAGTAGCAATATGACCCGTTTTGCAGAAAAACGAGGCGACCATTTGTTTCTGTGTGCTTCGTGCACGGCGACATATCGTTGGAATTGGCTCGTCTTCAAAGCACCATACAGTCGACTGTCGCTTTGATTCGGGACCATAGTTATATAGCCTTGTTTCGTCACCAGTCAGTATATCATTTTCGTTTTTTTTCTCGCCTCCGTTGAATTTATCTCTCATGAATAGGCACCAATCCACCCGACGGTCTTTCTGCTCATCGGTAAGTTGGTGCGGCACCCATTTCGAACAACGTTTACGGAGAGAAAGGTAGTCGTGAATTATGGTTTGCATTGCTGCTGATCCAATTCCTAGTTCTCGCTCTAGCTCTACATATGTAATTCGTCGGTTTTCGCGAATAAGTTTTTCGACTGCACGAACGTTTTCTTGCGCGACCGCGGCTGGCGGCCGTCCTATCTTCGCTCCATCTTCGAGACATCCCCGTCCTCTTTTAAATTCAGCAAACCAATTGGATACTGTTTCTCGGGAACAAGCAGACTCACCAAAAGTAGAAGCCAAAAGTTCAAAACATTCTTGAGGCTTTAAACCTTTTTTAAAGTCATAATAAATCATTGATAGGATACTATCGAAATGCTGAGGGCTGGTAAAGGGTTGGTGGCTTCTTGGTTGAACTTCCTTTTCCGGGAATGCTGGTCAAGTGGCAAAGTTCCACGAGACTGGTGCAAGGCGGTGATTGTGCCTCTATATAAAGGAAAGGGGTCACACCAAGAGGCTAAAAACTACTGTATGCTAAGGTACTGATTGAAAGAATGATGAATGAAACAGGTGACAAATTTGGGATGTGCAAGCGGGATTTAGGAATGGAATGGGATGTATGGATCAAATCTTCTCTCTAAGGAGCATCACCGAAAAGTTCTTAGCTAAGAACCAAAAGGTGTATTGCTCCTTCATTGATTTAGAGAAGGCGTATGATAGGGTGGTAAGAAAGTGTTTATGGGAGGTGTTATCCAAGTTCGGTTTGGGGAGTCAACTTATACATGCATTGGTATCACTCTATGAGGATTCTAGTGCATGTGTAAGAGTAAACGGGGAAAACACTGACTGGTTTGGAATCTCTAGGGGTGTCCGACAGGGATGTGTAGCTTCTCCGAGGCTCTTCAATTTGTTCATGGATGACTGTTTGACAGAGTTGCGTGAAAGTGATTATGGACTAAGAATGGGTGGATTCATCATTAAATGCCTCTTGTATGCTGACGATCACGTGCTACTTGCATCATCGGCAGAAGAGTTGCAGGAGATGATGAATATTGCATGTGAGTCTTTTGTAAGAAAGGGAATGAGGGTGAATGTGGATGAGACCAAAACGATGGTTTTTGAGAGACAGAAAGATGTGACAGAATGCGTGATTGCGATTGATGGTAAGGATGTGGAACAGGTGAAGGAGTTTGTATATCTGGGAAGTTTGTTTACAAGGGATGGAAAATGTGACGAAGACATTGAAAGAAGAGTGAAAAAGTGTAATGCGGTAAATGGAGCAATGAATAGCCTATTGACCAGTCAATCGGTGTCTGAAAAGGCCCGAATGGCTGTGAATGATGCTGTTCTTGTTCCTACGCTTATGTATGGAAGCGAATGTTGGGTGTGGCAGAAGAAGCATGAGACCAGAGGAGATAATGGAAAGGCCGTGTAGTGTCGGTTTAGAATAGCACTACCCCATTTCTTCCGGTGGGTGTACGTAAGAGGCGACTAACGTTATGGGGTTATTAAGGGATTTTTGGGCGATGCGGTTGGAGACCCATCACCAACAACCATTATTTTACCATCTTTTCCCCACTCAAATTTCCAAAAGTGGCTGAGGAATTTCTAATTCTTTAGCTCTGGCTAACCCTTCCTGGGATTTATAGCCGTGAGTATATGTATGTATGTATAATGGAAAAGTTTTTAAAGTTCGGTCGGTTTGCCATATTACAGATCATTCCATAGTAATAGTAATAGTAATAGTAATTTATTCATAAAAAGAGTTTACATTATTTGGTGTCGACTGCACCCGAACTAGGCTCATCGCCCGTATCTCAGGTTACAGTAGGTCCATGTAGGTACAGCGAAGATAAATACAAAATTATTTTAAAATTATAAAAAAAATATCACGAAACCATTTTAATGGCTCTAAGAAGTTATCTTATATAAATATTATTTAAAAGACGGTGAAGTTAAGTTAACAATTAATTCTCGATTGTTTCAGAAGTATTCCATGCCAAAGTTTCATTAATTTAAAATTAAAACGAGTATTAAAATGGCTATGTTAACTTTCTTCTATACTAACATATATACACATATATTCACATATATATATATGTATTGTAGTCATTAGGCCCTGAACTCGTCCTGGGGGTGATAATGTATTTTTAGCGATCGCGATTGTGTCGCAAGTTGCAATATTATTGCTGTCAAAAGTGTCAAATTGCATACTTTATAACATTGACAGCGACAATCGTGCAACTTGCGACACAATCGTCAGTCGTAAAAGATACGTAATCAGGGGGCTGGACTGAATAAACCAGCTACCTTACCTCTTAGACCACTGCTACCATAGATATATTATGTTCATATGATGCTATACTATTGTACTTGTATATCATCACTACTACGATGATGGTGGTGGTGTTGATGATGTTAAAAATTAATGCAAGCAATGTAATATAAAAATGAGATATATATATATATATATCTCATTTTTATATATATATATATATATATATAATAATATAAGCCGCAGGTATATTGTCAAAGCCGTGATATTACAATTTCACTAGTGATATTATCGACTTCATTTCTTACAATTTAACTGCCTATTTTTAGTGATATTGTAATTTCACGGCGACACTATAGTGATATTGTAATAAATCTAGTTAAATCATGAACGAAGTCGGCAGTGGGAGAAGTCGAGCGTTCTGTCTGATTGGTAAATTTTTTCGACGCCATTTGCAAAACAATAATAGTGCATAGCGGTTAGTCTGCAGTTTATCATCTGATATTATTGTTAAAATAGTGTTTTGTTTGTTATCAAACTTATTTTATTTTTCAAAATGTGTGACGGAGAACTTTTGGATGTATCGGAAACTTCATGTTCATTAATACGTAATGAAAAACAATGTGAAATCGTATCACGAGAAGATTTTAACACAGAGCTACAAAAATATTACAGTGAGCAATCAGATAAAACAAAAAACCTGAATGGAGTTTTAGCAGGATTTCGCAGGTAATAAATTCAATACAAGAATACAAATCACGCAAGATATAAAAACTGAAGACCACTAACCAGCAATATCACTATGCATCAAAATATGATGTTCTGGACGTGGGAAAAGAACAAATATTAATTATGAAGCGCAAAACTGTTTCGTCTCCAGTAATACAAGTTATACCTAATAAAAAATATTATGATATTTTAATGGACGTACATGTAGCTACAGGTCACGGTGGGTGCGATAAAATAATATATTATTATTATTATTATTGGTGGGCGCTAACCGCCTCAGGTTTCCGCACTTAACCCAGCTACGAGGTGGGCCATTGTACGTGGGCCGTTTGGCCGTTTAAGTTTCCCAACCTAATTCTGACCAGAATGACAAAAGCTTATCCAGGTCAGCCATTGCCTCTGGTAGCGACTTTTTGGATCCGATGGTGTTGTTTCGGATATCGGTTACTCCGTTGCATTCCTGGAGCACATGAGTGACCGTTTCGTCAGCCTCCATGCACGCACGGCATAGAGGGCTATCGGTGATGCCTAGAGTGTGGAAGTGTTTGTTTAGGGCATAGTGCCCTGTGACAACACCCACTAGAGTTCGCAGATTTGGTCTGCTAAGACGTAAGGCATATCTGGTCAGATTTTTCTTAAGAGTTGGCATTGCCTCTTTAGACTGTCTGCAGCCAGACGTGCCTTGCCAACACGCATTAGCTAGGGTTTGTGTGCGTTCCCTTAGCCACGTGCGCAGCTGGTTGAATGGAAGAGGTATTATGGGTTCGGGTCCGTACAGAGACATAGCCGATCCCCCTCTAGCCAGCTCATCAGCCACATCGTTGCCTAAGGACCCACTGTGGCCTTTAATCCACTGCAGGATAATATTGTTGTCCTGCGCCACTTCCTCTAAGGCTTGGTGACATTCCAGGATTAGACCTGAAGTGTACTCGCTTCGATTGAGAGCTTGCAGGACAGAAGTGCTGTCCGATATGATTTTTATGGTCATTTCTGAGATTTTTCTTGCTTTTATGGCCTGGGCAGCTTGGATTATTCCAAGACATTCTGCCTGAAAAACAGTGTTATATTGACCCAGGCTTTTTGATATTCTTATATTTAGATCTAGGGAGTGTGTGCCAGCCCCCGTGCCTTGATTGGTCTTAGACCCATCAGTATACACACGTAACTCCTTTGAGCCAGAGAAGTCTGACTTTTCTTCGTCAAGTATTACCCGATAGTTATGTTTGGATCTAATAGTTTTGGTGATCCTATCACATGGAGCGGCCAGTAGGGGCTGGTCTTTCAACGCTTCCGTGAGAATTTCAGTATGTAGGATTCTGGAGTCATTGCTTAGGTGTCCTGCTCTCTGTAGCCTTACAGCAGAGATGGCTGCTTCTTGCTGTATGTATAAATACAGTGGGGGGAGATTTAGTAAGGCTTGTAGTGCGGCTGTAGGCGTAGTGCACATGCAGCCCGTTATTGCTAGACAAGCCTGTCGTTGCATCTTGTCTAATTCATGTTGGGCTGTAACAAGTTTCGTTCTTGGCCACCAGATCAGAGCTCCGTAGGTTATCACTGGTCTGATGATAGTGGTATAAAGCCAGTGCGTGATTCTCGGTTTGAGTCCCCAGTTCTTGCCCAAGATTCTTTTACATTGCCACAGGGTGGCGCTAGCTTTTTTTATTACCGTTTCTAAGTGTGGTTTCCAGTTTAGTTTA
This sequence comes from Bedellia somnulentella, assembly GCA_963576735.1. Taxonomy (NCBI): domain Eukaryota; kingdom Metazoa; phylum Arthropoda; class Insecta; order Lepidoptera; family Bedelliidae; genus Bedellia; species Bedellia somnulentella. Next base: position 5,577,050 of record OY755192.1, on the reverse strand, counting down.
TCATCTAGGGTGATTCCTAGATATTTCACTGTTTTCGATAAAGTTAGTTGCGTGCCAAACAACTTTGGAGGATCAAACGGCGGTAGTTTCCGTTTGCGAGTAAAGAGAATTAATTCAGTCTTTTTAGGATTAACGTGTAGGTCGAAATCTTTACACCATTTTTCAACCACCCTCAAAGCGTGACCCATTTGATTGCAGAGGGTGTTCGCATGGTTTCCGTTTATGAGAATAGTGAGGTCGTCTGCATAGCCAATAGTCAGATAGCCTTGCATGTTTAGTCTTTTAATGAGTGAGTCGACCACCATGTTCCAGAGCAGTGGGGATAATACGCCTCCTTGAGGACAACCCCTTGTCACCACAGCTCTGCTGGTGTCATTAACAGTTATTTGAACCGCTCTGAGTTTCAACATGTTTATTATCCAGCCCCGCAGTGTGGGATTAACATGGAAGTTTTCAAGGGCTCTATTAATACTTGGGATGTTAGTTTTATCGAAGGCGCCTTCAATGTCTATGAAGGTGCATAATGAGGACATTTTAGTGCTGAGAGCACACTCAATTTTGGAAACAACTCTGTGGAGAGCTGTTTCGGTTGATTTGTCCTTCGTGTAGGCATGCTGATGAGTATGTAGGGGCTTTCTTGTTAATATCTCTTCTCTTATGAACCTGTCACAGAGTCTCTCTAGTGTTTTTAAGAGAAAAGAAGTTAGGCTAATGGGTCTAAAGGATTTGGGGTCTGTATAGTCAGATTTTCCAGGTTTGGGAATGAAGGTCACTTTAACCTCCCGCCATGGTAGGGGGGTATATCGGTGCGCCATGCACGATTGGTAAAGATTTACCAACCATGGGGTGATGATATCTCTGGCCCACTGTAGTAGTGCCGGGGTTATACCGTCAAGACCCGGCGATTTGAAGGGGTTAAAAATAATATATTCTCTCAAAGAAAAGAAAATAGTGCCGCAGTTTGCAGTTAAACTATTCGTGAGTTTATGCAAAACTTGCATGACAAAGAGAAGTTGCTACTGTATTAGTTGAGGTTCCGAAAGTTGATAGAGGGCCGTTAGACAGCAAAAATATTGTAGCAAAAATCATAGACAAACGAAATGGACTTTATCGTGTGGGTACATCAGCTGGCGTTATTAAAGACTGGCTGCCAAGAAACACTATTCAGTTCTCCCCAGGAGCAGAGCTAAAAGATGTCATACCTGACAAAATCTTACCATTAAGAAGTATGTTGGTTTTGTTGTTTTTTAATGATGTGGTTTGTAAAAATGGAATGTTACCTTAAAATGTATTTTATAAATATATTTTAGTACTTAGTTTATCGGCTACCCTCTTGTTGTTTGTTTGTGTTTTTTATTTTTTATTATTATTTTGGCACTGGCTGAAAATCAGTGCTACTAGTACCCAGTACTGGTAGAAATATCCTGGGCCAGTGACCATTTCTTTAGTAAGAACAGAACATATTGCGTGTTATGTAATTTTTTAAAAAATATTGTTAAAGATGTAAGTGTATTTGTGTTAAGTGTAGTGTTTTTTTTTTTTTTAAATTTATATCATGTTTAGGTCATAAGTACTTTGTAAGTGTGTTCTTACTTTTTGAATAAAAATTTTTTCTTCTTCTTCTTCTTCTTCTATATTATCAAGTACTTCACAATTCTGGGATTTAAGATGTGCAACTGCAGTCGATCTAAAGTTCAATGTACAACCAACAGATGCGCATGTAAAAAAAATAATGTATTGTGCAACTCCAAATGCCACAAAGCTGCAGATTGCAAAAATAAGTAGATATTATATTCTGGATGAAAATAATAGCTATTTTTTTTATGTAGCCTGTATTACAGTGTCCCACTCGGGGTAAAACCTGCTATATTTCATGATTATGTGTTATAGCACTTGTCATATTATTTAATACTTCATGATTTAAGATTTAATATGCCAGTCGTACAATAAAAGTTTAAAGTGTATTTGAACGTGTCTATTTACTTATAACTCTATGATTGCAAAAATGAAACTAAAAACGGACCAATCAGAGACGGTCTCGTAATCTAACGACCAGTGAAATTGTCAAATTATCATTGCCCTGCAATATCACTATAGTGTCGCCGTGAAATTACAATATCACTAAAAATAGGCAGTTAAATTGTAAGAAATGAAGTTGAATGACAATCTACCGTTTTATCATAATATCACTAGTGAAATTGTAATATCACGGCTTTGACAATAATCCTGCGACATATATGTATATATATATATATATACATATATGTCACATATATATATATATATATATATATGTGATATGTATATATATATATATACACATATATATATATATATAAATCCCGCTACCTATTTGGCATCTTTTCACTTCGCATCGTTTTGACGTCCACCAGATAACGTTTACATAGCCTTAATTTTGCAGCATATACTGATCCAATTATTGTTGCTGAGGACCGTAATCTAATTTATTTTTTAATAAACCCATAATTGTTAATATACAAATATATGTATATTAACGTGCATTGTCCAACCCATCTGAACCCACTACCACATCAATGTTAACCTGACCTCCGTTGTATAATAACAAATTTATTTTATATTCATAGGCATCTAACGTCCATGTTTTTATGCGACGTTGCCACCTTTACAATAAATTCAACCGTATAAAATGTAAACGCTAAAGCACCTAGCTAATTTGAAGGAATTCCTGATTTGTTGATAATATAAAAGAATTGTTGTTTGTTTCCATTTGTATTTCTCGCTGGCTTTATGCTTTGTCTAAATATAAGATTATTTTAGTAAGGGGCTTTGCGTGTGTTAATGTTTAATTAATCATTTTTTATTAACATTAATGTATATGTAGGTTTGTATGTCTGTTGGCCTGTGGTACGCACCGTACGCATTGTGTTTTAAAATAAAACAATCATTTAATCTCTGCTTTATAATAAACTGAGTTAAGCGGTAATGGCACTTTGTGCTTAAACATAGAAAACTTAGAAGTAGGAACTTTGGACGAGATGGAAGATCCGACATTTCAATCATTGAACTATTATTCCGCTACTAGTTATTAATCAATGATTACAATACAATGGACATTCACACATTTGCGGATGCCCAATGCAATACGATATGAAATTATTTTCACATATGGCATCCGTATATCGGTTAGATACTATTATATAAAATTATTATGATATATAGATGAATATAAGAGAGTTAAGAATGAGGTGAAGAAGAAAATAGAAAAGAAAAAGCGGGATTTGCAAGAGTGGTGTGAGAGGAAACTTTCTGATAATTTCCGGAATAACCAAAAGTTATTCTGGAAGTATATCCGGAAGGAAAAGGGAGTTTCCCAAAACACGAGAATGAGTGTAATAAGAGATGAACAGGGTGAATTGGCGACGGATGAAAGTAGCATGAAACGGGTATGGAAGAATTATTTTGAAGGACTGTTTCTAAAAGAGGATGCATCCATTTCTTCGTCAATCGACAGTAATGTTGATTGGAACGAAGAGATGGGTGATTTCAGTGACAGTGAGATTAGTATGGAAGAAATAATGAAAGCAATGAAAAGTATGAAATTAGGGAAGGCAGCAGGGTATGATGGGATTACTATCGAATTGCTTCCTTTTCCAAAAATGCTGGTCGAGTGGCAAAGTTCCACGAGACTGGTGCAAGGCGGTGATTGTGCCTCTAGTACAGGTGGTAAATAAGGGCCACCATTATTTAAAATTAAATATCTTGAATAATTACAGGTATTGAATAAAATATTGTGTAGTAGACAAATGTAAACTTTATTAAATATCTAAAAACGTACAATTTTTTTAAATATTGTTTCATTACCACTTATAATTTTGTGTTTTTTTAAACCCTTGCTACGGCCCTTATTAAACCATAGTGGTTTAATAAGAACCAGTTTCTAAATCAACTTTTATTAGCTCTATCTTCACAATAATTATATTGTATTATTCTCACTCACTGAAATAATCATTTAGTAACCCTATATAACTTCAAATAATTTTTATTATAAAGAAAAACAGTCATGGACCTACATAAACTAAGGTAACTTATATTTGGGAATAATATTATTTTCTGTTGTATTATTCATAAAATCACTAAAACCTAAAATAAAGAATTCGTCTTAACACAATATAAATCTTTCAAAGAAAACAATAAAAACGAGTTTTTTTTTACTCGAAAACATCCCTGGCCCTTATTGGACATACACGTACGATTACTAGTCTCTGTTAGATACCAGTGAGATCAATTTGACAAAAATGTTTCTACATTAGGTAACTATGTCATTATTCTAATTATTGTAAAGTACCTACAAAAGTATATAATATATAATAATGGCACATACATAGAAAAAGTGACAGGTACAAAACAGGAACAATCATTACAAATAAAAATTGAGATGAATTAGATATCAATTATACTCTTAGGAAATTATTTAGTTTCATGAGATCACAATCACTTTATATTTAGTCATCTAATCACACTTAGAACATTCAAAATCAACATCATCTTTTGTTAAGCCCAAACATTGTTCATGGAACCATCTTTGGCACATCGGGCATTGTCGCATGTCTTCAAAACTCTCTGTGTTACATGCGTGGCAGTACCACTTGTCATCAGCATCTATTTGTCGTTTCTCACTCTTATTAGTTAAGTTTGTTTTTTTAAATTGTTTTTTCGACCCACTTTCATCAGAGCCATTTTCAAATTGTTTGGCCTTATCTTTTCGATTGTCTTTTTTTTTCGTCTGACTTGTTTTTTTATCTCCTTTGTTTTGTTGAGGTTTCTTTTCTTTATTCTGCCGCTTTTGCTGCTCCTTCTGTTTTGGTTTTTCTATATTTTTTTGATTAAATAAATCTTTGGTTACTACTTGGGCTTTGTAATTAATCGCTTTACGTCTTGGCTTTTGTTTCACTACAGCTAAGTTTGGTGTTGGAAGTAGCTGATGAAACTTTGACTTAACATCCTTTTTATCCCTAAAGCTTATCAATGGTACGTTATCTTCTGAACCATCGCTTGTCGAAGAATTGTGACTTACTTCTCTTATATCAGTGTTGAAAATTGAGGTTTTCATGTGTTTTTCGGGAGTACGGTGTTGGGATAATGGATCTATATTTTCATTTTCTGATGATCTGTATAAGTTTATGCTAGACTGTAGTTGCCTTTGATACATAGCTAGCGCTTCAGTAAAAGACTCATCTGATTCATAATCAGAGCTATAAATTATTGGCCGTCTTATAGCAGCTCCAGATGTGCCAGGTTTTGTGGACAAGTTTGAATTAGAGGATTCAGAATTGGTCGAACTGTAATCGACTAAACGTATCTCTCTGTTAGCTAAAACAGGAGAAGATAACTCGTTGCGTTTAAGTAAAGATGGTGAACTTGGACTGTTGTCTTCACAATAATATGTTTCATTAGAGTCAGAATTTGTGCCAGTATGATCTTGTGTTCTTCGGTCTGCGTTTAAATGGGAAAAACCAGGAGATGGAGCTTGTGGCAGACAAGGATCAGTTCGCGAGGAAACGTCAAGTTCTTGTGCCGGAAATATTTCCGTCAAGACAGCTGGTGCATAGGCTTCTTCTGCGATTGCATCCGGATTATAGGGATATAGCCTGTAGCTCTAAACCCAGCAACAATATTTGCGTGGGTCATACACTTTGACCAGACTTTGCTTAAAATTTTGTTGAATTGGCTTTGTTTAATTTTTTTTCCGGGTGCTGGTATAAAAACAACAAAGTTTCTTCGTCCCAGTGGTGCTCGAACGATTTATTCACGCTTTTGTCTAATGGTTGCAGCTCGTGAGTTGTATTTGAAGGCAAACAATACAACACGATATCTTCCTCATCAGCTGCATCCACAATACGATAATCTAAGTGACAGGAGGCGCCATCAAAAATTAGCAAGCACTTACCAGGTGATTTGTATTTTCCCAAGTGATGTATGAAATCTATGAACAACGCGGTAGTCATGCTACCTTTTGGTGCCATTTTTACGAGCGATCCTGCTGGCAAATTATCTTTGAATTCGGCTTTCAACCTCTTTCCTTTAAATATTATCATCGGAGGTATCGGATTACCCAGTGCATTCACGCAGGCAGCCACTGTAACATTTTCTGCATGTTCTGGTGCAACCATATGTACTCGTTTCACTCCTTTTTGAGCTAATACCATTGGTTGATTGTGTATAGTAAGTCTACAGCCTTTTTCATCCATATTATACAAGCGGTGTGGATGATCTCCGATCTCTAGTTCGTCGTATATTTTTTTGTACTCTTCAAAGTGATGCATGACAATAGCTTTATTTAGCTTTTGTGCTCTACCAGGATTTAAAATCTGAACCTTCCTCTTTGATATATCGCGATGTCTCTTTAAAAATAATTTTAACCAATCTTTGCCAGCCATTTTATTTCTTTGATTAAAATTATGACAAATTTCGTTCTGTTCACAAAATACGTATGCTTGATGACGAATACGTTTTGGAGTTAAAGGGAACCCTACGGAAGCAAGTCTCTTTATTCTTGATGCCAATTCATTTTCATGTTCTGCGGTCAATATAGTGCGACGCCCTATTTGTTTTTCAACTTTACCTGATTTGAGGTGGTTTACTAAAGTTCTTCTGGGGATAGAATACCGAGCAGCTGCTGCACGTTGCGACATTAAATTGCCTTGCACAGCTGCCATTGCAGCTTCTAACTGTTGCAGTGTCCAAAGTCCTCTCGGTTTTTTACGAGGAGGCTCCATGATTATATCCTGTAATAGCAAAGAAACATTAGCCCATTTATTTTAAAATCAACGTGCATTAAATAGATCTTATAATAAATTTATTTATTAGAAAATCTTGACAACTCTTATGTTTAACAAGGGCCGGTCTTATATACCCGCCTGGATGTGGCCCTTATTAGGCGATAAGATTATTTTTTTAAATTTTAGTGTAAAAGAATAGTAAAATCATCGTAAAATTGACACACTTACCTTGGTAATTTACCTCGATCCTCTATTTATTCCATAAGAACATCAAATATCTGAATATTATAGTATTTACCGCACAATTTGAAGGTTTTTTGGAGAAAATTTTAGCAACAAGTGACGTGGACTAACTCGCTGGACGGAATCGTGGCTACTAACAAGATGGCCGATCGCGCGATGTTCCGGCCGCGAATATAAGCATTCCTATTGGTCCTTTGCATGTGTGCAAAAAATGAATGTAATATGAATGCTGGAATTATGTTTTTGTACAAGTGGCTCTTATTACACGGCGGCTCTTGATACCCGCAAGTACCTAAAGGAAAGGGGTCACACCAAAAGGCTAAAAACTACCGCGGCATCAGCTTACTCAGCATTGTTGGTAAATTGTATGCTAAGGTACTGATTGAAAGAGTGATGAATGAAACTGATGAGAAAATATGGGATGTGCAAGCGGGATTTAGGAAAGGAATGGGATGTATGGATCAAATCTTCTCTCTTAGGAGCATCACTGAAAAGTTCTTAGCTAAGAACCAAAAGGTGTATTGCTCCTTCATTGATTTAGAGAAGGCGTATGATAGGGTGGTAAGAAAGTGTTTATGGGAGGTGTTATCCAAGTCCGGTTTGGGGAGTCAACTTATACGTGCATTGGTATCACTCTATGAGGATTCAAGTGCATGTGTAAGAGTAAACGGGGAAAACACTGACTGGTTCGGAATCTCTAGGGGTGTCCGACAGGGATGTGTAGCTTCTCCGTGGCTCTTCAATTTGTTCATGGAAGACTGTTTGACAGAGTTGCGTGAAAGTGATTATGGACTAAGAATGGGTGGATTCATAATTAAATGCCTCTTGTATGCTGACGATCAAGTGCTACTTGCATCATCGGCAGAAGAGTTGCAAGAGATGATGTATATTGCATGGGAGTCTTTTGTAAGAAAGGGAATGAGGGTGAATGTGGATAAGACCAAAACGATGGTTTTTGCGAGACAGGAAGATGTGACAGAATGCGTGATTGCGATTGATGGTAAGGATGTGGAACAGGTGAAGGAGTTTGTATATCTGAGAAGTTTGTTTACAAGGGATGGAAAATGTGATGAAGACATTGAAAGAAGAGTGAAAAAGGGTAATGCGGTAAATGGAGCAATGAGTAGCCTAATGACCTGTCAATCGGTGTCTGAAAAGGCCCGAATGGCTGTGCATGATGCTGTTCTTGTTCCTACGCTTATGTATGGAAGCGAATGTTGGGTGTGGCAGAAGAAGCATGAGAGCAGAGTGAATGCAGTAGAGATGAGGTCCGTCAGAACAATTTGTAATGTTAGATTGTGTGACCGAGTGAGAAATAGTGTTATTCGTGAAAAGTGTGGTGTGAAAGATGATATTGTAAGAAAGATAGAAAATGGAATGTTGAGATGGTTTGGGCACATAGAGAGGATGGATGATAGAAAATTGGTAAAAGGGATCTATAGAGCTAGTGTGGATGGTAATGTTAGTAGAGGACGACCACGGAGAACACAATTGGACCAAATTGAGAGTATGCTCAAAAAGGCTGGCGTCCGAAGTATGAAGAACAAAAGAGCATGTATGAAAAGATTGATGGATGTAAACGAAGCTAGAGAGGTTTGTTAGGATCGTTCGAAGTGGCGATCGATAGTCTCTGCCTACCCCAATGGGAATTAATGGCGTGAGTATATGTATGTATGTATTATAAAATTTTAATATGGAGTCAATTTTAAATTACAATCATTAAGTATTTACTTAAACAAAAGTCAGTCAGTAAGAAACAAAACAACCATATGAACAATATGTTTCTGTTTTTAATATAACTAAAATTGCTTACATACGGACGTGATGAGTATCGACCTTCCTTTTTTTGACGTTGTTTTTCAAAAACGGGTCATTATGCATGTAAACGTACTTAAAATATTTAAAAAAGTATATGATTGAAAACATGACTGCGTACCTTACCATATTTATAACGCAAAAAGCGTTTGTTTTTTAAAGAAAAAGAGATAAATGTGTACAAAAGTTAAATCAAACATGATGTGGAGAGGTAATCTGGCAACATTAATCAAAAATTATGCAAGGAGGATTATGGAACTACAATAATGCGGTATAATATATATCGAATGAAACAAAATAAATTAAATTAAGGTATACGGACGCCAAAACAAACATCATGTATTCGATTTTACGTTATCTGACGTCCGTATACTTACTGGTGTAACTGAAACTGGTAATTTTTGTTGGTTTTGGTCTACAACTACATCATCAGCTGAAAGTATAAACAATCGAAGATAGGGTGTTTTATTCTGTTGTGTTTATTTGTAGAAAAAAGTATCGTTGGTGATGGTTCTCAAACCGCATCGCCCAAAAGCCCCCTTTTAAGAACCCCGTGAGTATAGAAAGTGTTAGTGACATTCTGAGCCGGCACTACACGGGACTTTTACATGCATACATACATACATATTTATAGTAACACTTCTAATTTAGAATACATACATACATACATATACTCACGGCTATAAATCCCTTAACAGGGTAGCCAGAGCTTTGGAATGAGAAATTCCTCAGCCACTTTTGGAAGTTGTTTGGGTAAAAGATGGTGATAATAAATGTTTTTGGTGACGGGTCTCCAACCACATCGCCCAAAAATCACTTAAAAAGCCCCTATCACCCTTGGGTAGAAATGGGGTTGTGTTATTCTAAGCCGACACTACATAGCAAATAAATTTTAGAACAAAATCTGTAATATCACATAATCAACTAATCGTATAACCAACTTAAGCCAAAAAATAAGAAACAAAGGGTTACAATATTGGCATACTTTTCATTGATGAACATGTCAAAATTTAATGTTTTTTATAATATGCTATAATATACAACATAAGAAAATACTCAATTGCTAACCCGACTTTACCCTAATAATGGAATATACCCATTGTCAGGCTAATAAATATGAGATTTTAAGACTAGCAGCACATGGATTACCGTTCACAATATATTTACATAACATAACATAAACATAACATAAACGTTCACGCCGCATATCCCCGAAGGAGTTGGCAGAGGTACTAATACTTCTGAACATCACGTTACTTTGTCATCTGGTTTTCAGAGTACCCACGTTTTGCATGGACAGTGTACTCACGTGATAGGGGGCAGGCCTATCGCCTTTTTGAACGAATAAACTGTCACATGACTAAGTACAACTCAGCCATGTGGGTTTCCTCACGATGTTTTCCCTCACCGTTAACAACCATGATAAATTAACCACACATATGTCTTTAGAAAAGACAAATTGGTGTAGGCCCGACCCAGGATTTGAACACTAGTCGTTTGTAATAAATAAAGGAAAGAAAAATTTCGACACAGGCCTCGGTATAATCGGAAATGTTCATTCACACAAACAAATCATAAAACAACCCGCCGATGCGATGACACAAATGAATAGGTACTAAAGTATCGCTTACAAGAGATTTGTCAACGTCGCATTTCATTCCAAAAAATAAATTAATAGTTTAAAAAACACTAAAAAACACGCTTTTATAAGTGCACTTAAAAGTCAAAAATAAATTACGGGTCGTTCAAGTTGTCTCTATTTCTGGGCTGAAGTGTAAACTATGTGCTTTTAATTATAATATTTGATTGTAAAAGCGTGGGGCGCTGGAAAAGGAAAGATTTTTTGTTTACCTTGCTAAGAAATCAAGTTAAGCGATGTTTCGGGAAGCAGGTTACAGAGATCGGCACTCTAACTAGAGTTGCAGCACCACTAGTTGGAGGCTCTATGTTAAACAGTCTATACAAAGTACTAGTCAACAGTGGCAAAATGTAGAGCTCTTGTTCGTGTATTTGTTTACAAGAAAGTTTTTCCTGCTCCAGCGCCCCACGCTTTTACAATCAAATATTATAATTAAAAGCACATAGTTTACACTTCAGCCCAGAAATAGAGACAACTTGAACGACCCGTAATTTATTTTTGACTTTTAAGTGCACTTATAAAAGCGTGTTTTTTAGTGTTTTTTAAACTATTAATTTATTTTATGCTTTTTAGTCTTTGCTAATGGCATATTTTAAACATTTATTTCAAATAGACGAATGAGTCCGCATCCTCTCCGTCTCCGCCAGTGCGTCTGTATTGCATGGTGTCTTACCTGTCAGCTTAGAACAATCTAACTCTCCACTAGCCTTACAAACCTCCGACAACCCGGCTGGCCCCCGTGGTGAAGTATGGCTAATACATTCCTCACGGAAGAGACCCGTGCCCAGCAGTGGGACGTTATGGGTTGGTAACGATACATCGTATGCTAATATTCATAATGAAGTTCCAGTTCAAATCTTCCGGCTCCATCATCAGATCAGTTCGATAGTATCATATTATTGTATTCAGACCTTGAAACCTAATCGTGGTCAAAGTTCATTTCGTGGTCAAAGCTCATTACAAGACCTTTCTAACAAGTCCAAATACGGCTATAATACGATCATCCATCATTAAGTTCCAGTTAATATCTTCCGGCTCCATCATCAGATGAGCTCGACAGTACCATATTATTGTATTCAGACCTTGAAACCTAATCGTGGTCAAGATTCATTACAAGACCTTTCTAACAAGTCTAAACACGGCTATGATACGATATTTCATCATGGAATGCTAGTGCCTATCTTCCGGGTTCATCATCAGACCTTGAAACCTAATCATGGTCAACGTTCATTACAAGACCTTTTTAACAAGTCCAAACACGGCTATGATACGATCATCCATCATGAAGTTCCAGTTCATATCTTCCGGCTCCATCATCAGATCAGCTCGACAGTACCATATTATTGTATTGTCATCGAAATTACATACAACTGCCAATTTTCATAACGCTATGACCTTTAGAAGATGGTTAAATTAGTTTTCTTAGATTTGGTTACATAGTTACATACATACAGGTCGACCTAATAAAAGCGTGTTAAAAAAATGCGGGATGCCAAAAACGCGGACCTATGAAAGTAATGTTTTCAACAACAGCGCCATCGAAATTGTTGACGGAAAGTGCTGGAACTCCGTTCAAATAAAACACATGCATATTCATGCAAAATTGGCGTCCAAAAAAAAATTTTTTTTCTTAGTTTCTCTTGGTCAGGTGATCACAGGGAAGAAGAATATCGGTGTTTCCCATTCGACGTCCGTATATCGGACGCCAAAAGCAGGTGGACGCCACATTATATGCAAAAATCGACATAATGGACGCACAATAGGCTGCAGGATATATATATATATATATATATATATATATATATATATATATATACATATTTGATTTTTGATACATATACTCACGCAATTATTCACACTTGCTGGGGTAGGAAGCTAGGGAAAGACTATCGCTCACGCCTTGTAGGACCCTCGCAACACTCTCGAGTTTAGTTTACACCCATCAATCGTTTTATACGTACATGCCCTTTTATTCTTCACACCTCGGACTATTTTACAGTATTTTCTAAGATTTTCACGATTGCACATTATAATTAAAACAACTATTGATTTTCGGATATTTTAATCGCGTGTTATTACATTGTTTTTAAAGTCCGACGTTTCGAAAACTTTTCAGTTATCATGGTCACGGGAAGTCTTCGAAACGTTGGGCTTTAAAAACAATGTAATAACACGTGATTAAAATATCCGAAAATCAATAGTTGTTTTAATTATAATCGTAATGTATTTGTCATATATATTTTGTTTTGAAATATAGTCACAGTGAACAACCACTTTTTATTAAATAAAGCTATAGCTTAGTATACATATTTTTTAACGATGTGTATGTGATTATAAATAAAAAAAACGTTGAGATCTCAGTCAGGAACGGATCCAGCCCTTAATGAAGGTTGTGGGCATAGGCACCCAAAATGACCATAGGTATTGGTATTATCATATATCAGTTTTAGTCTCAAGAGACCATAAAAGTTTGTAGGCATGCCCATCTTGCTCATATGGCTGGATCCGCCCTTGATCTCAGTAAATAGAACACAGCCTATCATGCAGACAGGCGTGTATTAAAATCCCGGGTCGGGTTTTACCCAATTAATTTTTATAAACTAATATGTGTGGTCAGTTTGCCAGAGTTGTTAACGGTGACATAAATACCTAAATTGAACTTAGTCATGTGACAGTATATTTGTAAAAAAACGGCGATATACCTGCCCCTCATCATGTAAGATCAGTGTCCAAGCAAAACGTGGGTACTGTGAACACCAGGTGACAAGGTCACGTGATGTTCAGAAGATACTACCTATACCACCCTATACAGGGTGGCTCATTCAAATCGGTCAGTATGGGAAAGTCTGAAACTATAAGACATACGAAGATTTGTTCGTAGGAACCATGTCACCGATTTTGATAAAAAGAAAAACTGCATTCACACATTTGAAAAAAAAACTGTACCCAGTTCGGGAATCGAACCCGGTTGTTTTGAAAAAATAAACTTACACTTTTTCTACTTTGATATCGATTGTGTAGGTCTTAAGCTGTAAATGTCTCCATAAAACATGAAGTCTAAAATAAATAAAATGCATTGTTTTGACATACTTTAATTTCTCAAAGTAGTTCAGGCATGTTTATGATGGACATTTGGACAGATTCAAGTACCTTGCAATCTTAGAAGATCTTTTAGAGGCCGTACGAGAAATATCAGCAGAAGTAAGAGAACAACTTTATTTTCAACAGGACGGAGCACCAATCCATTCAAATGAAAACTTTCCGCGAAAATGGATTGGTACGAACGGCCCTATCAAATGGCCGGTGAGGTCGCCCGATTTGACGCCTCTAGACTATTTTTTATGGGGTTACGTTAAGTATGAAGTTTACAAAACAAGCTATGACACCGTTGACGACCTAAAAGCAGCCATATAGTAAATTTTAACGCAAATTCACCACATGAAGATACAAAGTGCAATAGTAACATCGTTACCTAAACGTGTTGAAAATTGTATTGAAAAAAATAGTGGTCACTTCGAACACCTACTTTGAGAAATTAAAGTACGTCAAAACAATGCATTTTATTCATTTTAGACATCATGTTTTATGGAGACATTGACAGCTTAAGACCTACACAATCGATATCATAATAGAAAAAGTGTAAGTTTATTTTTTCAAAACAACCGGGTTCGATTCCCGAGCTGGGTACAGTTTTTTTTTCAAATGTATGAATGCAGTTTTTCTTTTTATCAAAATCGGTGACATGGTTCCTAAGAACAAATCTTCGTATGTCTTATAGTTTCAGACTTTCCCATACTGACCGATTTGAATGAGCCACCCTGTATACGGCGTGAACGTTTGAGTTCACTCTACAGTATTATGGTTTTAGCCTTTGTCTAACAATTTTAGAGCTATACACCTGCGTAGTGTCAAATAAGAATAGCATTAACAAATTTCTTCTCGAGGGTGTCATACAAGATGATTAAGGCTTTTTAGGGTTGTTGGGCAATGTGCCTGGAGACCCATACCATGTCACCCTAATATTACCTGTATAAATACATACATACATATACATATTCTCACGCCGTTAGTTCCCATTGGGGTAGGCAGAGACTATTGATCGCCACTTTGTACGATCCTGGCAAACCTCTCTAGCTTCATTCACATCCATCAATCTTTTCATACATGCTCTTTTATTCTTCGTACTTCGAACACCTGCCTTTTTGAGCACATTTTCTATTTGATCCAAATGTGTCCTCCGAGGTCGTCCTCTACTAACATTACCTTCCACATTGGCTCTATAGATCTCTTTCACCACTTTACTGTCATCCATCCTCTCTATGTGCCCAAACCATCTCAACATTCCTTTTCCTTTTTGTATATTTTTTTTTATTTTTCACACAAAATAAGGATAAAAAAACATGACTGACTTCGTGTACTTTATTTACAACTGACTATAAAATAAATAAATAAATAGTAACAAAATAATTTAACATTCATCCGTCGTTTTTGGTCAATTTGGTTAATGCTATTTAGTGATCTATATTTGAGCGGAGTAGGCCAACTCTTGGGCGTCTTCATAGGACCTGGCTTGGTAGGGTCCGTGACCATCCCAGGCTGCAGCATGATGGTCCACATGGTGTTCCACATGGTGCTGAGGGTAATGGATCACTTCGTAGTTTACCACCTTGGGCTTAGTGAACTTAAAGATCACCATGGCACCTGAAATTTTACGTTAATTGATTTTAATGTTATATAGGATGTTTTCATAATCGTATAGTTGTGTATTGTCGGGCAGTGGATTAGAATAGCACTACCCTATTTGTTTCTATGAATGAGTGTCAGATGTCACACCTGCCTATGATCTTTGTTGTTATTGTTTTGGCTCTCTCTGGCTACATCTTTTAAGATTTATAGTCGTTAGTAAAGGTCAGTAGTATTGTGCATGTGCCATTTCAGGAAAAAGATAGTGGTGTTATTTGGAAATGAAACAAATCATCATAATTCCATCTTTCTCCTACTACACAAGCTAAACTAAAAGTACTAGTATGGTGCTTTGTATGGTATATTAGCTGTATAGTGTCGGTTTAGAATAGCACTACCCCATTTCTTTCGGTGGGTGTAGGTTAAAGGCGACTAACGGTATTGGGGCTTTAAAGGGATTTTTGGGCGATGCGGTTGGAGACCCATCACCAACAACCTTTACTTTACCATCTTCTCCCCACTCAACTTTCCAAAAGTGGCTGAGGAATTTCTAGTTCCTTAGCTCTGGCTACCCCTTCTCGGGATTTAAAGCAGTGAGTATATGTATGTATGTATATGAATGAAAGAGTCAAGACTCAAACGTTCACGCTTATGTCCCCGAAAAGGTGGCAGAGTTACTAATACTTCTGTATATCATTTGACATTTTACTGCAAATCAGAAACCCACGTTAAGTTGTCATTTTGAATATTCTATTTCGTTAAACAGGCAATTGACTGGATTTTACTTTATAATTATAGATAATAAATTTTTAACAATATTTCTTATTTTTATTCTAAATCAAACATTTTAAGACTAATGATATGATATAATTAATTATAATTTCAATTCAATAGACAATTTATTAAAAAAATATTTCTTAGATATAATTCAGAATGCCGTCTTAGAATAGCTTGAAGCTTTTCTTTTTTTGGGTGTCGTATATATGAGGTGACTTAGTTTTTTTTATAAAATACGAGGACTTATTTAGATACACGAGCTGTTCAAAAAGTGAGAACTTTAAGTATCAGTATTTCATCATGTTGCATTCAATGGTTGGCTGGAAGATATTTAGCGATAAGACTTTGTGTGTTGATGTATGGAATAAAGAGTTTTGGCTATTCTATTCTTTTCCAAATATATCAAAAATGTATCAAAATTGTTCATACTCCTAGGAAGAAATGGGTACTTAGAACACCAGATGGCAATTATGTCAAGTAATATTCGGGTACATAGAGTATGAACATTTCTTGAGCATTAAATATTAAACTAGTTACAAAAAAATATATTCACCTGATAGGACTAGAGAGATGAGACCGAGTGTAAGCGCCTTCCATGTTTTGAGAGCGATCATGGCCAAAGCCAGAGGAACCAACACTGATGCTTTGAACTTCAATCCGAGGAGGAATGGCAGCAGAATTTTCTTGATAAAACCGTGTTCTGTAATGAAAATATATCAATAAAATCTTCTTCTTTTTCTTTCACTCGGAGAAGGTATAAGAAAATAACTTACTGCTCTTAATCCTCAAAGGTTTGGGCAGCTTAATCTTCTTTCTTCTAGCTTCAAAGATCTCTTCGTTATCCGAATCCAATGGCATATCCAGTTCAGAGGGAAGATCAGTTAGCAGAGATCTCGGGACGTACTCAGCTGCAGCGCTTCTGGTGATCTCTTCAGGCACTTTCACTTTAAGGGAATGAGTTTGGAGAAATCGGTCGACTTGGTCAAACATTCCATAAATAGGGTCCTTTGAGAATCTCGCGTTTTCTTCTTGGTCATCTTCTAACTCTCCCATCCGGACAATGGAAAGATCTTCTGTTAGCTTGATCTCGTCGTCGTTTGATACTCTTGTGATCCATTCCAAAGCTCTCGGTTTCACACATTCCACTGAATACTGACTGAGGCATTCGTTGTAAATGTTACGCACTAGTTTCGTCGCTGGATACGATTGGGCACTCGAGCAAGCGATTATTGACAGCAGCACTATTAACCTAGTCATTGTGGAACTCTTTATTTTCACCATTATTTTTTTGTTATCGGCAGAAGCGTCTTACTGCCGTTCAGTACACGGTCACAATGTATGCCAGGAAAGTTCAGGGCTTGGTATATATACTAGCATTAATACGTGATGTGGTGCCGAATGCGCTGTCGCATTATCCTGACGAATACACACACATATAACGCACCTTTAGTATATTTAAATTGTATTAGTGAGAGGTGTTGGTGTATTGGAAAACTGTTACTTTGTTGCAGGTACTTAGTAGTTGATTAATTTGATTAGCCTACCTTTACATATAGAGAGCTCCAGAATGTATTATTTATATCAAAGTTTAAAAGTTGAATACATGAAGGGTTGGCAGAAAATACAATAAACCCAGTTTACGCTATCGTTTAGCACCCAAAACCTTTAGCTGCCTTGTACGAAAACCGCAGGAAGTGACAGGTATTCAGGTATTCTGGTTGGACAATGTAGCATGTTGTAAAAATGATGTTTTTTTTCATTCTGCTTGACTACTTCTGAATAATATGTGTGAAGAAAACAGCCTGTTATATTATAATAATGTAAAAAGTAGTTGTTGAACACAAAAAATACTAAAATGAATGAAATATATAAAAGGTATGCATTAAAGAGAAACAAAAAGAATAATAATTTAAATTTGTGAGCCTAATACCAATTACAGGTGTTAAATATGGAGAAAATGCACGAAAAAAAGTATTTATACGGATTATACAATATTGTAAGGAAAACCACAATTTTGAAAATATGGTGATGTCGGAAATTTAACATTTGTATGTAATGAATGTGTATGTAACAGTACCCAGGATAGTAGGACTATGTTAAAAACCTGGGTTCTTATCAATTATTTATTCTACAATTATAATTGTACATACATTCATTTACTCAAGGCCAATTCTCAAACTCAAGACCTTTAAGATATGAAATTTCTCAGCTACTTTCGAAGTTTAGTGAGGAAAAGATGGTGAAATAAAGGATGTGATAAGTTTTACTTGTATTGCGGTCAGTGTCTCTGTAAAATGCTCTGTTTACATAAAAATAATGTTAAAATTTTACCGCTAAGATGAAAAATGCAAAAGAAAACTTATTCTCAACCCCAGAATATATATTGTTTGTAGACTTGCATCTTATCTGTCATACCTTTTGATCATTTGTTTTTTACTGTGTCTGAACATTCTTGTAAATTTTCAGCTTTTTTGCGAATTTGTGTAACATCTTTGAAACCTTCTATGACAGAGCTATTCAAATATTTCTACGTAAAAATGTTGCTGACAAAAACTTTTGCCAATTATACTGTCTAGCAAAATAAGGCTGCCACAGATCTGAGATCTAAGGATATGGTAATGAGGATAATTCCTTATGTAATAGGGACCGCGTTTCGAATAATTCTAATTCAGATCATACACTAGTAAGTGAAAGATGTCACTACAAAACGGATGCAAACGAGCGTGGTCTGTTTTTTGATTAATTATGAGGTTTTTGCCGTATTGGTATAGAATATAGAACCTTAACTGTATAGATACAGGGCCTGTTTTGATTTACTAGTATTTATTTGTAATCTATAATGAGAATTGGTTTACTTTCTTTGGCCACATTGTTGTGTGTTCGTTTGTTTGGGTTTGTTGTAATATGCTTAAATATTTGTGAAGGTCTTCTTTAAATAAAGATACATACATATACTCACGGCAATAAATCCCAAAAAGGGGTAGCCAGAGCTTCAGAGCTAGAAACTCCGTTGATAGGGGACAAGATTGTAGAAATAAAGTATCGTTGGTGATGGGTCTCCACTCCAAGCGCATCGTCTAAAACACTTAAAAAAACCCCTAATCTTAGTCGCCTCTTGTGACACCCATGGGTAGAAAGGGATAGTGTCTTTTTTATCTGGCTCTACACGGCAAGAACTATGACAAATAAACCACACCTTTGACCTAAGAAAAGAGGCATTTGTGTAGACCTGATCCATGATATGAATTCATGTCTCGCAGGATCCGAAATAGTGCTACCACTTAAGGAGCTGCCAAGGTTGCAAGGAAAGGGTGGGTATGTATAGGATAGGGGACGGTCGTGGTAGAGGTTCTAACGCTAGATCACTGGGCCAAACTTTGTAGGTTCGACTGTCGATTTATGTCTTATCTCACCAAAGGTAGCACACAGGAAATAGTAGGTAATTTTAAATAAGGTTTAAAAAAATAATTGAGTCTTCAAATGAATTTATTCAATGGAGGTATTGGGAGAGGTAATTCTTCTGAGACTTATATGATTGGTCGTAGTTTTTCTAATTTCTTTCATCAACGGACGATTTTTCCTTTCCTCCAAAAGTAGTATATCCATGTAGTAGCTTTGGATACCACTAACAAATTCCTTACTGTGGGTGTCGTCAGAGGCGACTTATAGTTTTGGAGTTATTCGAGGATTTTTGGACGATAAGCTGGAAACCCGTCACTGACCATTTATATAACTCAAAATTCTCTTCTCTCTTCAAAAGTCTCAAAATCGGCCAACTTTTCATCTGCTTTTGAAAGTTCGGAGGGTCATAGTTGGTCAAATTAGAAATAATTAAAAAAAGGCTTGCAACTTCATCGCCCCCCCATCTTTCAAACCACACTTTAAACCATAAGTTGTGATAGTAACAAGACAAAAAAAAACGGATATAGTCCATTGATAACATTAAGTGATGTCTATCAAAACTATTCAGGACGATTTCGCTTTGAATCCGAGCGTTGGTAGAATTCAAATGAAAGAAGCCACTCCATTCAGTTTAGGTGAGCAATTAAATAGCATTCCTTTTGTGCAGTATTCAGATTTTGGGTGGTATGTGTGTTGTATACCCCTGGTAGGGTGGCAAAGGACTATTATAATACATACATACATACATATACTCACGGCTATAAATCCCAAGAAAGGGGTAGCCAGAGCTAAGGAATTAGAAATTCCTCAGCTACGTTTGGAAAGTTGAGTGGGGAAAAGATGGTAAAATAAAGGTTGTTGGTGATGGGTCTCCAACCGCATCGCCCAAAAATCCCTTAAAAGCCCCAATACCGTTAGTCGCCTCTTACGTACACCCACCGGAAGAAATGGGGTAGTGCTATTCTAAGCCGACACTACACAGATCAAATCCAGGATTTATCCACCCTGCATAAAATAGTTAATGGTTCTATAACACAGATAAATGTTCCACAGAGAGCATTGCGTAATACACGCCCACTAGCCATCCAGACTGTTAGGACCAACATTGCGGGTAACAACCCTATCCACAGAGTCTCTCAGATTTACAACTCTATTTACTCAATTGCAGAAGAAAATGCACCTGACGTTTATTATGACACATTACCACATTTTAGAAATAAATGTAGGCAATTAGTTAATACACAAATTGATTAATTAATATAATACAATGCAATTATTATTTCAAAATCATCATTGTCAAATCATATCTTTTACTTTATTGTTAATTTTATTTTATTGAATTATAATATTATTATTTTAATTTAATTTTAATTTTGTCATTATTAATTATTTTGTTTTATACTTCAGGTTTTTTTTTGAATTTTTGTTTATTTTATATTGTTTCAAGTAATTTTAATAATAATAATGTAATAAGAAGGAAAACGATAACGACCAATAATGTTGTGTGCACTATTTTTGGCGTTGTAACAGATCTGAATCAATGTTTTATCATGAAAGAAAATGTTTGTTATAATGCTGTTTGTGTACCTATTAAATAAATAAATAAATAAATAGATAAAACTAGATGAACCGGCAAACGTTGTTTTGCTTTATAAAGTATTTCTAGGGCCGTGACATTTTATTGATAACATAAAAATAAAATGTCAGGGACACACAACCCTTATCACTTAGGAGTATAAAAATAGTTATAAACCCATTCTCAAACCTACCGAATGTGTATGCAAAATTTAATTTAAATTGGTTCAGACGTTTCAGAGGAGTTTGGTGACAACACGGTGACACGTGGATTTTTTATATTAAATGATTACTTACTAATAACTACTTAGTACGGATAAACTTAAATATGGCTAAACATACTATTAACACTAACTAACGGTCTTGGGGCTTTTTAAGGGATTTTTGGGCGATGCGGTTGGAGACCCATCACCAACAACCTTTATTTTACCATCTTTTCCCCACGCAACTTCCAATAGTGGCTGAGGAATTTCTAATTCGTTAGCTCTGGCTATCCCTTTAGGGATTTATAGCCGTGAGTATATGTATGTATGTATGTATGTATACTAAAGTTATACTAATTATAGTAAACGTGGAGTGTTGTAAATTTGTATGAGTATATAATTTACTTAAAATAGGGAATACTAAGCCAATTTCTTTTTTTTTTTAAGTCATTAAGGAAAAAAATATATTTCTGAACAAAGATACAAAAAATTTAACATATTAAGCTCCTTCACTAACTTTTACTACAGATGTTTATCAATGAAAACATTAGTTCACAGCGCACATACTAATGCTTTCTGTCACACCCATAAAGTGTTGAATAGACCAGACATAACCATGACAGTCGGTGATAGAAAACATTAAGTCTCATTTAATTCCGGATATCAGTACTATTGGGTCACGCTACCAATATATAACTTTCATTCAACATTATCCGGTAGTAAGCTGTTGGATCCGAAGGTCATGGGTTTGATTTCTGTTAAAACGAGTGTATGTAGATACATATATTTATAAACTCAAGGCTATAAATCCCTTAAAAGAGTAGCCAGAGCTTCAGAATCAGAAAATTCTTCAGCCACCTTTGAAAGTTAAGTGGGGAATAGATGGTAAAATAAATGTTTTTGGTGATGGCTCTCCAACCGCATCGAGCACAAACCCACAAATCACTTAAAGGGTCACCCATGGGTAGTGCTATTCTAAGCCTACACTACACAGCAAAATATAAGTGTTCATAAGTGAATTAATATAATAAACTAAATAATATATAGATAAAGCTCAAGGAGGGGTAGTCAGAGCTTCAGAATATTTCTCAGACACTTTTGGATGCTGCCTCCCAGCACATTGCCCAAATAACAATAAAAAATCCCAAATACCGTTAACTGATTCTTACAAACACCAATTAGAAATGGGGTAGTCGTATTCTAAGCCCACACTACACAGCTTACTAACTAAGACAGCATCATGATATTCTTCATTTTTCGTTTGCAGACAGCTCTCGAAACTGTTGAATTCATTTTCACGACGGGCTTGTTCACAAACCTATCGCAGTTTTGCGATGCGAATTTCCTTATAATTTATAAGAAATTGTGGAAGTGGAAGGTAATATTTGTAGAACCGCCATGTGTTAGTACCTTAATATTTGCCAATTCGCACTAAGTCAGCTTGATGAACTATGGCTAAATTTACAATCCCTTGATGGGGATAGACATTTGTAATTAACGAGAAAAGAGCAAAAACGGATGAGTTTACAATATTGATGAAAGTATTAATAGTGTGAGACTAGTATTTTTCGAATTATTTAAGAATAAATAAAGGAAAGAAAAACTTTGACACAGGCGGGAATCAAATCTTAATTTATTAGTAATAATCCCCACATGAGGTTTTCATGAACAAAAAGATTTAAATTAGTATTTTTCGTTTGAATGACTCATATATTATAGAGGCTGAAACCTTTTGCACACAATTTTCAGAAACCGAGGTATTTAAATATCGTGGCAGATGAAGAACGGTTAATTTTCTACCTTCCCATCCACGATAAAACTGTATAATAATATAAATTATTTCTATTTCTTCATTAATATAAACAAACATAAAAACACGACATAAGTTTCCTTTGGTATCGGCAGAGACCATAGATCGCCTCTTTGTCTTCAATCAATGCTTTTTGCAAATATGCAAGAAATAAATATGCTGTGTAGTGCCGGCTTAGAATGCTGTGTAGTGCCGGCTTAGAATAGCACTACCCCATTTCTTCCGGTGGGTGTACGTAAGAGGCGACTAACGGTATCAGGGCTTTTAAGGGATTTTTGGGCGATGCGGTTGGAGACCAATCACCAAAAACCTTTATTTCACCATCTTTTCCCCACGCATCTTCCAAATGTGGCTGAGGAATGTCTAATTCCCTAGCTCTGGCTACCTCTTCAAGGGATTTATAGCCGTGAGTATATGTATGTATGTATGTACAAGAAATAAAACAGTGTAAGATAAGAAACATAAAAATCCTTTTAATAATATTCAATATGTTACACAATTGTTTAACTACACGATTTTACAACACAATGGCAATTATACAACAAAGAATAATAAATTACTAAGTCCTAGTGACTGGAACATCGTACAATAATAGAATATTTTTATGCTACATTCATAAATTTTAATAACATACATACATACATATAATCACGGCTATAAATCCCTAGAAGGGGTAGCCAGAGCTAAGGATCTAGAAGTTCCTCAGCCACTTTTGAAAAGTTGAGTGGGGAAAAGATGGCAAAATAAAGGATGTTGGTGATGGGTCTCCAACCGCATCGCCCAATAATCCCTTAAAAGCCCCAATACCGTTAGTCGCCTCTTACGAACACCCAACGGCAGAAATGGGGTAGTGTTATTCTAAGCCGACGCTACACAGCATAGCCGACACTACACAGCATAAATATTTAATAAATAGAAGGGTATACAAAATGACTTAAATTCAATAAGTAAATACTAGTGTTTTTCTTTCAATTATGCAATATAGTGTTGAAATAAAAATAATATAGTAGCAAAAAATATTCATTATTGACTAATGTAAATAAATAAATATTAATTATAATATAAAAAAAGTTAATCAGTTGATTTCCAAAGTAACTTATTATAGATGGATGATGCATTTTTTTACATTGTATATAAAAATTATTTAAATAAACAATATAAAACAATTTCAATGTTGAAATGTATTTTTCTATTAAAAGTATGATTAAAATTACAAAGATTCTTAAAAAATTATAAATAGTAACCTTAAAATTCATGATTTTAATTAGCGTACGCAATTACTAAAATAAATTATTCCTAAAAACATAAACTAAAATAAATAAATCATTAAGATTTTGGACATAGCTGTATACTCCAAGGCTTAAAGTATACTAAATGATTCGTTTCAAATTATATTAAAATAAAATAACTGCTTTCTTACAAAATATGTAACTGGATAAAATTCAATTAAAGTAAATGAAATCGTTTTTGCAATAAAAAAGGAAATTTTACTTTAATTGTTATTGCTATAAAAACATATAAATAGCTCTACTTGAATTTGTTTTTGTCAGAATACATTTATTTAATAATTTAGAATTAAAAACGTTGCATGAAATCTATTGGTTCAAAACATTGTTTGGTTATTAAGTTATTAATTTTATTATAATAACAGATATGATATTCATTTCTTATTATAATTTAGTATTTTATTTGGAATAATTTGGGCAAAATACCGTATATACACCAATTTAACTATTTATTTTACCTTGCCCTTCACCTTTTCCCATATTCCCACCACTTTCACAATAAATACTAGAGTCAATTTCACTACCAATTAAAATACACATGTATAGTAATGAAAAAAACATTAAATAATTTAATTTAAAATTATTTCAAATATTTAACTCCTATAAATGCTTTTTGTCATATGTAACGTTAAATACATTAATAATATTTTACTTAGCTATGCTTACTTCATCCTCATTCCATTAATATTTCCTATAAACCAAATTTGAATTGTTAAATTGATTATGAACCCTTGATTTTTACTTATTGCAAAATAAACTTTGATTAGTTATTACATTTACAAATAAGTATAAACGATTTACAATTCGAATTTGGTGGACATTAAGAGAATTGTGTAGAAAAATCTGTTCGGAATTATATATTCTTTTACAGAATATTCGTGCTTAAAAATTTGATTGTATTGCATGGTATAATCCTACTTTTTATTTATTTTCCAGTTTATATTTCATGTTTTATATTTACCAAAGCCATCAAATCATAAAACCAAATAAAAAGGAATGAAAACCTTAAGTTGGAATATTATAAATCTTTTTATCTTATCGCTACACAATCCTCTTAACTAATATTAAAATAAATAAATTAAATTACCATAATAAGACGTAGTTACTTTGGCACCAAAACAATGATTGTTCTATAAATCTTTGGTGGTACCTTGTTTTTTATCCATCGAATTTAAATCGTTGAATATTAATCCGAGTTCGATTATTCGACAAAATCGATTAAATAATGCAATTGTCAATGTCTTTAAACATTTGAAATTGGTAAGGCGAAATAATACGTTGTTTTTTTTTTATTGCCATTTTAAAGTTATCATTTTGATGCTTTAAAATATTCATCTTTAAACACTCGAATAGTTAACTCAGAAAAACTGGAAAATAATATAATCTTTGTTCCAGTTTGATCGATGCATTTAATATTAATATATTCAAAATCTCCATTTATGTTATAAAAGAGAATAGTACAAGTACCTCACTACACCCTCAGACAAATTAAAAAAAAAATAACTGCGCAAAGTACTTCGAAGTTCACGCTGCTCTATAGATACATTCTAAAATCATAAGAATGTCACAAGACTAAACCTTCAGATGTCAAATATGTATTGGCACATATATGCATAAATGTTTTATTTTAAAATCTACTTCATGCCACTGTTTACCGCTACCAGTTTGTAATTCATAGTTAGCCTGAGATTAGACTAATCCAAAGTGAGTTTTGAAAGAACAATTTTTTTTTAATTAGCTTCGTTTTTAATCCTTTGTTATTTTTCAAATTTTCTAACTGGTCTATATAAGCTATTTTTTCTTTTTACCAAAATTGATGTTACAATTAGGGTAGGTGATCATACAATCTTTGTGTTCCTGCCCATCTCTTGCTGCTTGAACGAAACGATAATATTTGATTGCCGCTTTACTCTCAGCTGGTGGAAGCAGTTCACTTGATTCCCTGGAAAAGAACGAATACTTGTTACTAAATCAGTTGAAAATAGTGTAGTGTCAGCTAAGAATAGCGCTAACTCAATTCTTCCGCGGGGGTTGTAAGAGGCGACTAAGGGTATGGGGTTATTTAAGTGATTGTTGGGCGATGCGTTTGAGATCCATGGCCATATTTAATTTTTAATTAATATTTTCTCTATCATCTTTGAAAAGTGGAATTGTTAACTACGTAAGTCTAGCTTCCTGAATTTGTCACTAATAGCCTTCACTAAAGTTTAGGAAAGACGTTTCATTAATTTACTTAAATAAATATATGAATTATCACATGTCAAGGTATTTCATAGACTAGATAAGGCAGAAGATAAGGTTCCCCTATCTAGCGACAGTTTATTTGCCCATAAAACAGTAATATTTGCAAATTTGTCTATTAAAGTAAGATCACAGGGCCCCCAGACGTAACTTATTTTTAAAGTAACTAAGTTAGCAGTATAGACACTCTTATATGTGTATAAGCCTTACTTTAAAAAATCCCTTTTAAGCCCCAACATTGTTGGTCGCCTCTTACGTACCTCCACCGGAAGAAATAGGGTAGTGCTATTCTAAGCCGACACTACACAGCTGTACAAGCACACATAATAGTTATACAGAAATTAAGACTCAGCAATGTACGCTGCATCACATATTTATTAACCGCTTTGTAATGCACTTAAAGTTCAGTTCAATACAAGACATTATACCACACAAATGGCCTTATTAACAAGATGTAATATCAAGAAAGATCGATCTTATCAAGTATCTTGTATAGGACACAAGACCATTTATACGGAGGATTTTATCGTATATCCAACAAAAAGTCAAAAGTCAAAAAGTTTATTCTTCAAAATTAAGTTAAAAACTAACATTTTTTGAACGAAAAACTAACATTTTTTGAACGACTAACATTTTTTGAACGACATGTTGCAATGGTAAAATGGCTACTCCACCAATAGTTTTATACATTAGTTTTGCTGTGGCTTAGAATAGCACTACCCCATTTCTTCCAATGGGTGTACGTAAGAGGCAACTAACGGTATTGGGGATTTTAAGCGATTTTCGGGCGATGCGGTTGGAGACCCATCACCAACAACCTTTATTTTACTATCTTTTCCTTACTCAACTTTACAAAAGTGGCCGATAAATTTCCTTCCTTAGCTCTGGCAACTCCTCCTAGAGATTTATAGCCGTGAGTATATGTATTTATGTTTATTATATATATGTAAATTATACTAACTTGCTAAGTTCATTGGACACCAAGTTACTGTAAGGCGTATGTCCAAACGGATCTCTGTACAGAGCACAAATTGCCCGTTCCTTGCACCCGTGCTCGACCGCCCCGATCGGGTGGAGAATATTGTCGATGCGATCCAGTAGGGGTTTGTAGAACTTCTCGGCTGCTATTGTGTCCTGTAAACATGTATATGGCGTAAAATATGAGTTAGGTATTAACATTAATTTTTATTCGAAGAATGAAATGATTGATGAATGTAAATTAAGCTCAAAAGGTTTGCCAGAACTATTAAAAAGAGGTTGTCGATAGTGTCTACCTACCCCAATGGGAATATTAAATCGTGGATGCGAGTATTATGTACTACTCTGTGTAAAAAGTATCGGGAATATGTCAATAAAAAGACTCGCGTGAAAGAGATCGTTCAAATTTTTTTACTGCATGTTGGTAGCACTGTACTGATTTAGCGCGCAAAATTTGAGCGAGATCTGTCATTTAATTTGTTTTAAACTACATTTTTTGTTCCTCGGCGATTTTTACAATGGAAAATATTGTTGAACAAAGAGTGTGCCTTAAATTTTGTGTTTCGAATGATATTTCATGTGGTGAATCACTAAAAATGTTGTGAAATACCTACGGCGAATCGTGTATATCGAAAACAAGGGCTTATGAATGGTATAAGGCTTTTAAAGAAGGCCGAGAAGTAGTAGTAGACTTGCCTCGTTCTGGTAGACCTTCAACCGCTATGACCAAAGAAAACATCGACAGAATCATCAAGCTGAAAATTGACGTATGAGTCTGAGAAAGTTGGCTTGTGAGGTGAACAGAACATATCTTTTAAGTCCGTCCACAACATTCTCATTGACATTTTAGGCATGAAACGCGTCGCCGCTCGATTAGTTCCGAAAGAGCTCAATATTGTTCAAAAAGCGCAGCGAAAGCATGTCGCTGAAGACATGGTTTCCCGAGCTTCTACGGATCCGACCTTTATGAAACGTATAATAACTGGCGACGAGACATGGGTTTATGAGTACGACATGCAAACAAGCCAACAGTCTTCAGAATGGCGTCTCGAAAACGAGCCGAAACCCAAAAGACCGCGGCAAAGTCGCTCCAAAATCAAGGTGATGCTGACAGTTTTTTTTTACTACCGTGGTGTGGTTCACTCCGAATTCCTCCCAGAGGGAGAAACAGTGAATAAAGAATATTATTTAGGCGTCATGAAGCGTTTGCGTGAGAGTGTCCGCCGAAAACGTCCAGATTTGTGGCAACACAACTCATGGATGCTGCACCATGATAATGCACCATCACACACAGCCATTATAGTGAAAGAGTTTTTAGCGAAAAATTCAACAAAAGTTCTCGAGCAAGCACCATATTCACCTGATATGGCTCCGTCTGACTTTTTTTTATTTCCCAAGTTAAAATTACCACTTCGAGGAAAACGTTTGGAGTCGATAGAAGCCATAAAAGAAAATTCGCTGAATGAGCTAAAGGCCATACCGCAAATAGCCTATGAAAAATGTATGGAAGACTGGGTGAAGCGGTGGAGATGTAGTATTGCAAGCGATGGGGCCTAATTTCAAGGCGATAAAATAAATTAAGATGAATAATTTTTATTTTTTGTTTTATTGACAAATTCCCGATACTTAGTACACAGAATGTATGTAAATGATTCGCTGCTGTGGCTAAACCTAATGTTTTTTTATTAATTGAAATAAAAATTCGAAGTGATTATGGTAGGTTCCTAACCTAATCCAATCTTGTATGATTAAAATAATATTAATGCTGCCAATTATAGTAGCATCAGGAGAATATTATAAGTTAACTTGATTTCGTTACGAAAAGCTCAAGACATTTCGATGGATTAAGTTATTCGAGTCCACTGCGATCGATAGCGAGCAGTGATATGCGAGGCTAGTTGATGACTGAGACGTTTTACCAGATTGTTTTGGTCTTTTACCATATAACTTCAAAGACTGTCTAACAAACTATTGATTTTTACGCTCCCTTAAAACCGTAACTTATTAACGATTGGAATTTGGTGGACTTTAAGAGAATTGTGTAGATAATTCTGTACGATTTCAGAAATTTCTGAACGTAATATATACGTACATATTACAAAATATTCGCGCTAAAAATGTGTTCGTATTGCATGGTATAATCCCACCGGTTAAAACCTTATGGAAACTATTACCAAACGTATAAATCTAAAATTTCAGGTAAAAGAATGGAATGTATTTTGATGATTTACATCTTCTTATCTTATCGCTACACAGTTAAATTAACATAATAAGACGTAGTTACTTTGGCACCAAAACAATGATTGTTCTATAAATCTTACAGGATCTATAGAACAATCATTAAGCTAATGAAATCTTACAGGATCCTCAGCCGCCAATATCTCCTGTTGCTGCCTGACCAGCTCCGTCTCGGTCTTGATCCGCTGGTTCTCGTTCAGCTTGGCGGCCGAGACGCGCAGTATCTCGTCCCGGACCGGCGACGGGGGCACTCGCGCTGCTAGGGCGGCGGCGCGGATCTGACGATTAATTATATATATGAATATATAGATATTTATTTGGAAGACTTACAGCTAAATAATGACAACATATATGGAACAGTACATCGATGCCAATTAAAAGATTAATATTATAAATGTGAAAGTTTAGATGTTTGTGTGTTTGAGGTAAAAAGGCTTTTTAATTACAGAATGTATAAGAATGAAATTTAGCAGAATGCTAGATAATGACCCAAATAATAACATAGGATACTTTATATCTCGGGGAAATTTGACCAATAAAATATTCACGCCTGATTGAACTTAAAGTACCAGAAAAAACGCCTGAAGTTTGGCATAAGCAAATTTATAGTACGAAGTCTGTCGGGTCAGCTAGTATATAATATACAGATGGGATTAGACTCTTTTGGGTTAGGTAAAGTGTCCGCCCACACTTAACGCTCTAGACACATCTCCAATGGCAGAGGTTGCCATGTAAGGAGATGGCTATAGGAGAGGAGTGAAACACGCGAGTACTGAGTAGATACTGATTTTTTAGTCATAAGGTTACATACGTGCGCACGAATAATATAGATATAGGTAGATAATATATGTATTAGTAACCAAGTAGATCTTATAACTACACACTATTGGTATACATTACTGACTATTGATTGCCGCTTTGTGAATGAATAAGAATAATTTACACTATTTTGTTTTTTCTAAAGACACATGTGTGGTTCATATATCATGGTTGTTAACGGTGAGGGAAAACATCGTGAGGAAACCCACATGGCTGAATTGTACTTAGTCATGTGACAGAGTATTCGTACAAATCGGCGACAGGCCTGCTACCTATCACGTGAGTACACTGTCAAAGCATAACGTCGATACTCTGAACACCAAGTGACAATGTCATGTGATGTTCGGAAGTATTAGTACCTCTGCGAACCACTTCGGTGATATTCGGCGTGAACGTTTGAGTCTTGAGTCTTGAATAGGAATAACTGTTATGAGATTTTTATTTTGTATACTATAGATCAGGGACTGCGGGTTTAAAGCATATGTTTTTAAGAATTAAGTAGATTTTCCAAGATTGCTCGGCTTGGTATAGAAAATAGCTATCAAAAAGACGCCATAATTTTGTTATATAGTACAAATGGTACTACACTACTGTATAAAAAATAACATAGAATAAAAATAATAAAGTAATTACCAATGCTTCTTTTTCGGGATCTTTCGGTTGAACTTTCTTATTCCGGTAGTATGGATTTATCTGTGGTCCGGTTGGTCTGAAATGTTATAAAAAAATGGATTAAAAAAAAAGTAAAAATAGATAAATATTATGATGATACAATTTTAATCTATTAGCTTACTTAAACTAATGAACATACTGGATTCCCACGTCGTCGTTAGTTCCAATTGAGGAAGAAAAAGACTATCGATCGATCGCCACGCCACACGTACGCTCCCGGTAAACTTCTTGTGCATCATTTGCATTTGTCTTTCCATTTTACTTATTCATTATCTAATGTATATGTATTATCATTTTCTATATTATAAATTGTTATTATCGTACAAAGTGTCAATCGACAGTCTCTGCCCTCCCCAATAGGAACGAATGGCGTGAGTATATGTATGCATATTTTATATGATCTAGCCTTTTTGGTGTGGGCTTACGATAACTATTATCCATTTTTTCTCAAGGGTGCCGTAAGATACTACTTAAGGTTTTGAGGCTTATTACCGTAAATATACGTATCTTAGTATGTCAATCTAACCTTAATTGACATTACTATCAACAGATAATCTATATACCAGTCCCAAATTTAACAAGTCAGTACATACCGTCCGTGCTTTCCATCAGGCTGCACAACGTTAGGTTGGTTGATAGAAGCGCTCTGGGCTATTTCTCCTACGTTCATTGAAGTTCCTGGAATCAATACAAGGGCATCTTTAGAGTTCGAATATTTTTGGGTACAAAGGCAATTTAAGTGAGGAAATTATTCATGAGGATGTGTAATTTTTCTTTTAATTCCTTCTTCTCTATGGACGTTTAGTGGCGGCACAGATATGATCTATGTCATTTCTTTCCATGGGCTTTGTACGCGGTGATTAAGGATTTTAGGGGTTTTCGCAGTATTTTATTGGTGCACGGATGCTAGAAAACTATCTTGACAAGCCATTATTTTACCTAGTTTTTGCTATTTCCGTGTAGTGTCGGTTTAGAATAGCACTACCCCATTTCTTCCGGTGGGTGTACGTAAGAGGCGACTAACGGTATGGGGCTATTAAGGGATTTTTGGACGATGCGGTTGGAGACCCATCACCAACAACCTTTATTTTTACTATCTTTTCCCCACTCAAATTTCCAAAAGTGGGTGAGGAATTTCTAACTCCTTAGCTCTGGCTACCCCTTCCTGGGATTTATAGCCGTGAGTATATGTATGTATGTTTTTGCTGTTAATGTTTCGAAAATGGCTGGGTAAAGGTTACATGTAGTTGCGAAGCTAAGGCTACTACTCACTATTTATGATTTATTTATGTGATTATAGGTCGGTGAAATGCACATTTATAAATCTGACAAACATACATACGGTTATACTCATATACTGACGGCCATAAATTACAAAAAGGGGTAGCCAGAGCTTCAGAGCTGGAAACTCCTCAGCCACATTTGGAAGTTGATAGGGGACAAAATGGAAGAAACAAAGCATTGTTGGTGATGAGTCTCCAACCGCATCGCCCAAAAACATATACTCACACATATACATACATACATATACTCACGGCTATAAATCCCTTGAAGGGATAGGATCCGGAAGAGGAGAGCTAGGGAATTAGAAAATTCCTCAGCCACTTTTGGAAGTTAAGTGGGGAAAAGATTGTAAAACAAAGGTTCTTGGTGATGAGTCTCCAACCGCATCTTCCAAAATCAACTTAAAAAACTCCAATAACCTTAGTCGCTTCTTACGAACACCCACGAGCCGTAATGGGATAGTGCTATTCTAAGCCGACAGCTCTACTACAGCTACTAATCTTCTTGTACATAAAAGCATACCTGGTGGCATTCCGAGTCCCCACGAGTTAATTTCATTTCCGTCATTCTCGTTGGGCTTGAAGTTGGCGATTGCGTTTCGGTGTACGTCGGGCGATATGTATCTGGAAATGAAATATTCGGAGTTAATATTACGGGAACAAATGTAAGGATATGTTTATCTGGTATTTAAATAATAGTTAATTCACTGCATATGATTGTAAAATTACTATTTTAAAGCAAACCTTTGAGAGGTTCAGGAATTCAAAATATCTTTAAGTTTTGTTTTAGTTAAAATTGTGTTATGAAGTGAGAGAAATGCTGATGAGCATATAATTGGTCACGCATTCACGGTTACGAGTTTTGTCAATGATTTCTTATCATTAAGAATGCTAGTAAACTACCCAAAATTCTTTTGAAATGGTTGGGTTCGGACCCAGCCTTCGAAAAAGGTTTTGGGCATAGTCAAGTCCGAGAGGAGTACAAACATAAACATAAGATAATATAAGCGTTCACACCGTTTATCCCCGAAGAGGTTAGCAGAGGTAACAGTACCTATGCACAACGTGACAGCGCCACCTAGTGTCGAAAATAGGTACCCACGTTTTGCTTAGACAGTGTACTCACGTGATAGGGGGCAGGCTTATCGCCGTTTTAGGAGTACAAACGCGGTCTTAAATAAAACATACATACATATACTCACGGCTACAAATCCCTAGAAGGGGTAGCCAGAGCTAAGGAATAAGAAATTCCTCAGCCACTTTTGGAAAATTGAGTAAGGAAAAGGTAGTAAAGTAATGGTTTTTGGTGATGGGTCTCCAACCGCATCGCCCAAAAATCCCTTAAAAGCCCCAATACCGTTAGTCGCCTCTTACGTACACCCATCGGTAGAAACGGGGTAGTGCTATTCTAAGCCGACACTACACGGCAAAAACATATCGTATTTTTATTTCATCTTAAACATGTTCGTTACAATTATACAAATAACATACGTAAACTCTTGGCATTCGTTCCGATTGTTGTATGCAGAGGATATCGATCACCACATTAGCTTTGTACGATTCTGACAAATTTCTCTCTCTAGCTTCGTCTTATTCATCAATCTTTTCATTCATACTCCTTCATTCTTCATTTCATTTTATAAAAGAGTCGATTAGGGTTGTGGGCATGCCAATTTTGCCCATATGAGTGGATCCGCGCTTGATATAATATTATAAAAAGCTGCAGAGGCAATGCCCTTTCCCACTGCACTAATAAAGTAGTAATATTAATCACTACTAAACCGGTTTCGGACAATACTGAGTATTCTTATGATGTAAACAAAGCTAGAGAGGTTTGCCAGGATCGTACAAAGTGGCGAATAATAGTCTCTGCCTACTCCAATGGGAAATAACGGCGTGAGTATATGTATCACTCATATCTTTGTTATGTATGTATCATTTTTGTTAAGACTTCCATAACTTTCTTTGTAACCTCCTGCCCTTTAACGAAAATACGCTGCCTTTTACTTAAGTACGTGTGATTGTTAGTTGCAAACAAGTTTCTCTTTTCTAAGGTAGTAAACATATATGTGTTAGCGATTTTGATTAATAACTTACAAGAGATTAGAAAGTGATGAACGATAATGACAAATCAATATATTTGATTTCTTGATATATCTATTTATTATATTTGAAATTAAGCTAAAATACAAGGCATTTTTATAATAACACAATACATAACGCATACAACTATGTATATATTTTTATTTTATGTATTGCCGTGTAGTGCCGGCTTAGAATGTCACTACCCCTTTCTACTCACGGGTGTCGTAAGAGGCGACTAAGGGTATGGGGCTTTTTAAGTGGTTTATGGGCGATGCGGTTGGAAACCCATCATCAATGAGATCTTATTTATATCATCTTTTCTCCTAAATAAAAGACGTTATTAAAGGAAAGAAAAATTTCGACACTGGCGGGGTTCGAACCCGCGACCTTCGGGTATACGCCCCCGTACTGAGCTCATCATCGGAGCCGATGCAAATGCGCATCATCCGCTGTGGGGCTGCCACGCGGCCAATCAAAGAGGACAGGTATTATCAACCTATTTATTCTCTACTAACCTTAGCATAGCAAATATAGGATCGGAGCCCACATGGGTTACATCCAGGGGCCAAACTATCATTGACATTACACTAGTTAGCACCGGGGCGTCCCACTTAGTCTCAAATTGGCACGTGTCAAAAGAACTAAGCTGCGCTGATCATCGGCGGATCTGTTTCAACATTACCAGTGACTACACACTACCCCCTCCTAAACGTAACCCTCGAGTTACGAATGTACTCTCATATAGATCGTCTCTAAAAAGTAAGCTAAATACACTCACCAACGAGAATATAGATGGCCCTACACAAATTGAAAATGACCTTAAAGTAGTAACCGCAGCTATAATCGAGTCTTATGAAGCCTCCTGCCCACTTAAACAACCAGCAATCCCAGGGAAAGAAACCAGTAGGTGGTGGACCCCGGAGTTGGAAAAAATGCGCGGTGAACTACGCAAACTTTTCAATAAAGCTAAAAACTCCAGGCTACCTACAGACTGGGAAAACTATAAAAACATGTTAGCCACCTACAAAAAACGAATCCGATCTAGCAAAAGGCAAGCTTGGCGAAAGTTTTGCGGATCAATAGAATCGAACAATAAAGCGGCTAGGGTTCGAAAAATTCTGTCTACCGATAACAACCTCACCGTAGGGCCGCTCAAAACACCTGATAATACATACACCACGACAGATACAGAAACACATAAATTGCTCCTAGACTGCCACTTCCCAGACTGTCATCATACTGATGATATTGACTGGAATGAGGAGCATATTACGCCTCCTACCGAAGCGGACAGGCTCTTCTCACGAGACCTTGTCACTAATGACCAAATTGAATGGGCGGTTAAGTCTTTCAACCCCTTCAAATCACCAGGCCTAGATGGAATCTTCCCTGCTTTGCTCCAGTGGGCAAGAGACATCCTATCCCCCTGGCTGGTCAAAATATATCAATCATGCATCGCTTACAGATATGTACCGAAACCATGGCGCGAAGTCAAAGTAACTTTCATACCCAAACCCGGTAAGTCGGACTATACCGACCCGAAGTCCTTTAGACCCATCAGCCTCACATCCTTTCTCTTAAAAACTCTGGAAAGACTCTGTGACAGACATATAAGAGAAAAATCACTTGCGAAAAAACCCCTCCATATAAACCAACACGCTTTCACTAAAGATAAATCAACTGAGACTGCACTACACAACGTTATATCTAAAATTGAATGTGCACTCAGCACCAAGCTATCCACACTAGGCACCTTCATAGATATTGAAGGTGCTTTCGATAAAACTAACATACCCTGTATCGAGAAAACTCTGAAAGACTTCCGTGTTAACTCCACACTCAGGGGTTGGGTTGTTAACATGTTGAGACTCAGAGCGGTCCAAGTAACCCTAAAAGACACCACCAGAGCCATTGTGACAAGAGGATGCCCCCAAGGGGGGGTCCTCTCCCCACTCCTATGGAACATGGTGGTCGACTCTCTACTTAGGAGGCTTAATGCCCGAGGCTACTTTACTGTAGGCTACGCGGACGATCTCACTATCCTACTAAATGGAAATCATGTAAACACGCTCTGCAATCAAATGGGTCAAGCATTAAGAGTAGTGGAGACATGGTGTAACGAATACGACCTGAAAGTAAACCCTAAAAAGACTGAACTAATTCTTTTCACTCACAAAAGGAAACTCCCCCCTTTTGAACTTCCAAAACTCTTTGGAACCCAACTCACTCTTTCCAAGACTGTTAAATATCTAGGAATTACCCTAGATGACAAACTGAGCTGGAAACCACATTTAGATAACACTTTAAAAAAAGCCAGCGCTATGCTATGGCAGTGCAAGCGGATACTAGGTAAAAACTGGGGATTAAAACCTAAGATCGTACACTGGCTTTATACCACCATTATTAGACCTGTGATAACCTACGGCTCACTGGTCTGGTGGTCGAGAACTAGATTAACAACAGCCCAAAACGACCTAGAAAAAATGCAACGGCTTGCCTGTATGGCCATCACGGGCTGTATGAGAACCGCACCCACGGCAGCTCTTCAGGTGCTACTGAATCTGCCGCCCTTACACTTACACATACAGCAAGAGGCAGCGATGTCCTCACTTAGGCTGAAAAAGGCAGGACACCTCAAAAATGACTCCAGAATCCTACACACTAATATTTATACAGCGGCCATCCAATACCAGCCCTTACTTACTGCACCATGTGATAGGATAACAAAAACCATTATAACCAAGCACAATTACACTGTTGTACTCGAAGAGGAACAACATGACTACTCCGATATTAAAGAGGTGCGTGTGTATACAGATGGCTCCAAGACCAACCAAGGGACTGGAGCGGGCGTATACTCACAAGACCTCAATATCAAAATCTCCAAAAGCCTAGGCCACCACAATACGGTATTCCAAGCGGAGTGTCTTGGAATAATTGAGGCGGCAATGGCAATCAAAGCCCGTGCGCTGTCCGATATGCATGTCAAAATCATCTCGGACAGTGCATCTGTGCTACAGGCTCTGGATCGTTGTGTGTTCACTTCAGGACTAGTCCTGGAGTGCCACGGTGCTCTGGAGGAGGTAGCCGGGAAAAACATTATAACCCTTCAATGGATTAAAGGTCATAGCGGCTCATTGGGAAACGACGCGGCTGACGAACTGGCTAGGGCGGGGTCGGCCAGGAACCTGCAGGGTCCTGAACCGATTATCCCCCTGCCTTTTGGTCAGCTGCGTGCGTGGCTAAGAGAACGCACACACTCTCTCTCCAAGTCACACTGGCAGGAAGAGCCTGGCTGCAGACAGTCAAAGGAAACTATGCCAACCCTTGACATAAAGCTGACCGGGCGCGCACTACGACTTAGTAGGAAGAACCTGCGGACAGTGGCGGGAATACTCACAGGACATACCACATTAAACAAACACTTACACACTATAGGCATCACCGACAGCCCTCTATGCCGTGCGTGCATGAAGGCTGATGAGACGGTCGCTCACGTGCTCCAGGAATGCACTGGAGTGGCTGATATCCGAAAAAACACTATAGGAACAATAAAGTCGCTCCCAGGGGCGGTAGCTGACCTGGATAAGCTACTTGCCTTCTGGACGGAATTAGGCTGGGAGAGCTAGTTGACCACTTGGTCCACGTACAATGGTCCGCCATGTCGGGCTCAGTGCGGAAACCCGTGGCGTTTACCGCCCGTCTAATAATAATAATAATAATAAATACGCCCCCGTCGCTCTGCCAACTGAGCTACAGTGTCAGTTGGCATCCAGCGCGAAATTTCTCTATCCTTTGTTTCTTTTTTACACGTTCAAGTAGTGTTTGCGTTTCCGAAATTTTTCTTTCCTTTAATAACATCTTTTATTTATGAGTAATAATCCCCACATGAGGAATTCATGTCAAAAAACATTAAATTATGTGATAGTTAGGCGTTTCCAACATTTGCATTCTATCTGAAAAGGTAGACAAGTGGCCGTCCGAATTAGTTAAAATTCGGAGGTAGGAAACGCAAACACTACTTGAACGTGTAAAAAAGAAACAAAGGATAGAGAAATTTCGCGCTGGATGCCAACTGACACTGTAGCTCAGTTGGCAGAGCGACGGGGGCGTATACCCGAAGGTCGCGGGTTCGAACCCCGCCAGTGTCGAAATTTTCCTTCCTTTAATAACATCTTTTATTTATGAGTAATAATCCCCACATGAGGAATTCATGTCAAAAAACATTAAATTATCTTTTCTCCTATCAACTTCCAAATGTTGCTGAGGAGTTTCCAGCTCTGAAGCTCCGGCCACCCCTTTTGGGATTTATGGCCGTGAGTATATGTATGTATGCATGTTTATATGTCTAGTCAAAAAAAAAACCAAGATAGATAAACTCATGAACATGTGCCAATGATAAAAAGTCCCTCCGTCAATAATTGGTGATCATTGCACCATTATCAACATAGATCTTATGATTGTGTTTAAAAATAAACTTAGTTTTTTAGGAAACCAATTATTAAAGAAATTTTATTGACTAGTTAGCCATAATTGTTAACCCAATTACATTAAACTTCAAGGCATTATCTTGATGTCTATTTTGATTACATAAATTAAAAATATTATAACTTCATGATTATTCGTAAATGACGGATATTATTATGATACGCTGGAAGACGGTTTGGGCACAAAATTAGCCAAGGAAAAATCTAGAGCCATATGGATGTATATGTCTGTAGATAATGATCACGGATGATAAGAAATTGACAATCAAATTAGAGAAACTATTGAACATACATAAATATACGCCATAAATCCCAATAAGGGGTAGCCAGCTTCAGAGATAAAAACTTCTCAGCCACATTAGGAAGTTAATGAGGGAGAAGATTGTAGAAATAAAGTATTTTTGGTGATGGGTCTCCAACCGCATCGCCCAAAAACTACTCCCTAAATATACATACATACATACATACATATACTCACGCCATTAGTTCCCATTAGGGTAGGCAGAGACTATTGATCGCCACTTCGTACGATCCTGACAAACCTCTCTAGCTTCGTTTACATCCATCAATCTTTTCATACATGCTCTTTTATTCTTCATACTTCGGACGCCAGCCTTTTTGAGCACACTCTCAATTTGGTCCAAGTGTGTTCTCCGTGGTCGTCCTCTACTAACATTACCATCCACTCTAGCTCTATAGATCCCTTTTACCAATTTTCTATCATCCATCCTCTCTATGTGCCCAAACCATCTCAACATTCCTTTTTCTAACTTACTTACAATATCAGCTTTCACACCTCACTTTTCACGAATAACACTATTTCTCACAATCTACAATAGTTTTAGGCTCGCACTAAAGCAACATACAAATGTATGAGAGATACTTCGAAACTAATCCCATATGTGTATGGTAATGAAAAAAGGGCCTTATGTTGTATGAGTGCCCGTCAAATATGCCGACAAAGGTTGGTTATGCAGAATATCATAATCAGAGAAAGGCCTATATCTTGTTTTGCCGTTTTCATAGGTGGTGCTGGAACCTTACTTCAGACCCGAACTTAGCTGTTAGTTAGTTATTTGAAGATTTAAAGCTATAAGGCTTAGTGTAGTACAATGGCCGGTCCTTGGCTCAAGAGATTACTTTTCATCCTCCCGGCTTAAGTTTACAGACATTACCAAAAATCACTAATAGTCGCTATGCTACTACCCTATTTCTTCCCGTGGATATTTGTAAGAGGGGGCTAAAGGCACTCTACTTCCAAAAGAGGCTTAGAAACATTCCGAAGCTCTACCCACTTTTGAGATTTATAACCTTGAGTATATGTATGACTACTTACTCGCTTCCAAGTCCAGGCCCCGAGAGCTCCCAATCCTGAGGATAATGCTCGAAGCTATTGGAATCATGGCCGGCCGGCTGGTGCACCGCCACCGAGCTGTGAGCGACGTGACCGTGCGGGCCTGACGAGTGAGGCGGTCCGTAAACTGGGGCTGGGTGATGGGGTTGCTGTAATGTGATGTGAAAGGTTTAGGTATGAATTTTAGGTCGTTATATGTGTAGAAAAATGTTTATGATACAGAACTCAGTACAGTTCTGTAGTAGATTTTGTAAAAATCTTTATGAATATGTGAAGCGGACTATGTATCGTTTATTATGATGATTGCGTAAATGTATGTACAAGTAAGAAAGTTCAAATACTTTTATTATGAAGAAAATGTGAAATTGTTTTATGTTTATATGGAAAAAAGGTTTACCACCCACGGTGATATTATACAAATGATGCGACATTATCTTTAAATTTTCTCAATTTATCGTTAGTCTCTGCCTACTTCATGAGTATGAGCAATAAACTAATGAGTATATTGTTTGTGATATTACTAATTGAATTTTTATTTTTACCTTATGATGATGATGACTTATCAAGTGATGATGATGATGGTACTTCGTCGTGTGATAGCTCTGGTGATACCAGGAGCACAATTTGAAAATATGACTCAAAGCCGGGAACAGGAAGAGAAGTAGTTTCATAAATATCTTCTTGGCCGTTGTAACACCGAATATAACAGGTAATACGAATAGCAGTTTAAATACTATTAATTTGATAACTAATATAATAGCTAATGCAGCTAGTAATAGCTTCTTCCTGAGGTATTTTTCTGTAATAAAGAAAATTATTACTAGTTATATATTTGGTTGCTAGTTTCTGGATAAGGGAAATGCACTTATTTAAATTTCAAAATCGCTTTTGTTACATCCACTTAAATATATATAATAATGCCAATTGTAGCAAATGTTACAGGAGCATCTTTAGTCGCAATTATTTTTCTTCCAAATTTAATTTGTTATGACTAATGTGTCATAACCTTTAATTAATATTGTAAGTTTCAAGCATAAAACTGTGAATCTAAATACAATTTATAACAATCAGATTAAACAAATACATAATACATACATATACTCACGGTTATAAATCCTAAAAAGGGGAAGCCAAACCTTTAGAGTTACAAATTTTTCAGCCACTTTCGGAACTTGGGTGAGAATTAGATTTTGAAATAAAAGTTCCGCATCACCAAACCAGTACATAAAAATCCCTATTACCTTAAGGCACCTAGAGTAACGTAAATAATTAAAATATTAGTTCTGTTCTAAGTCGATACTAATAAAATATTATAAAAATAATACTTACTTATTTTTTTGAAGAATATTCTTCCCTGTCCATTTTCCTGAACTTTCGGCTCAAGTTCAACATGCACTAAAGCTCCTGTTTTGGTCAAAGCTCGAGGAGACAGTTTCAGTGTAGCTCCATGGAAAAACGTTTCCGGCAGCGACAGTTTCATGTCATGAGTCACGAAGAACTTTATACTTTTGTCGTAGAGTGCTTCTGTTACTTCTTCTATTGGGGTTTCTGGAACAGAACACAAGATGATTTAAGCATTAATTTATTTTATGAGGTTATATATATAAGCAACCGTGATAGCCCAGTGGGTAGAACACTCGGTTATCGTGCAAACTACTACGGGCTACTACTACACTAGGCGTGTTCAAATCCTGGGTCGGGCCTACACCAATTTGTCTTTTCTAAAGACACATGTGTGGTTAATTTATCATGGTTGTTAACGGTGAAGGAAAACATCGTGAGGAAACCCACATGGCTGAGTTGTACTTAGTCATGTGACAGTGTATTCGTACAAAACGGCGATAGGCCTGCCCCCTATCACGTGAGTACACTGTCTATGCAAAACGTGGGTACTCTGAACACCAGGTGACAAAGTCACGTGATGTTCAGAAGTATTAGTACCTCTGTCAACCCCTTCGGGGATATTCGGCGTGAACGTTTATGTTTATGTTATTATGTTATAGTATTTTACGGTGAGGGTCGGCGATAGTAAAAAAATTATCGTACAAAAACGTGATAGTTAGTACACTGTCCAAGTAATCATGGGTACTTTGAACACCCGGTGACCATTATTTCATGTGATTTTCAAAAGTATTAGTACCTCTACGGCTGAGACCGTTTGAGTCTTGATAAAAAATAACTAAACATTCTTAATTTTACCTCTGACTAAGAAATTTACACTTAATACTTTACCGATTCGAACATTCATATACTATTACTCATGGCTGTAAATACCAAAAAGGGGTTACCAGAGCTTCAGAGTTAAATGTACTTTAGCCAATTTGGAAAATAGACTAAATAGATTGTAAAATAATGGACGGTTAGTGATAAATCTCCTACCACATTGCCCAACCATTGGCCTAGACCTCGTTTTTAAAAATAACATAACATAACATAAACGTTCACGCCAAATATCCCCGAAGGGGTTGGCAGAGGTACTAATACTTCTGAACATCACGTGACTTTGTCACCTGGTGTTCAGAGTACCCACGTTTTGCATGGACAGTGTACTCACGTGATAGGGGGCAGGCCTATCGATAATCGAGTGTTCTAGCCACTGGGCTATCACGGTTTTTAAAAATACTCTTTTTATATTTTAAATTGTTTTTTTTTTTTTAAAATCATGTTTTTTATTTTTATTTCAGATTAGGCTAAGAAAGTCACCATACTTTCTCAGTTTGATCTAGGTACGCACTTTTTAATTTATTAATTATTTTGAAAATGACAATATTTTAGATAAGCATTCCTTAGGCAAAGTTGTTTAGTTTGATGTCTTTTATCAATTTAAAATATAAAAAGGGTATGTTTTAAAAACGAGGTCTAGGCCAATTACCCAAAGAGCCCCAATCAACCGATTCGCTTTGTACGAGACCCTCGGGAAAAAATGGGTTGGTACTATTCTAAGTTGACTTGATGTAACGAATACCGATTAAAATAAATTAAATTTGACCTCAAAACCACATATAGAGTTGCTAGTTAAAGATTTTACTGATTTTAGTGAGAGATTTTAATGACAGTTCTGCATAAACACTAATATTGTATTTTAAAATTGAAATATCTATTAACGTAACGAGTCTTAATTTCACCATACATACATACATACATATACTCACGGCTATAAACCCCTGATGGGTCTCCAACCGCATCGCCCAAAAGATCCCTTAATAGCCCCAATACCGTTAGTCGCCTCTTACGTACACCCACTGGACGAAATGGGTTAGTGCTATTCTAAGACGACACTACACAGCTCACCATATTTCACCATACTTTTTTCTATTAACTTGTTTGAGGTATATTTTTAAAACTGTGGTTTCCCCGTCTTATGATCTAAGCCTTGAGTAAAATATGTTGTAGTTAAGTAAAAATAACTCGTGATAAGGCCTTAAAGAGTTCTGTTATTTTCGTAAGATAAAAAATGGTGAAGAGAGATGTCCGAAGGGCACTCATAATAAAGATAAGATAAGATAAAAGATATTTATTTGTTACCAAACACAATAACAACATATACAAACATTACAATTTAAAAAGAAAAGATGGCAACAAAAAGGCAAAGTACCTCAGCTAGGTTCCCAACATTATCCGCAGGACACTGCTGGGGAGCTGGTTTTCTGGTACCGCCTATAACTTACATACTAAGTCCGACATAAACAGTTAGTTTACTTAACCTTAAACCACTCGTTGTAACTGTGCTACT
This sequence comes from Bedellia somnulentella, assembly GCA_963576735.1. NCBI lineage: Eukaryota > Metazoa > Arthropoda > Insecta > Lepidoptera > Bedelliidae > Bedellia > Bedellia somnulentella. The sequence continues at coordinate 5,532,966 of OY755192.1, read as the reverse complement.
GGGAGTTAAGAAGAAAATAACTCAACACTTAAAAGAACAAAAAGAAATTAGATTTCAGTGAGCAATCATTAATGAGCAGCCAGCCTTAAATCAATAGTAAATAAATAAACAAATCGTACCAATATTAATAATATGCTATAATAGAGATAATAAAATAAAATAAGTTAAGGGACCAATATATTTATTTAATAGATTTTATAAGAAAAGAAATAAGATATTTATATAAACTAAATTATGTTCAGTTAAAAAAGTAATCTGATTTTAAAGATAATTTCGAAGTAGTAGTAGGTAGTAAAGACGACATGATAGTCCAGTGGGTAGAACACCCGCCCGTAAATAGAAGGGCGTGATTTCTAATCCTGGGTCGGGCCTACAACAATTTGTCTTTTCTAAAGTCATATGTGTGGTTAATTTATCATGGTTGTTAACGGTGAGGGAAAACATCTTGAGGAAACCCACATGACTGAGTTGTACTTAGTCATGTGACAGTGTATTCGTACAAAACGGCGATAGGCCTGCCCCCTATCACGTGAGTACACTGTCTAAGCAAAACGTGGGTACCTTCTCTGGACACTAGATGGCGCTGCCATGTGAGTTCAGAAGTATTGGTACCTCTGCTAACCCCTTTGGGGGTAAAAGGCTGAACGTTTTTGTTATGTATGTTATGTTATGTTCGAAGTAGTAGTAGTAGTATTACGAAGAAAATACGAGAATCTATGAAAAGAGTAATACATTTAAATGAAGCTCGAGAGGTTTGCCAGGATTGGACAAAGTAGCGATCGATAGTTTTTGCCTACCCAAATGAGAACTAATGACGTAAGTGTGTATAAGAAAACATACATACATACATATACTCACGGCCATTAATCCCTTAACGGGGTAGCCAGAGCTTTGGAATGAAAAATTCCTCAGCCACTTTTGGAAGTTTATTGGGAAAAGATGGTTATAATAAATGTTTTTGGTGACGGGTCTCCAACCACATCGCCCAAAAATCACTTAAAAAGCCCCCTATACCCTAAGTCGCCTCTTACGATCACCCACAGGTAGATATGGGGTAGTGTTATTCTAAGCTTTTATTTTGATCAAATGCCATTATTTTACCCTGCCGTTTTCGATTCCATCCATTGAAACCGTAACGACATATGCCCAAACTATTGTAACAAGTGAAAACACGATTCCTTTCACTTTATGAGACATAATTATCGCATCACCGATATGTAACACATCGGTTTCCTAAAGGAAAGTTCGTGCAATGTCGTGTTTGTTCCCTTGTGCGACTTTTTGTCATCATTATTGTGTTCCGGTTTCACAATATCATTATTGAATACGCCATTTTCTTCCACGATCCAGATTCAGATCAATTGATCACTTTTACATGTATTTTCTATTTTGAAACAACAAAGGCAGTATAGTTTTCTTCACTTTTAATTATTACATAGACTTATCTCAGTGACAGTAATGAAACGTAATTAATTCAACGCGTCTTATTACGTATGAACGTATATTTTGGTTATTAACAGGTTGCTACGGCTAAAGTGGGCGGTAAAATGGGAAAATATCGTGAAATTGAGAATATTCAGTGATGTAATAATGTAGAAAATAATATTACATACGTACATACACTCACGGCTATAAATCCCATAAAGGGGTAGCCAGAGCTTCAGAGTTAGAAACTCCTCAGCCATAATTGGAAGTTGATAGGGGATAAGATGGTAGAAATAAAGTATCATCGTCCAAAAACCACCTAATAAGCCCCATACCCTTAGTCGCCTCTTACGACACCGTGGGTAGGAAGGGGTTGTGACATTCTAAACCCGCACCACTACACGGATAGAAAATAATATGATTAATACGATTTCACATGTAATATTTTCTTTAATGATTTATATTTTTTTTAAATATTGTCTTTATTTGTAGATATCTATTTTCTCTTGTCAACTCTTTTGTAGTTATAAGTGCTAAAATAGAGCATTACTTCTATCCTAATAAGCTTTAGAAAACTCAAAAATCTTAAGGCTAATAATTATTACTAACAGAAAAACAAACAATAGTTAAATTTAAAGGAACTTTAACAAATTATATATAATATACAAAAAAATATATAGTAAAAACACTAAATTGATAAGAAAGCTTATATATCTATTAAAAACTTAAAAGTTTAGTATCAAAAACATTCTTAAAACTCATATATTTTTTAAAACAAAAGCTACTTTTTGAAGAAAATCTAGTAATGTTTTAAACAGTTGAACTATTTACCTATTTATGTTCTTTATTGACATACAAATTTTCAACACGACAGAGTGGCCCAATCGTTAAGTCTTATTTTTAACTTTTAATGCTTTTTTGATTATGTTGTTAGCATCTAATATGTCATTGTCATTTGACATTTACCGGAACTAATTGAAGTATTTATTCGAATATTTTTATGAACAGGCATTCTAGTCTAGAAACTGAATAAGGTATATATGAATATTCTTAACCTAAAAAGTCTTCTTAAAAAATGCCGCAGATTCTTATTGAGGTAGGCAGAGACAATCGATCACCATTATTGGGAAAACAGGCAAATATCTCCTTCACATTTAACGTTGTTCTCAGACACGCTCTTAAATTATTTAAGTTTGAAAATCCTGCCTAAATAAAACATTTTTTATTTTAAAATGAGAATCATGGAAGCTACAAAAAGTATAGGTTCAGGCTCTCTGGCTTATAATTTTCGAATACAACTCGTTACGGTACATCAAAGTAAAAAAATACAGAAATTACACTCTTAAATAGAATTACAATTGGCGGTCTTATCACTTAAAGTCTGATCTCTTCCAGTCATCACTGGTTATTTTAGTATGTTTTACAAATGATGTGTTGAGCAGAGGAAACCGCAAGACTACGGTCGGTTAAGTTCACCATAGATTGTCATACTTCGTTGGTGTCGGCTCTTGTTTGTAGACCGTGACTGTAGCCACAATGATGATGGAAGTGTAAAGTATTTTTTATATTTGTGGTATTGTACATACATACTTACGGAAAAAAATACCTAAATGGGGTAGTCAGAGCTTCAGTGCTAGAAACTTCACAGCCAAATTTTGAAATTGATAGGGGGCAAGATGGTAGAAATAAAGTATCGTTGGTGATGGGTCTCCAACCACATCGCCCAAAGACCAATTAAAAAAGCCCCACACCTTAGCCGCCTATTACGACACCCGTGGGTAGAAAGATGTAGTGACATGCTAAGCCTTGCCAGCTATGGAATTTATATCATATTCAAAAGGATGGAAATACATACATACATACATACATACATATACTCACGGCTATATTTCCCTAAAAGGGGTAGCCAGAGCTAAGGCATTATAAATTCCTCAGCCACTTTTGGAAAAGTGAGTGGGGAAAAGATGGTAAAAATAAAGGTTGTTGGTGATGGGTCTCCAACCGCATCGCCCAAAAATCCCTTAAAAGCCCCAATACCGTTAGTCGCTTCTTACGTACACCCACCGAAAGAAATGGGGTAGTGCTATTCTAAGCCGACACTACACAGCAAATGCAAATGCAAACTCTTTATTTTTAAATTATGCTGATTGATAAGTGTAGTAATTGATGGGTTTCTACTGAATGTCATAAAGTAAGAAAAATGTACATATTAGTGGTAATTTCCAACATTTTGCCTACAGAATAGATCAGTTATATTATATGCCAACCCAATAGTACTGCATGCATTCGAATTAAAAATATATTAAGGAAACTGCTCTACAGTGAATCAGATAAACTATATTTAATTTAAATTTATATCATTATATCATTAATTATTATCATATTCTAAGTTTAAAAGCTCAGCGGTGAGCCTAATAATTCTTAGGTTAGACACGCAAGTTCAATCCTGACTTAGACCTGCATTAGTGATTTTTTTGGAGAGAGAAAACATCATGAAGAAAACCACATGGTAGAGCTTTAGAGTTCTTTCCGGAATATACGGCGTGAGCGTTTTTAACTTTAAATATTTGCGTCTTTCAGTTAAGTTGCGATTGTAAAAACCATCAAACATAAAAAAATCACAACCTTTTGAGATTGCTACGGCTCACTAGTCTTAAGATAATACTGTAGTTAACATGTTTATTGAAAAGATGTTCGTATAACAGACATCAACGCGCTTAACGTCTAATGTTATGCAAGATTTAAATGAGTTCATTTAAAAGTTGTGTAGTAGTTAAGCTACGGGTGTGGGGCTTTTTTAAGTAGTTTTGGGCGATGCGGTTGGCGACCTATCACCAACAAGCGTATAAAAGGGGTAGTGACATTCTAAGCCGGTAGTACAGTACACATGAAAAATATATAAACCACAAAAAAAACTAATAGACTCATTAGCAAATCATTAGTGATTTTCTATGTTTCAAAGTTAACTTAACACTCCATTAGACTTCATTATCAGCGGCAAGCTAAACTTCAAGCGACGATCCTCAAAGAAAGTGACACAAATCCACCGACCAAAATAATGGACTCTGATTTCAAACTCCTAATGCGGTCTTAGAGGTCAACTTTTATTAGCTAAACGTCTTCGTTTGGTTGCTTTATAGACGTGATAAGAAAGTCAAGCGATTGCTCATTGTTTATAAGAAGAATGTGCCTTATGTTTTATGACCACGCATTGTTGGAAAATATCGAAAATACTTCGGTGAAAGCTGAAGGTCACGGAAAGCTATATATTTTACACAATATACATTGTTTTTCAAATGACTATCTTTCTGAATGCTTTCCATTGCAAAGTTGTTTATAAACGTGTTCGATATTAATTTACTCGTATAGTATTAGATTTTACTGTCGAGATTATAATTTTTATTGGTTATAACATGATGTACACACGGTATGTCGATGCACAAGTTCTATTGCAATCTGTAATAATAAAATTGTAACTGTATTTTATTAGTACAGTTTTAAACTAACGCAAACGAGAAGATTTATCAGAATTATTAGAACCTCAGATATACTTTTTGGACGATGTATATTTTTCTTGTAACATTACATTTCGACAGAAAAAATATATGTTTCCTTACTTAATGTTCAGTATTTATTTTGCCGTGTAGTGTCGGCTTAGAATAGCACTAACCCGTTTCTACCGATGCGATACGCGATGGAGTAAGAGGCGACTAACGGTATTGGGGCTTTTAAGGCATTTTTGGGCGATGCGGTTGGAGTACCCATCACCAACACCCTTAACTTTACTATTTTTTCCCACTCAATTTTCCAAAAGTGGCTGAGGAATTTCCAATTCCTCAGCTCGGGCTACCCCTTTTAGGGATTTATAGCCGTGAGTATATTCGCCATTGATTCCTATTAACCTGATTAATTTACGGGTAATGTCCTTACAAAACTCGGTTCTAGCTCATAGTAACATTTGCCTTACATCAAGGATTTATCGTTTAGATCATAGAGGCAGTTGGCAAAAGGTGATCCTAAACATATTTTTCTTTGAAGTACTTAAAGATAATATTGAATATAGAATTGAAATCTATTCAAATTTAATGTTTTTATAACTAAATAGTAAGTTTGAATATTATAAATTACGAATAAGAATAATAAAAAATATGATCATAAACTATAAATATGACAATGTTACTTTATTACCTTTTGGTTATATTTTTTGAAATGAAGTAATAACAAATCTTACGGGCTATTAATTTTCCATACATCCGGATTCTGAAGATCTGACAATAAATTTTATTTTTAGTAAATATAAGCAAACAGTATATGGTACTCATAATATATTTATAGTTAAGTAGGGAATTTTCAAAGCATATAAATTGCTAAAATATATGATTAACGGTGAAAACTTGTTTTTATAATTAATTGGTAAATGTTAGAAGATTTAATGCCAAAGATTTGGTGTCTTCAAAAACTTACATATGAATTTTGATTTAAATCAATTCTAATGAATACATATAATTATAAAATAAATCGTGACATACTTAATTTTGCCATAAAAAGTGCTAATAAAACTGGTTGTCTAAATTTAATATTCAAAAGTTTTTATTTTTAGTAACATTTGTCTAGAATGATAAATTACATACATATACCCACGGGTATAAATCCCTTGAAGGGGTAGCCAGAGCTAAGGAATTAGAAATTCCTCAGCCACTTTTGGAAATGTGAGTGGGGAAAAGATGGTAAAAATAGAGGTTGTTGGTGACGGGTCTCCAACCACATCGCCCAAAAATCCAATAAAAAGCCCCAATATCCTTAGTTGCCTCTTACGACACCCGTGGGTAGAAAGGGGTAGCGACATTCTAAGCCGGCACTACACGGCAATAATAATGATTAATTGTTATTTAAAATTAGATTAGCCGTGAAAGCTCAGTGGGTAGAACACCGCTCATCATGCAGACGATGAGGGTTCAAATCCCAGGTCGGGCCTACACCAATTTGTCATTCCTAAATACATATGTGTGATTTATTTATCATGGTTGTTAACGGTGAGGGAAATATCGTGAGGAAACCCACATGGCTGAGTTCCACTTAGTCATGTGACAGTGTATTCGTACAAAACGGCGATTGGCCTGCCCCCTATCACGTAAGTACACGGTCCAAGCAAAACGTGGGTACTCTGAACACCAGGTGTCAATGTCACGTGATGTATAGAAGTATTAGTGCTTCTGGCAAACCCTTCGGAGATATAAGGCGTGAACTTTTGAGTTGAGTGAGTGAGGTAGGTCAGAGTGACAGAATTAGTAAATCCCCAGCCACTTTTGATGTTGTGATAAATATGCAAATAAAGGGTGGTTGGTGATGATTATGTGGGTTTCCATAAATTAAACCGTAATGCGTAACTGTATTTATTTCATAGGACAAAAAATAAAGTTATTTTTCATTTATTTTGTTTGCAATACCGTATGAAACGAGAACAAACTATGGAAGTCTATTGAATTAAAGCAATATTACTAAGAGGTAAAGATTTTTTGCAAAGGGTAAAGCAGCGCTGCAACAAAATGTTCTTACTTATTTTAAAAAGTCTTTATATGTGTATATATTATTAATTATTATAATTATTGTTTAAATTTATCTGAAAAATGTTTTGTATTTACTTTTGTCTATTTATGTTCGTTGTGGTTGTTATCCTTTTCCATATTTTATTTCTGTTTTTTCTTGTTGTATTTCTGTAATGATAACTTTTTTGTATTGATTGTTTTTGTTACCCTATCTGTGAGAAAAGTTAAGGAAATACCAAAATTTATTTACTTATGTTCTATATGTTGTTATTTTATATTCTTTTTGCTATTTCTGTTTTTTCTCCTTAATAAACGAATAAAAAAAAATAGATTTTGTTCGGGACTCCGTCGGTCGGCATGGAATACTTATTTTGGCAGAACCTCAGGCTCATATCACCATCACCCAAATCCTTAAACATATATCTGAGTTAAACATTACAGCATATACAATTTGACTCTATATAAATAGATGGAAAAAATAAATAGAAGTTTCATATAAACTTTAATCTCATGTAATTCGTCTACCCGTAAGAATTTCTGGTAATCCTATTGTAAAGTACCTTTATTATTATGTTCTGGAGTTTTTATAGATAGAATCGAAATTGCACAATTTCATACAAACTTAAATTTCCCATAACTCCCGTTCCCTTGGAAATTTCAGGTAATTATGAGTGTTCATCTAAAGCACAAAAGCTATCTACTTGCCAAATTTAGGCCTTATAGGTCCAGCTTTTTAGGCTATGCGCTGTCAGTCATACAAATACTATACTATTTAATAAATAGAGATGTAACTAGTATAGCAAAAAACAATTATTGAGTTATAAAACTGGAATCCTAACAAGTAAATCTATGTACTTGGAATCTTTTTTTACAAAGAGATTATGGTTTTCAACCAATAAATAAATAAATAAGTACGGAAAAAACACAAGGATCATGTTCGCACATAGAAATAAAAATTTCATGACATGTGATAAGGAATAAAAATACCACGATATAATATGTAATACACAATACACATATTCACGATATCAAAGATTACGAAACAAACACCTAGTTCCATCTTAAAAATAAATGCCTACAGCGGGAATCGAACCCGCTACGCCAGATGTAGACCTCTTCTCTCCTATGTTTCCATATCACTACACCACAGATGTCGTCCAAAATATCATTATATCTATACTATAATGGATGTAATCCCAAAAAAGGAAGACTACTAAAAACTACATAGTTTCATTCGTATACTCATGACCATAAATCTCAAATATGGGTAGCCACGGCTTTAGAATTAGAAATTATTCAGCCGCTTTGAGTGAGGAAAGCATTGCAAAATTCATACATAAAAATGTCAATAATGTATTGTTTATTTACCTGGTTCATCATATTCTTCATCATCAATTAAGTTCTCTTCATCAATCTGCCTTCCATTTTCAAATTCTCTCTTATCGTCTTTCCTGCTTCCGGTGAGGTAGATCACATTGGCTTCTTTAGTATATTTGTTTATGTCTACATTATTTTTCTTGAAGCTCCATCCTTTAGCCACTTTAATATCACCATTGAACCCTAAACTTTCATCCAAATAATTGTAAACGTTTTTTTGTAAACAACTCACTGAAGGTTTCACTGAACATTGGTTTAATATATTGTCCCACAATTCGTTACCCGTCGTAAAAGTCCCATTATGATAAATGTCACTCAATATTGATCTAGGTTCTGTTGAATTACTTACACTAGTTTCATTACACTGAACTAAAGCTAGATTGACTAATAAAATGAGTAGAGTCAAGAATTGATTTTTGAATTTATTTCTGTAGCGTTTTTGTATGAGTTGATGTTTTACGCACGGACACATGTTTGGTTGTGACGCTGTCATCTCGCGAGCGTTGCAGAGTACATTGGTTTGTGTCACCAATTATCAAACAGTTTTAAGCTACGACACAAGGCAGTAAGGCGCTGTCGCATATTGCTAACATGTTCAATTGAAAACTCCGATATCAATTTCGAGAGTGGGGTGGGATATTCTTAACAGGGTCACGTAGAAAGTCCATGAATCTTCACGTGAAGGTCGTTCATCATCACCATCTGGAACCAAGTAAAATAAATATTTTAGAACTAAATTGACTCTAATACGTTATTTATGTAAATGAAATTAGCATATACTTTTCTAAACACTGGATTCCTAGTTTAAGATTTATTGTAAGTGCTGAAAAGAGCTTGATTTTATTTATAACTAATTTTACATTTTTGAAGCTAGATGTGGTCGCATAAGTCGTTTCAATCAATCAATAGTCGTCAAGTTAGATGATATCAAATTATTAATTTAAGACATCTTATTTGTTTTGAAAATAATTCTACCATACTAACTTATGTCTTAATAATGTAAAATTAATTTACATTCTCTGCGAAATTTTGTCTTTTTATTTAGACCAAAGTCAAGCCAATAGTTATTAAAATCATGTTAATTCCTGAGATGAACGGTATGGTTTTGCTAGCAATAAGAATATGAAAGTAGAGGTAATGCAATATTGCAAAGAATTTAATGAGTTGTGAATTTTGTTATGCGGTGTATGCATATTTAAAAAGAAGTTGTAAGAAGGATAGATTTTAAAGGAGAAAATATTTTAAGATGATTTTATGAGTCAATATATAGAGCCAATATATATATAGAGTCGATGAAGATACTCTTGATAGTAAAGGAGAGTCACGTCGGGAGTTTCAAGATCAGGTCGGAAATGTTTTGGGGAGACGAGAGTCAAAGAGGAAGGATAAATGGAAATGTGTAAGTAAATTGATGAATATAATGAGCTATTAGAGGTTTTCTGGATTAGTACAAGATAACGTTCGATTGTCTCTGTTTACTTAACTAAGTAAAAATAATTTAGAATAATAAGTATACTTTAAGGCCTCGATGCCTGTTACATCATATTTATAGTGTTTTAAGTCTGCCAATCTGCACTAAGTCAGCGTGGTGGACCTTTAACCCCTCAATGGGAACATTAGATAGGCTGCTTTAAAAAAAACATTTATTGTCTTATTACAATATCTTTTTTTTATAGATATATTATTTCGAACCTATGACAATAAAATATGAAATAAGAAGTAAGTTGCGACAACAATCGCCACGAAAATCAACCGCTAAACAATTTGAAACGAAAACTTCAACACAATGCTCTCAATAAGAGCGAAGACAGTAACGTTGCAATCATAGTAAAAAGAACGACATTTCTTTATTATCTCTAATAACTTTGTCTGTTAATGCATGTTAGATGACTCTTTCTACCGGTAAATGTCTCAGTCAGACGGAGAAAATAAATAGAAGTAGTGCTTTACTTTTCTAAGAATCTGATAGGTAAATATGGAAAAGTGTAATATACTTTTTGATGGTTGGTAGTTAAGCTCAAGACCCAAATTTCCCCGGTTCGATTTTGGGGGGATTACAGGTACCAAAATAATGAAGTTAATTTTTTTTTCTCAGTTTAGATTTATAGTCTGACTAACCAACGGAAACAGATTTAGTCACCTAATACAGAGAGAAAAGAAAAAAACATTTATCACCCAGCTTACTACCTTAGCTACCTTATTTCTACAAACCCGCTTTAGGCCACCATTAGATCTTATTTAGGCACCAGTAGGTGTGCCGAAACATCGTCAAAAAAAAAAAAAAAGCATGCTAGCGTCCGTCAAACATATCACGTAAGTGATTGTAATCGTACTCGTTGGTTAATCCCGTTTATTATATATAATGTCTAAAACCCGCGAGAGTTTGAGAAGAGTATTATTCAAACTAGGCTTAAGCCTCGGTGGAAAATATCGGCAGAGATGAATGAAGCTCTGGTTTCTTGTGATGCAAAGGTACTTTAACCATTACGCTATCTTAATTTAAACAATACAATGAATCATAAGGAAATGTCATAAGTTAACAAGCTAGATGACATCTAAAATACGTGCCAAAAATATAAACTACAATTTATATGCCTAAAACAATAGGATTTCACAACAATGTGACGGAGAAAAGCTTATTTTCATGTCAAACCCAAAAATCCCGTACAGTTTCACTTATCGCGTAAAAAGATCCAAATTTGACAATATCTATGAGCAAACGTGACCTTATTGTTTATTCCTAAAACGAAATAGAAAGTTAAAAACTAGCATGCTTACTTTTGACATAAAGATTGTCGGAATTACAACAATTATTCAATTGAACGGTGTCTTTACTAAAAGCAGATTTTATTAACAATGTTCTGAGGAATCGTGACTTTTATTTAGAGAGTCCATGTTTTATGTACCATGACTTGATTCAGAATATTTTTTGAGTAATAAGTCACGTCATTGTAGTGTTTACGCATTCCATAATCTATGTGTATTTAGAATATTGTATAATATTATATCCATATTTATTTGGCTGCCGTATCGAAAAATTAATATTTTGATTACACGTACAGGTAACAAAACAATTGATAAACTATTTAATTTGAATACAAATTTAGCCATGGTATAATTTTTTCAACAATCGTTACATCCTATATACTACTCTGTGTAAAAAGTATCGGGAATATGTCAATAAAAAGACCCGCGTAAAAGAAGTCGTTCAATTTTTTTTACTGCATGTTGGTAGCACTGTACTGATTTAGCACGCAAAATTTGAGCGGGATCTGTCATTTAATTTGTTTTAAACTACATTTTTTGCTGGTCATAGTTTTGAGTCCTCGGCGATTTTTACAATGGAAAATATTGTTGAACAAAGAGTGTGCCTTAAATTTTGTGTTTCGAATGATATTTCACTAAAAATGTTGCGAAATACCTACGGCGAATCGTGTATATCAAAAACAAGGGCTTAAGAATGGTATAAGGCTTTTAAAGAAGGCCTAGACTTGCCTCGTTCTGGTAGACCTTCAATTGCTACGACCAAAAAAACATCGACAGAATCAAGAAGCTAGTGCTCGAAAATCGACGTATAAGTCTGAGAGAGTTGGCTTGTGAGGTGAACATATCTTTTAAGTCCGTCGACAACATTCTCATTGACATTTTAGGCATGAAACGCGTCGCCGCTCGACTAGTTCCAAAAGAGCTCAATTTTGTTCAAAAAGCGAAGCGAAAGCATGTCACTGAAGACATGGTTTCCCGAGCTTCTACGGATCCGACCTTTATGAAACGTATAATAACTGGCGACGAGACATGGGTTAATGAGTACGACATGCAAACAAGCCAACAGTCTTCAGAATGGCGTCTCGAAAACGAGCCGAAACCCAAAAAACCGCGGCAAAGTCGCTCCAAAATCAAGGTGATGCTGACAGTTTTTTTTGACTACCGTGGTGTGGTTCACTCTGAATTCCTTCCAGAGGGAGAAACAGTGAATAAAGAATATTATTTAGGCGTCATGAAGCGTTTGCGTGAGAGTATCCGCCGAAAACGTCCAGATTTGTGGCAACACAACTCATGGATGCTGCACCATGATAATGCACCATCACACACAGCCATTATAGTGAAAGAGTTTTTAGCGAAAAATTCAACAAAAGTTCTCGACCAAGCACCGTATTCACCTGATATGGCTCCGTCTGACTTTTTTTATTTCCCAAGTTAAAATTACCACTTCGAGGAAAACGTTTTGAGTCAATAGAAGCCATAAAAGAAAATTCGCTTAAGGGCCTCCCCGCATTTTGCAGCTATTGCGCTCACTCTTACGTCAAATATACTGAGAGTGACAAGGACGGAAAAAACGCGCGCGTAGGATAAATGTAGTTTATTTAGTTTTATTGAGTAACTATAATGTTTATATGAAAAGTTAAACATCAAAGTTTCAGATCTTAAAGCTACGCGTATATAGACACATAATGAGTTCACATGTATGTTATGCCAGTGGAGCCTATACGGTTTTTATGAAAACAAAGCATGTTCCAATTCAATTTTTTTCATCATATTTTTCAACCAATTATTAAAATGTTAAACATCAAATTTTAGCACCATGAACTAATCACCAACATATATTTTATTCATGTCATATCAATATCATCAAATCAGGCTTTATAGAATTTCCAAACAATCAATATCAACCTATTTTTCCGGGGACGCCCTTAATGAGCTAAAGGCCATACCGCAAATAGCCTATGAAAAATGTATGGAAGACTGGGTGAAGCGGTGGAGATGTATTGCAAGCGATGGGGCCTACTTTGAAGGCGATAAAATAAATTAAGATGAATAATTTGTATTATCTTTCATAAACGAAATCATCAAATACTCTTATGAGTAATCATACCTATCGATGGATAACCTAAAATGGTTTAATAATATAATAAGCCGTTACTTCACGACACATCTAGTATTTTATAATCCATTTATTCCACAATCTAATCACCGTAACCCTGATACTTCACTTAATTAAACTTGTAATACCGTGGATGTAATGCGTTGCTCTAGATATTCCAACAGTTTACATCCATCAATCTTTTCATACATGCTCTTTTATTCTTCATACTTCGGACGCCGTGTGGTGCCGTGTAGTTTCGGTTTAGAATAACACTACCCCATTTCTACCCGTGGGTGATCGTAAGAGGCGACTAAGGGTATAGGGGCTTTTTAAGGCATTTTTGGGCGATGTGGTTGGAGACCCGTCACCAAAAACATTTATTATTACCATCTTTTCCCCAATCAACTTCCAAAAGTGGCTGAAGAATTTATTCCAAAGCTCTGGCTACCCCGTTAAGGGATTTATAGCCGTGAGTATATGTATGTATGTATGTACTTCGGACGCCGGCCTTTTTGAGCACACACTATTTGGTCCAGGTGTGTCCCCGTGGTCGTCTTTTACTCACATTACCTTCCACATTGGCTCTATAGGGCCAATCTATAGATCTCTTTCACCAATTTACTGTCATCCATGCTCTCTATGTGCCCAAACCATCTCAACTAGTAATTATAATCCATTTATTCCACGTAACCCTATTTCTTCATTTAATTAAACTTGTAATACCGTAGATGTAATGCGTTGTACTACATATTCCAACACCAAGATGCCATCCCGTTGGTATGTCCTGTCTGCCTACATAACTCCTATAACCGGGTGTAATTAAGTGATAATCTAAGAGCAATGTATATCAAGGATGAATGGATGTGGCAACGAAACTAAGTGCTAATACAACATACAGAAGGGCAAGCACGAGCGCTATTTTATCGACACGATAACGGTTAGAATGAGATGGCAGTATACGATACTAAGTAAGTGCGTAAGAGATGGCTGCTTTATCCCACGCGATAACTAGTTTAAACACGGCTCGAACTAGGTACGAGTAGTATGACCGTGGTTATTACAATTACTTTGTATATTCTTGTTAGGCTACGTGTAGATATTCGTAAAATGTGAGACAGTAAAAAAAACTAAAGAAATAGATTTTTTATTTTTTTGTTACACAGTTAAAAATAGCACAGATAATATAATACTATAATAGCCAAAAGTTACAGATTGGTTGACATATAATAAGGTTTGTATTATTAAAAATAATTTCTTTCAAAACTTAACTGCATAAGTATTCAACTATATCAAATGTCACCTCTATGATTCAATTGAGCCGATCGTCTAATAACGGCCAATCAAAATTGTATTATAATTATAAAAGTTTGTTGGAAGCCATTCGGTTTTAAATGAAAGCGTGAGTCTCTCACGGCGAAGTTCACCACACAATTACTTTCATCTCCGGACGGACGTGAGCCTCTTTGGTGCTATAACTCATTAACTGAACTTTACTTAACTGAACTTTAAATTATGTGTAGTGTAGTGTAGGCCCTAACTGAAAACCAGTGTTTTGCCACTTGGCAATATCAAGCGCTGAGTTAGGACCTAGTTTGTGTTACCATAGCACTAATCTTTAGGTCAAAAATATTGTTTTTTCACTTTTTGTATTGTTTTTTTATATTGTATGGTGTTATGTTAACATGAATAAACGAGTTATTTATCTATCTATCTATCTATCTACTTTAACTTCATGACGTTATTCGCCGAAAGAGTGGCAGAGGTACCTTTGTGACCCTTTTTGCACGGCAGCTTGGACGGTGCATTCACGAGATAGGGCCTTTACAAGTTATTATGTTCTACAAACAAAATTTAGTTGAGACTAAAAACCTTTCTGCTGTTTAATTCTCTTTGGAAGATGATTCAGACTTTATATGTTAAGTTGACTTTTTGGCATTTTAATTCTGAAAGGTAATATTTACGTTAGTTATGGTAATAAGATATATTTAAATTTATATTTTAAGCTATTCTTACAATTATAATTCTTAAAAAAGGTAGCCAAAGCTACATAATCGATAAATTGTTGACCATCCATCCCAAACACCATAAAACAGATAGGCGCAGGAAAGCGCGATATAGTTCAAAGCCTTTAAACTTATATCCAAATTACATTAAATATATTTTTTGACAAATCTCACAATTAATATAAACATGATACGTATATTTTCTCAATGCTGTATTTCTCTTTATAAAAACATCTCATTTCCACACTACAAATTAACCAATACAAAATTGTGATGTGTAGAATAGGAGCTCGCGTGAAACGTTAGACTTACACAAGACTTATACAGTAGTATGACCTCTGATTTGGACGATGAGTCAAGCCATAGGCATGTGAGCATCAAATAGAAAATAGCATAGGTTTCGGTATAACCTTGCATTCTAGTTTTGCATCGCGGCTTTTTGTGGTGTTAAAGAGTGGGATGTTTTCTGCGATGTTAACATAAAGAAATAGTTTAAAAGCAAACATATTAAGCCATTCGGATAGAATCATTTTTTGTAAATGTTTAAAATAGGAGTCACAATAAATGTAGTGCTATTGAGTGTTTGTTATTTCACAACCATAAAGGTTATTTACTCTTAAATAAACTCACTTAAATACGCATGTGAAGCATTGCTTTAAATACTAAGGGTCATAGTCCACAAACAAATATCACAAATATATATTTTGCTCCTAAAAGTATATACAACAGTTTTAGGAACAAAAATATATTTTGTTCCCATATGTATACCAGATCCGTAATTTCCAAGATGATGGGAAATTGCCTCATCGGACAAGTCATGAGGCATCTCGGAGCGAGTGACCAACAGACATACTTCTCGGGGCACGGTTAAAAAATACCAGTTTTTCTACTCTGAAGCCGGCCGCTTGCCCGTGGTCATCTGTGACTCACTTAATAAAAGGGTTACGGCTAAGTAGCTCCTTTTTGTACCATGTTCAATTTATGTCTTATTAGAGTAAACATACATACATATACTCACGGCGATAAATCTTTTGAAGGGGTAGTCAGAGCTAGGAAATTAGAAATTCCTTAACCGTTTTTGGAAGCTGCGTGGGGAAAACATGGTGAAATAGAGGTTGTTGGTGATGGGTCTCCTACCGCATCGCCCAAAAATCCCTTAAGAGCCCCAATATCGTTAGTCACCTCTTACCTACAGTCAATGGAAGAAATGGGGTAGTTCTATTCTAAGAAGACACTACACAGTTACAGTATCAAGGCTTTAATTACAAAAAGACCTATATAGAGAGTGAAGACAGGGCCTGTACAAGGGAAGCTAAATGAAAAAATAAACGTTTTTCATTGATTTAGAAAATTCCGCTACAACTTTATATAAACCTGCGTACATTAAGATTTTCTAATTAGAAAATAAGTTAAATTTAAAAATTAAATAAAGTAGTTTTGGTATGGGGCAATCGAGCTGGTTAGTATGTCAAAAAACTCTGCCTTAATAGTGAAAATGTACACAGTGAAAATTTCTTTAACTAAAGAGGCACTATTTTTTTTAGTTTTACACTAATTAGGCACTATTTAGGCAGAGTTTTTTGACATAGTAACCAGCTCGATACAGCTTCATGGTACGCCAGCTTAACGCACGCGCTTTCAGACGTCTGAATTCAGACAAATGGAATAAGCTCTTTAGCCAATATCCCGAATGAGAAATGCTACTACTATTATTACGAAATAACAATATGTGTTTTATAAGTGTGTTATTAGAATAAATGAGCATGTATGAGAAGAATAATTAATGTAAGGGAAGCAAGAGAGGTTTGTCAAGATCGTACTAAGTGGCGATCGATAGTCTCTGCCTACCCCAATGGGAATAATGGGCGTGAGTATAAGTAAGTAAGTAAGTAATGTTAGACGAGGCTGACCTAACATTTGTAACCTTGACCTCAACGATACCACTGAAGTATTTTGAGAAACATTAGTCTCTGTTTGACGACTAAACACTATTGACCTCTTACATAGTTACATTCGCTTTATTATGATGAATTTAACATGTGTTTTCTTACATAACAATAAGTTAGAAAGAAATTTTTTCAAATTATCGTCATAATTCATTAAAGTGTGCTCCTAAGTAACAAGGACACTTGATAAAATTTAAGTTACCAATACAAAACAAATGTATCTAATAGAGAAATTCATTTAGAACACTAGTTATCGTGGAAGTGACTAAAGTTCAAATCCCGGGTCGGGCGTACACCAATTTGTCTTTTGTAAAGATATATGTGTGGTTAATTTATCATGGTTGTTAACGGTGAGGGAAACCATCGTGAGGAAACCCACATGGCTGAGTTTTACTTAGTCACGTGACAGTGTGTTCGTACAAAACGGCGATAGGCCTGCCGCCAATCACGTAAGTACACTGTCCATGCAAAACGTGGGTACTATGAACACCAGGTGACAAAGTCACGTGATGTTCAGAAGTATTAGTACCTCTGCCAACCCCTTCGGAGATATTTGGAGTGAACGTTTATGTTATGTAATGTTTATGTTATGTTATCACATTAACGTTAAATATTTAATTTCTTACTATTTGTAAGATTATTTTACCTGGTTTTACTACACTTTACCAGTAATAAATAATTAAATCGTTACTAGTACTGAATTATACATTTAAGTGGTTACTGTTCAATGATTTCCAATATTATTTACTTCCACGAAACCAAAAAACAAAACATAACGATACAAATAACATATATTGTCTTCAAAGAAAACTTGTAATTAAATAACGCTATCTTTTAAAGTAACATTGCCCATTACTGTTTTAATTGCTGCTTAAGTCATACGACAGACTTAATTACGTTCCTAAGAAAGTATTATATCATAATTAGTGCAGTTGCCGTAATAAGGCCTTCGATTACCTTAGTTTCGTGATACGGTTGTTCACCTTAGAAGTTCTCGTGATTGATTATCGATTAACGTTGATACTTTTAGTTTATTGATCCGAAATCGATCGTTCAACTTAGAATAATATGCGGCAGTACTTTTATCGTCATCATCAGCCATTAAGCATTTACAATTGGACTTAAGTTTCTTCAAAGATGTCCACAACAAATCTGGCTGCCTTATCCACCGGCTTCTCGCAAACTTCACCCGGTTGTCGATAGAACTATCTATTATAGAAATATAATGGTCTAACTACTAAAAGCGACTTTTTCTGACTGCCTTTTAGATAATAGGATAATAAAAAATACATGCATACATACATATACTCACGGCTATAAATCCCTAAACGGGGTAGTCAGATCTTTGGGATGAGAATTTCCTCAGCCACTTTTGGAAGTTGAGTGGGGAAAAGACTGTAATAATAAATGTTTTTGGTGACGGGTCTCCAACCACATCGCCGAAAAATCACTTAAAAAGCCCCTACACCCTGAGTCGCCTCTTACGATCACCCACGGGTAGAAATGGGTTAGTGTTATTCTAAGCCGACACTACACGGCAAATAAAAAATATTACATATAGTAGGTAAATATAAAAACATGAGGATCCGATAATTATGTTTTCAACAACTTTATAACTGTTAGGATGGTAACTGATTTAAAGTAATTAATGGAAAAACTAAAATGCTTTCATTAACATAACTTAAAACTATACTTAGCATAAACTTTAACGATAATTCAGCAAACGCAATTTTCACTTATACAGAAATACGCAATTATATAATGATATGTTGGTTTTATTTATTCTTCTTCGAAAAGAAATAATCATATTTTATTATAGGTTATGGCTAAGAATAATTATAATGCGCTTTATTCATGGTATTTTCAAGAAAAGTTAACGAGGCAGCTTTTAATGAAATAATGATGTGTTGGTTGTGTGAATTCTCTATCATCGCGTGCAGTATTAAAAAAAAATACATATTCAGATAATGGTGGGACGCTTAAGAATTTGGTTAAAAGGTGAGATACAACATTACATTATAAGAAATTTCGCATATTGATAACGTGGCTAAGGAGTTTTGTATATCTGCTTCTTGCTGCTTTTTCGGATTTATGGCCTTGAGTATATAAATGTTGGATCAAATAGAGATTGTGCTTAAAAAGGCACTGCGAAGTATGAAGAATAAAAGGGCATGTATGACAAGATTGATGAATGAAAATGATCGAGAGATTTGCCAGGTACTTAGAAAGTAGCGATCGATAGTCTCTTGCTCTGATGGGAAATAATGGCATAAGTATACATTACATACATGCATATTCTCACGCCATTATTTCCCATTGGGGTAGGCAGGGACTATTGATCGTTACTTTGTACGATCCTGGCAAACCCCTGTAGCTTCGTTTACATCCATCAAACTTTTCATACATGCTCTTTTATTCTTCATCGGACGCCTGCCTTTTTGAGCACAATCTGTATTTGGTCCAGATATGTCCTCCGTGGTCGTCCTTTACTCATATTACCATCCACCTTGGTTCTATAAATCTCTTTGAGTTTGAAGACTTTACTGTCAAGTATGCGTTTAGTACATACATATGTATTTCTGCCAAAATGAACAGAAGAACAATTAATTTCGAATCATATATGTAATTAAGTGTTACATCCTGTTAAAAACCATTACAGAACGGCAGCGTCTATAAGCATAGTTTTGATATATTTGTATTTTAAATATTTGAGCTGGATTGCATTCTCGTTCCGCTTTCGCGAGTAAAGCCGCGTGCGCGAGATGTAAAACTGCACATTGCGGACTTTTGATTTCAACACTTGCATTCGAATAGAAAATATCAGCGATTTCTGTTGCATCGTCTTGTTTATTGGTTGCTGTTTGGTTTTGGCTTTGATTTAAACTACCTTTGTTTTTCTGCGGGCGTTGTGTGAGTCAACTTTGGGTACCGGCCTTTTGTAGTGATTATTGAGAAATGTGGCTGTTACTGTTTTTTTTATCTATATACTTTCAAAAGGTTGCAGAATTGTTGATACCGTTTTTATATTAGTTTTCACTTATAATCCATAAGAACATTTCAAAGAAAAAATTAAGGTGCTGAATTAAATGGATGTCATGGAACATTTTGGAGTTTTTTCAGAATCGTACAATGATTTGATCAAATCGCTCTGCTTATCCCTATTGGAATGAATGGCATGAGTAAAGTTAAGTTTGTAAAGTAATACAATTGGCAACCCTACCTATTTGTGAAGGTAATATTTGCAACAACACAATAAACAGTAGTGATGTTTCGACGTTTATGAGTTTTACCTCGTTCTACAAGATTACTTCGTACAATCCCACTTGATTTGTACTGTACATATCTAAGATCGACATGAAATAACCCTAGACTAGATTTATTGCAAGCGTAGCGAACACTGTACAATAGGTTGGGTCGATTTAGGCAAAAAAAAAATTTTTTACGATTTTTTATTATGGGTAGGTATCAAAAGTTGCAGAATAATTTGTAGTTTTAAATAACGTTTTACGATTTTGATTTGATTATACTTTATAGCCCTCTACCTGCGATTGAAATTTCAGATTTTTGGATTTTTCACTTATTAGTTACCTAAGGGCTAAATCTTAATTAACCAAGAAAAAATTAATAAAAAACTCCGTTTTTCTCTATAAGATACATGTTTTAATAATAAATTCAAAGAAAAATCTATACTTATTAAGTTTAAAGGACGAAAAAAAAAGTTAATCATGAGGTACAAATTGGTAAATGAACACTTATATTCAGATTTAGAATCGAAAGATGGCATCAGGCATCGAGACTCGAGTTTGGTGCGAATTATCCCATCTCGTGCTTTTTCTCCTACTACAGTGATTGAGTCTTCGGTCACCAGCTTTACGCATCGCTCAACCGCTTGAGTGTGGCAGGGAAAGTTGGGAAATTTCATCAGAATATCGGATTTGTTGGACAGTTCATCGAGGAGCGTTGAGTCAGGAATTTTTGTAAGTAGAGGAGGTGAAGTTATTGCCAATTCTGTCCAGTAAATCATTTCAATGTAGTCTGTTGCATTGAAGTTAATTTTCGGAACTTTGAATACTCTCAAACTACTAGGTGATTCGTTTCTAGCTTTTATAATTCGACTTAGGCGCGGTAAATCCTTGAGGCCCGCTGGTTCGCCCATCTAATTCGCTGATTAAATGTCTTAATGGCAATTCGTTTGCGCGTAGCAGACAAACAAACCATTGAAGTGGCCTTTTTAAACGTACTTCCATGAGGCGTATAGCTCCAGACTTCCATCCAGTATTAGTATTAGTTCCATCACATCCTATGAATTTCAATTGTTCGACGGCACGTTATTGCTTGAAAGAAAGGTAAGGATAGAATCACAAATAGCTTTTCCAGTTCCAATTCGTGGTGTCGTATGCCCTAAGGTGTCGAGTTCGGTTCACTTATGAGAGAAATATGCTCCCTCACTACCACTCGCCGATAGGATCGATTATCTTTTCTCTCAATAAGAAGTGTTTTGTCTTTTCTCCCGTCGAAATAAATGCTTTCCAGCGCGCTTTGGCTTATATTTATTTGTAGATTTTGCCTTGCTTTATTTCGGGCTCGCCGTACTTTGCTTTTATCAATTATCAATCGATTCTCTTCAGACGATACTAAACCAACATCTTGCAATACTGCATTCGCAATTGCAGCCGCGGATCGGTTGGAAACTCCATATCTATCGCAGATAAGTTTAGGAAGTCGTAATGTATTATAGGATTTTTCGCACTCGGAGGTGGATGTTGATGCTATAGGATCCCTTTCAAAGGCTAATTCTGATACAGTTGCATCCTGATTTGCTTCAGATAAGGTGCACCTTTTGGTCCTTAGGGCATTTGCAGGATTCAAAAGTCAAGCACTTACAAGATGAAACATCGAAAAGTCTTGTCACCGATGTTTCTCGGAATATGCGAACTTTTTCTGTGTATGTCTCAGTTCTTTTTTTTTTCGGATATCGAATTAACTTTAAGTACTCATCATAATACTTCTTTATAAGGTCCTTGATGCGTTTGGAGCTCACAATCGGAATTGAAGCCGAAGCCCAGATCTTTTCGATGCCACGACAAACTACCGCGTGAACTTCGGTAACGGGCGGCTGTTTGCCGGAGTTTTGTTCTTGCAAGTCATATCTCACATATAAAATATACTTTATAATGTCACTTACAGTAGGAAAAACACTTACTGAAAGTTCAGATGGTGTTCCAAATATAGGACAACACACTTCACTTCGAGTTTTAAAATGTTTTGAATTCATTTTACGAGCACTATTGTACCTACTTACTTAGAAAGTCAATTGTATTATGATTAAATGTAAATAATGATAAAACAATCACTTTACAATACGAAGAAAATTAAATTATGCATAAACGATCAATTAGTCTCTCAAAAACAATAGTGGCTTGGCGGGGCAAAGTTCACGAGTGCACTGCAAATTATTGGAAATTAGGTAAATTTCTAATCTATCTATCTCGCTCATGCATGCGTGCACTAAGCGGGAACAGCTCATTACAAGCGCGACACGTTACTTAATTTAAATCGGAATTACAATTGAGATGAATAGAACTTAGTTTGGTGTGGTAAAACGAAATCGGAAGTACGGACGCAAATTTTTTTTTTTTGAAAATTCAAGTCCCGGTAGAGGGCTCAAACATATATGTGATATTTTTTTAATTATTTTTACTGTATTTCTGAGCACCTTATGCAACTTTTGAAACATACCCATATTTATTATATAACATTTATAAAAATCGACCCACCCTACTGTACAATGTTAGGAAGCAGGGCAGAATATTCCTACACGTATATTCTCTATCGAACACGAATACCATAAAACAACAAATTTGGTCAGTTATTAGTCATATAAGATTTAAAAGAATTTGGGTTCAAAACCATTAAGTATATTACTAGCGATGGGTATATTCTTTTCGTTTAATAATAATGGTTTCAAGTTATGACAGATCTGACTTAACTATACTCAGAAATTTTCACCTTAAATTCACAACTAAAAAGGACAAATTCAATTCAAACACATACATTCCACAGCCAAACCACACCATTCAACAATGTAGCGGAAACCTGTCGAAGAGTTAAGTCTCGCTCAATATTTTATTTGGCAAATTCAAAAATTATGCATCGTCTGGACGGAACCCCGAAATTTCTCCGAAGCAACCGGTTAGGAAAAGAAAGTGATATACTGTAATGTTAAATGTATGTGCAAACATTTTCTTGTTATATTCATCAAAGAATTTACCGTTTTTATATATATACTTGGAGACAAGCTGAGTTGATATATTATAGAAATCAAAGATAATTTAGAAATATTAATAAATCTTCATTATATATTTATATTCATGGTTTTATTAGTGATCTTTATTTTAATGAATTATAAGCTAGATATATATACACTTATACAGACAATTTACGACACATATTCTCAAGGCAAGTTGAGAAAGGTACACTCTCTTTTCATTAACAATGGCGTTGTGGGTTCGAATCCCGCTGAGTGCAACATTTATGATAAATTGATTCTCTTCGATGGTACTTATATTGTAAAAAATACAATCGTGTAAGTATTAGTACATTGTAGCCTTTAAAGTTGTAGGGAGATGAAGTTGAAGAAATTTGAAGAATTACCATAATTAAATTTTACTTTATTTTGTTAGTTGTTCCCCACTAAACTTCCATTTGTAATTCCAAGAGATTTTCAATTTAAAAGCTGGTTACCCTTTTTTGGTATACTGCCATGAGTAAGTGTAAGTATTTCAAATTCGGCTAAATGACACTGTTTCCAGCTTATAGTATGGATTTCCTTAGTTTAAGTAAGAAACAATAAAACCCGATAGCCGTGTGAAGAATAATATCATAACTTTCTTCTATTTAAAGATTTGCCGATAAAAGGCTGTATCGACGCAAGCAGTGGCCGTAGTGAATGTAAATAGGCATTAAAGATACTAGTAAATTCCAATAAAACACTTCCTATTCAGATATTAAAAAACGAAGCATGAACCCGTATTGCGATTGGTTCGGTCGAGATGTAAATAACTTTCTCTGCGTGTGAGTTGTTGACAACTTAACTTTGAGGTTTTACTTTAAAAAGTTTATTACAATAGTAGGAACAAGGCTTGACTTTGCTTGGTAGTAAAAATATTCCAGTTCCTAATAAAGATTTTAAATAAGTAGATTATCAGTGAAAGCTATAAAAACAAATGAACTAACTTTTATTCATATTTACACAGATAATATTATACCCTCAACTCAAAACTCAAACGTCACGCCGAATATTTATTTATTTATTAACACAAAAATATAACCATTACAGATAAAAGATCTAATACAGCTATATTTCACTACTAATTTATACAGAATATTTATAAGCCTACATATACTCTGGATTCTTATATACTGTTATTCATAACATAAATAATGCAAACTAGTTTTCGTAAATTCAGCCAGCGTGCACGAAAATATCCCTGAAGGGGTTGGCAGAGTTACTAATACTTCTGAGCATCAGGTGTATTCACTATGGTCACTGTTCAGAGTACCCACGTTTTGCTTGGACGGTGTACTCACGTGATAAGGATAAAAATATAATACTATACTACATGAACCAGAAAATAAAATCTCTATTTACTACGAACGAATTTAGATAATTTTCACAGTCTAGAAGCTTGGCTTCTTGACCCTGTTAGATGTTAAGTATTTGCGCCAGTTTGTGTGTAGATTGAGGGTTCTCTATAGACCTCACTTGACCTGACATACTCTTCATGGGCTATTCAGACAAGATTTTGATGCACTATTGTAAATACTAAACTATCGCGACGAATACAGTAAGGAATATCTACTCTACAATTTCGATTCCGAAAAAAATATCGAGATCAAATAGAAAATGTGATAAAAACTATAAATAAATTTGTTAATGTGAAAAAAGCAGGATTTCGCCTTGATAATATGTCGATCGATAGTCTTCGCCTGCGATTGGCGAGAGTATGTGTTTTTATGCCTAATATACATTATAGATTTAAGTTAATAAATTCAATGTACTGTATCAGTATCGGTGCATTTTAAGATATATATTATGTTGGGTGATTCAAAGCCGCCGATAGTTTTTTTATAGAATCGATCAAGTCCACCGTTTTAGACCAATTTTATTACAAACACTGACACGAGAATATGCAGTTTATTAAATTGTGTATGTCGGCTCAGAATAGTACTAACCAATTTCTTTCCGTGGGTGTGGTACGAGCTGGTTAAGGTACTGAAACTTTTTAAATGTTTGTTGGGCGATATGGCTGGAATTAAACCATAAACCATCTTTTTTATTACAATCTTTTCACTACTTAAACTCCAAAAGTAGCTGCGGAATTTAAAATGATGATTAGTATGTTTGGATTACATCAACATCGTCATCAGTAATCATACGTCCACTGCTGGACATATGCCTCCCCCAACGGATTCAATTATGTAGCTGTGTTTATATGTATGTAAGTATGGTTTCCATCTCTATTTCCCAGTGTAGATAAGTATTTTTTAACTCGAAAGATCTGGCTACAATTTTAATAGATTTAATATGATGAACAAGTGAAGTGATATGATTTATCATGGTTGTTAACGGTGAGGGAAAACATCTTGAGGAAACCCACATGACTGAGTTGTACTTAGTCATGTGACAGTGTATTCGTACAAAACGGCGATAAGCCTGCCCCCTATCACGTGAGTACACTGTCCATGCAAAACGTGGGTACTCTGAACACCAGGTAACAAAGACACGTGAGTTCAGAAGTATTAGTACCTCTACCAACCCCTTCGGGGATATTCGGCGTGAATGTTTATGTTTATGTTATGTTAATATGATGATATAAGTATGATACTCACGGTTTTACTGTAACTAGATAGAAGAGGAATAAGACCTTTATAACATACGTCTGTTTAAGTATTCAAAGTGTTATAAAGTGATATTATCTATTGATTGGCAAATGGTCATATTCTTCCATAGAGTTATTACTACCTAACAAGTTGTAATGTGACTGAATAAATCAACTGATTGAATATCCCATTCGAATAACGAACTTTCTAAACAAGAAGTAAATTATATAGGCGGGTTCAAATATCCACTTTTTTGTGGCTATTTTAAATTTAACCGATATCACTTGTTGTATAAAATTATATACTTATGGCTATGAACCGAAAATGTCATTTTCTTTCAGAGAGGAAATATGGTAAGATATTGATCAGATATGGTGACACGGTATCACACACATACTTACATACATATACTCACGGCTATATCCGGATAAATCCCTAAAAGGGGTAGAGCTTCAGAATAAGAAAATTATCAGCCTCTTTTGGAAATGGAGTAAGGAAAAAATTGTAAAATTATTGTTTTTGGTGATGGGTCTCCAACCGCATTGCCCAAAAATCACTTCAAGAGCCCCGATATTCAATGGGAAGAAATGGGGTAGTGCTTTTCTAAGCTGACAATTCACAGCAAGTTTATAGTATCACACACGATGCAAGGAATTAGCAAGTGCTATTATAACACAACAAATCGATTACCTCTGCCAAGTTTTTAAAGAAAATCGTCGCCGAATCTGCATAGATTTAATTTAAGAGGGCAAGAAAAAAATATCAAAATAGTCAAAAGGGAAAATTTGCAATTTGAAAACTAAAACCGATCGCTTTCAAACAACTTTTTGATTATAACATTGACCACTAAAATGTCAGAGTCAAGAGCATTGGTCGCCACACTGGCAGTCACCGAATTTGGCTACTTTTAATTTCTTCGAACCGCGACTTTCACTTTCATGACGCAACTGATGGAAGTGCCATTCGAATGATTTTAACGTTGTTATTTCACTGACTTTGAACTGTTGTTATTACTATGGGATGTTGGCTTAGAATAGCTCTAATTACTTTCTTCGGGTTTCTTCAAAGGTGACTTAGGATTTTGGGTATCTGTAAGGGACCAAATACCAACCATAGTTTATTTCAAGAAAGTTCTAAAGTAGCTGATAAATTTCTTCAGCTGATGAAATTCGTTTCTCCATCCCACATCTGAAGCTTTTGGTGAAGTGAGTAGAAGTTCGTCATATTAGACGTTATGTAGTATGAATACGTGAAAAATATGATAATATGGTGTATGAGATAAAGAGGGGATCTAAAGAGGATTTCAAAATCAAAAGTATCCAAAGGGAATAATTAAGGAATAAAAAGAAGTAATTAAGTAAGCGTTGTAAATTTTTTTCGAGAATAATGAACATGTAAAATCGTTTATCCTTTCTACCACAAAAAAGGTCTGTCTCTCTTTTTGTAAATCACAAAATATGTCGGTAGACATTATGAACGGATATCACTAACCTACATTTGAATGTCGCTTTTATGAAATTAACATACAAACGACAGAGAAAAACGCAAGTAAAGAATTCCAAGCTGGTTTCTTTAAATTATGCTCAAGATCACGCACAGTAACATGATTTCAGCTATTATTCATCGATAAAAGTACTTTAGTTGAGTTAAATTGAATAGAAAACTCTATATTGAAAGCAGGAATTACGAGGGCGGGTTAATAAGCCCGTGACTTTTTGAATTTCTGACCTCTTTACTGAAACAGAAACACTGCTCCTGTGAACAGGCATCTGTCAGTTGACTCCTGTCTAGATTTTAACTTGCTGCGTCAGTTAGTTTGTGTTTGACAGGTATTTTTATCAGACTACTCACAAATTTGAGGAGAAAATTGTAAAAAGTGAATTTCGTGTGCTTATTAAGCATTATTTCTTGCGAAAAAAAATCATTACCGAGACCAAGGCTAAGCTTGATAAATACTATGGGAACTCTGCACCATCGATTTCAATGGTAAAAAAGTGGTTTACTGAATTTCGTTGTGGCCGTACAAGCACTGAAGATGCCGAAGTCCGAACTACGAGGAGTTTGGACTGATTTGTCAAAATTTCTTGTTTGACCATGTTTTGTACATTTACTTAAATAAATATAACTTTGTTGACCCTACTATTATATTTAGTTATTGTGACAGTATATGTGATAAGACTGCCATTTGTATGTCATATCAAAACTGTTGATATTTTTGTATATAACCCAGTTCTTTCCGCTGGCGTTATAAAAGGCAACTTACGACCGATTTCTGAATTGAGTATTCCAGCTGAGAAGAACTTAAGTATCGTTCTGTCGCATTAAAATCTTAGCAACAGAATGAGACGAAACGATACTTAAGTCGTTCTCAGCTTGAATACTCAATTCAGAAATCGGGCGTTAGAGTTTTGAAGGTGTTTTAGTAATTGTGGGACGATGCGCCTGTAGACACATTACTTAACATTATTTATCGTACTATCTTTTCCCTACAAAACATTCATGAATTCTAAAGATCTGGATACCATTTTTCTTAGATTTATAGTCGTAAGTATTTGTGTGTAAAACCAAGAAACTAGTTACTACTTAAAGTGCTGAGCTTTCGATGTTGCGGTAAGGTGTCGGAAATAAATGAAACGTGACTAAATATTGTCTTCTGAATGTCGGTTTGTGGGTAACCGCTCTGCCTCTGTGTGTTTTAGACTCTAGGAAGAAACTGCGTGAGTTTTCTTATAGCCATGTAGCTGGCTTAGAATGTCACTACCCCTTTCTACCCACGGGTGTCGTCAGAAGCGACTTAGGGTATGGGGCTTTTTAAAGTGGTGTTCGGGAGATGCGGTTGGTGACCCATCACCAGCGATATTTTCTTTCTACCATCTTGTCCCCTATCAACTTTCATGCTTTGGCTACCCCTTTTAAGATTTATGGCCGTGAGTATATCTAAGCATGTTTGTACAATATTTAAAAACTTTGATAGTATAGTACGCAAGCATATTAGCTTTGTCTAGATCAATGAAGGAGGTACACATTTTGGGAATTTAATCTTTAAGAGAAAACTTGATTCATAACTCCCATTCCCTTTCAAAATACAAATTTTATCATAGTTTTCTTTCTTCGCTCTGGCAATTAATACTTTTTAATACAATTGCTCAAAAAGTGGCGTATTACAGGGACTTATAGCGTTCGGGAAGTGGGCTATTACACACTCGTGCTTTTTCTTTACCTTTCCCGCACTAGTGCGTTTTCTTTCCCAACTGTCAAAATAATGTCTATTTTAAAGAAAAACCAACCATAAAGATTTTACTAAAAAAATCAAAGAAGTTTTTATGATTCATGTTAATACGTGGCATAGGTCGTATTAACATGAATCAACAACAACAAAATAATAGGCAAAATCGACTAATTTGTTTCGATATCTGATTTAATGATTTGATAGAATTAGTGAGGTTAGGTTTCATTACATTATAACTCATTAAATTTCATTTTCATTTCATATCAACAAAAAAATTATACATAAGACTTGGCTGTATGGGCATAGTTTCCTTTGCCTACCACAATAAGTGAAGAAAAAATGTCGCCATTTTCCAGAAATAATCTTTGGGAGTTTAGTTGTTTTGTTAAATTGCTTAATTTTTTCGCAACTGTATTAAAAATAGTCGTTCAGTACACGTACGGAACCGTCATTGCAACTCGTTCCGACTGTCAACCCTCGCCTTCGGCTCGGGTAGACATTTGTCGGAACTCTTTGCAATGACAGCCATTCCGTACTAGTAATGAAATATACTATTAGCACACAAATTACCAACAACACTGAGTAAGCTAATACCACGGGAGTTTATTGCTTTCCCTTTATAAAGGGACACAATCACGGCTTTACAGCACCCTTTTGGTATAATTCTGGAATGGGAAGAGCAGCCAGGAAGACACTAGCACTTTACCAGCCCTCAGCAAATGTCAAATATTTTAAAAAGAAGTCCTTTGTCGTTTTAATCAAAACGGGTAAAAACGATTTTTTTAATAGGAGCTGTGACAACAAAATTAATAGACAAAAAAACTGTCACGTATGTCAACTTAACGTTTTACGCTCTATATGTTCGTTAAATTAAGGTTTTAGAATAGAAGTAAAAAGTAACTACATACTTGTATATATAAAAGTATGCAGTTATGTATGTATGTGTGTTCATATGTGTGTAATATGTATATTATTTAGTGTAATTAATATTTATGTTATTATTTCAATTAAATAAGTTAGTTTTAAAGTAAGCTTGTTTTGTGCATCTACCCAGAGATCTTACCGATCTCACCTTCCAAAGATTGTCTGGAAGAGATTGCTTTTAGCGATAAGACCGCCGATTGTACCTCACTGTAAACTGTATGATAATTTCTTTTGTAAATTTGTGTTTGATGTACAATAAAGAGTTATTCTATTCTATTCTAAAAACATGTCTGGTATTTTCGGCTAACTCGATAACGGTTTTAATGATCTTTTAGTTTGTATTTGTTTTGGGTTTGTGTACCAGTTAATTACGTTCAAAATGGCTTACTTGTGTTTTCTTAAATAAGCTCTTTAGAGGACAGCCAGTCGGCCACGGAGGACACACCTGGACCAAATTGAGAGTGTGCTCAAAAAGGCTGGTGTCCGAAGTATGACGAATAAAAGAGCATGTATGAAAAAATTGATGGATGTAGACGAAGCTAGAGAAGTTTGCCAGGATCGTACAAAGTGGCGATCGATAGTCTCTGCCTATCTCAACGGGAATTAACGGCGTGATTATACAGTAGAGTATGTATGTATGTAAACTCTTCAGTTTATAAGCCATTTTATTTTCTCGTTCTTAATATTTCAGATTTATAAAACCATTCAATTATTTAAATATTAAAATATAATGTATTTTTCTTACGCATTCTTATTTTTAATAGTATGCTCTAGATCACATTTTAATAGTTTAATTAAAGTGTCAATAACTGCAAAATGAAGTCTTCTAAAGTGCGTGTACTTTTTCTTTTTTACAATTCAGTAATGCAGTTTAAACAAACGTGATATATCAATATATAATAAATATATATATATATATATATATATATATATATATATATATATATATATATATATATATTCGATAATAGTGGTAGTATTCTAACTAATATACTTGTACTCACGCTATTAACTCCTATTTGGGTAGGCAGATAATATCGATCGCCCAATAGTACGATCCTGATAAACCACTCATACGTGCAAAACCTTTGAAACCAAGTCACTGTCGTCTACTAAAAATATTTGTCTTATTTATATCTTCCGCTTTTAACTTATATCCTTCAATTTATGTGCCCAAACCACATCAACAGTCCTTTTTATATCTTGCACACAACGTTATCTTTTGCACTACATCGTTTACGAGTTATTACCTATCTACCGCACAACCTTATATTATGAAAACTTCTGACGGACCTGATTTCCGCTATCATATAGTCTAATAGTTCCAGTCTTCTAGTAGTTCATAACCTAAGTTTACTTTTCCTCCACAAGAAACTAGCTTATGAGCTGTCAATATCTATGTATGAATTCATTTATGTAGAATCCAAGTTATTCAAGAAAATTTGCATATAAGGCCAACAAGAAAAATCTTAACCTGCTTCGTGTATGTTCTCCTTCTAATACCATTAATTTTAGTTTTAAAATTCAAATTATTATAATCAAATGTAAATAATAAATTTTAATATCTAGTTTGTCATCGATTTATTTACTGGCAGTATTGACTTTGATATACTGGACCTACTTGCCGTTTTTTTTATTAAAATCCAAAAATAGTGTTGCTGTGTTGGTTAAATATAACTCTATCCCATATATTTTCGTAGTTTATTTATGTTAGTACACTTACGTTCAAGTTTATTTTACTTAAAAAAATAATGTTTTGTTTTCTCGTGCCACTCGAAATACACAAAACATTAATGGATACTACATATTTAGGAACGATGTTAACCACATCTATGGGTTTTGAGAATGCTAAACCTTACTGAGTTACCTAGTTAAAAGACTCTAAAGGGTACCGGGTGCTCAAATTACCAACGATTCCTCAGCCATTCCAATAAAACAAAAGGGGAAACGACGGATAATTAAAACTATAGAAATCGAAAAGCCCTGAGAAGCTATATAATGAACAGTGTCAACACATCACCTACTCAGTATTGACAGTAATGGCGTATTTGCAGTGAAAGTTCAAACTTGCATCGCATATTGATATTGTTTAATGAGTGCGAAAACAATTGTACTTTACTATTTGTTGAGGCAAATAGTGTTCGTTTAGTATGTATTTAGAGCACTTAGGTTTTTGTACCGGTATTGTTTTAACATAATTCTTATACTTAGAAGAAGGAAAATTGAATTGCAATTATGTTGTTACAATAAATAGACAAAGAAATATATTTTTATTTTAAATATAACTACATAACAATGAAATGTTTGAACGACGATACTGAAATTCTCTACCTCATTAATCTGTTGAAGGAACATGCACAAACGATAATAAGAAGTATTATAGAATCCCAAAAATGTGTTAGATAAAATAAGAAATTTACTGTAGTAAAAGAAGCTGATCAAAGGAGTTATGGTAAAGAAAGAGACATAATTCAATATTGACGGCATTATCTGTAGAGGATTGCCATATAAGCGTTTCAAGACCAAATAAAATATGTGGATCAATAGTATCTTCCTACCCCAATAGGAAACTAAACTAAGGGTCACAAGAAGAAAAAGAAAGGTTGAAAAGAAATGAAGCAGGTATGGTTAAAAAACGTATATCACGATTAAAACTATGTGCACAAACATTGCAAACACATTCTCTATTAACAAACACACTGACATAGTGACTTTATACTTGGCAGTAATAATAACGGTCAGAACAATGAGAAAATTACTTCAACGATCTTAAAAGCTCATTCATGACGAACATTATGACAGCTGGCATTGTTTAAATAAGTCCTTGTTTGAAATTCATTTGTTTCTGTCCATTGACAAACAACTTCCATTTTGTGGAGAAAATTTATGTTTGGGAAAGTATTGTTGTTTTGGTCTTTAACGTGTCTTCAATCAACGTTAGTTATAAATAGGTTCCAGGCACACATGCTGGGATAACACCCCTTTTGGTAATATTCCACTATATGTTTAATGTTTTTCATACATACATATACTCACGGCTGTAATTCCTAAGAGGGGGTAGCCAAATACAAAGGAATTACAAATTCTTTAGCCACTTTTGGAAGTTGAGTGGGGTAAAGATAGTAAAATAAAGGTTTTCAACCGCATCGCCCAAAAATCCAATAAAAAGCCTCAATACCCTTAGTCGCTTCTTACGACACCCGTGGGTAGAAAGGGGTAGCGACATTCTAAGCCGGCACTACACGGCAATGTTTTTCATATTTTTATATCTATCTGTTTTTATCATACTGTTTTGCTATGTTAATTTGCCAAATAAATGTCTTGTGCATTGTTTAAATGCGTCCTTGTTTGAAATTCATTTGTTTCAGTCCATTTTAAATACCTTCCATTTTGAAGAGAAAATTTATGTCGAGAAAGTATTGTTCTTTTGGTCTTCAACCTACGTTAGTTTTCCTTGTTGTGTGTTTATGTTGCAAAGTTATTTCTTTAAATAAAAAAGGCTATTTAAACCAGTAGGTTATATTGGAGATGCAGAGACTATAAGCTGACACTTGTTAATCCCTTGCCAATCTTTTTGTTTTTGATAGAGAGATGTCCATAAATATAAGAAATGTATAAGTATTTATCTTCGATTCATTGGTTTCAGATTAAATTTTTGCCTTACCACAGTCGCGCACTAATTTATTGCAGCAGTGCCCTCTGGTCAGAGCACTAGTGGCTTTGCGGGAAATTGCAGAAGATGTGGATGTTCTTGCATGTCATCTGGGTGACTTCACAATCGTTGCCTTGAAATATCTATGTTACAATAAGTAAGAGAGTACCATAAATTTAATATGTTAAAATTTAATTTAAAATGTTATCGCATTAGGTTTATGCCTGTAATGATTATGTTTTTTGGAATAAATAAATAAATAAATAAATAAACTTGTATAAAACACACATTAGGAAGGACAATTAGGAAAAGTAAATAGATGGAGAGAATTTGTGGGAAGATTTATTATGGAATAATTGCCGTGTAGTGTCGGCTTAGAATAGCACTACCCCGTTTCTACCGATGGGTGTACGTAAGAGGCGACTAACGGTATTGGGGCTTTTAAGGTATTTTTGGGCGATGCGGCTGGAGACCCATCACCAACAACCTTTACTTTACCATCCTTTCCCCACTCAATTTTCCAAATGTGGCTGAGGAATTCCTAATTCCTTAGCTCTGGCTACCCCTTCTAGGGATTTATAGCCGTGAGTATATGTATGTATGTATTTATTATGGAAGTGTAATACAAAGGTATATAGCCTCGTACAATGTGGCAATGGATAGTGTTTGCCTACCTTAATGGGTATATATGTAGCACAGGTATATGTAAGTGAGCCGAAAATTCACTGCTACAGAAGTGCAAGATTCTTTCGCACTAAGTACCATTAGTAGATATATAAATTCGCCTATTGATTCATAAATACCAAATCGAAAAAGACGTACTTTCTCTGAAGTTAAACTTTGAACGCGTTGCTAATGATAAGTTCAAAATCGTTACGTGAAATGATAATAAAACCTTAGATATAAACATAGGGAACAATCACATACTATGACTGTACGATATTATGATTTGCACCAGTCGCAGTTCGATGCTATATTTCTGTTTTTGTTTGTTTATGAATAACTTATTTCTACCATTTCTTTTGAATTCGGTACAAAACAATTGCTCTTGAAATTTAAAGAAATAGCTTTATAATAATGAAAAAAGTAAATAAACTCATTAAAAGTCGAAGTCTCTTTATATCTATAAATTAATTAATTTAACAAAGTCAAAATCGACGGAAGAGATGACAGTGAATAATGATTACATCTATATATCATTGGATAAATTTTAATTTGAACCTTAAATAATTTAGACATCATAAAGTTTTTAAACTTGAAATTGAAAGAGCCTTACTCATGGCTAATATTTATTAGCTTACACACTCCTTTAATCAATTAATTTGGAACCAATATGTTTGGGTGACTATGGTATGTCAACTGTTCCAATACCTACTTTCTATTTTACTTTTTCTTTATTACTATTCAACACATCATTTAGTGTTTAAATACGGTCAGTAAGACCTTCTTAACAGAAACGGTCAAAATTACTTAGGACTTTTTAAAATTAGTTTAAAATTGAAAATGTGAAAACGTTAGTCTAGGTAAAGATCAAAAGTATGTGAAATCTCAAAGTAAAAACTACTTTTATTATTTGAGTAGTGACTGATCACCAATTTATGAGCGTAATTGTAAATATTTAAGCGTTTTAATAAATTAAACATCAACGAAGGTAAGTTTCAAAGTATCTTAAAATATGATAAAACAGCTGTGTAGTGCCGGCTTAGAATGTCACTACTCCTTTCTACCCACGGCTGTCGTAAAAAGCAAAAAGAGTATGGGGCTATTTTTAATGGTTTTTGGGCGATGTGGTTGGAGACCCATCACCAACAATACTTTATTCCCACCATCTTGTCTCCTATAAACTTCCAAATGTGGCTGAGTGGTTTCTACCTCTGAAGCTCTAGCTACCCGTTTTGGAATTTTTGGCCGTAAATATATGTTTGTACAATAAAACATAATAGTGCTGAATAATTATCCTGATGAGAAAATTGAGAAGGTAATAAATTTTGTCGTATTTCATCCCATTAGACTTCAATATGAAGAATAAATCAGACACATCATAAATTGTATATGTAAATTATAACCTAAAATTTAAATGCACATGACATGACATGAGGGTAGTGAGTAATCTATAGTAGGTGCCCAATAGGAGATATGATTCAAGTGGCATTTATGATAGCAGAATGAATGCAGTAAAGATGAGGTCATCCAAATGTGTGTTATTAGAGGACGGGAACATTGGTTATGTCTAGGTCAAGATTAAGCCATCTAAAGACATACATGCCAAACTCAAGGTCATAAATCCCAAAAAAAGGGGTAGCCATATAGTCTCTTATTTATTTATAGTAGTCTCTTTTTCATTCTTTAAAAATTTCGTTGTGGAAAATTCTTTTGTACAGACTACTCGAGTACTTAAAATGGATGGTTGCTCCTGGCAAACACTCCGGTCTATTTGGACTCCCTCGGTTACACCTAACTAAGTAAGAGATATCTGTTTTACTTTGGTTTGGGTTTAAAAAAGTATTTATAAATATGTATAATAAAAAAAATATCTCCAGAGCTTGATAATCCGCAGCAACATTTGGAAGTTGATAGGGGAAAAGATGGTAGAAATAAATTAGCGTTGGTGATGGGTCTCCAACTGCATCGCCCAAAAACCACTTAAAAAGCCCCATAAACTTAGTCGCTTCTTACGACACGCGCGGGTAAAAAGGGGTAGTGACATTCTAAGCCGGCACTACACGGCAAGTAAGTGATAAGTAAGAATAGAAAAAAGAAAAGTAGAGACAAGACACCGATATTACCAAGTAAGGTGCATATATTGGCATTGGCATTAAATAAACACTTGATACGTCTAACACTTGACACTAGCCGTGTAGTGTCGGCTTAGAATAACACTACCCCATTTCTACCCGTGGGTGATCGTAAGAGGCGACTAAGGGTATAGGGGCTTATTAAGTAATTTTCGGGCGATGTGGTTGGAGACCCGTCACCAAAAACATTTATTATTACTATCTTTTCCCCAATCAACTTCCAAAAGTGGCTGAGGAATTTTTCATTCCAAAGCTCTGGCTACCCCGTTAAGGGATTTATAGCAGTGAGTATATGTATGTACGTATGTTGATACGTCTTAACACTATTTGTTAAGTTTGGCTGGATGTCAGTAACCTGGACAAATAGAACTTGGATAATGTAAAAAATAAAATAAAGCTGGTTTAATTTCAGGCTCTCAAATACTTAGAT
This sequence comes from Bedellia somnulentella, assembly GCA_963576735.1. Lineage (NCBI taxonomy): Eukaryota > Metazoa > Arthropoda > Insecta > Lepidoptera > Bedelliidae > Bedellia > Bedellia somnulentella. Next base: position 5,495,892 of record OY755192.1, on the reverse strand, counting down.
ATTCACATGTCTCATCTCCTTGGGTCATTAATATATTATTGAAAAACTATTAGATTAGTTAAATCCAATCCCGCATATTCTTGAAGTTGATAATAAGGTCAAGGCCACAGAAAGTAAAATATTGAGCTATTAAAATGTATCACAGGACGAAGTATAGAAGCGATTTTACAAGTCTTTTACACTAGTCAGATGCCAAAATAATATTGAAATATACTAAAATTTTTATAATTTTTGCTTATACATTTAATAAAACAAAAACGTTCGACTACTCCTTTTTTGAAATCAAATACTTTTTTCAGCTTAATTATGTGTATGTTAGATAATCTATTTATAGAAAACTAAAGAAAATAGTGCTGAAAATGATCCAACGTTAAGGAAAACTTGTACAAAATAAGTTTAAAAGCCGGTTAAGTTCAACGTATCATTTCTTCAATGACTAGGTCAAGGATTGTCCTAGTAATCGTATCCTGTATAAAACCAGTACACAAAAAAACAAAAAAAAATCCTATAATATAACAACAACACAATCCAATAAAACACTAAAAATAAGTAAAATAAAAAAGCGAAATAAATTAAAAACATATAATAATTACCTCAACTCACTTTCTAATCATTGAAATTAATTTACGAAAATTAATTACTTCCAAAAATATACTTTCACTTTGTTCACAACAAGTCCTGTCCAAGGTTAAATCGTTCAATATGGGTCAGTAGTGTCAAAAATCGGGAAATAAATCGGCAGACAAGAGGCAAGTAAGCGAGCGCTCGCGTCACTAAGTTGCAAGCGGTTTCGAGTTATCTCCTACACACCAGGAGCAAGAGAGAGGCGCATAGACTGTGGCGCGGTGTTCGTAGTGATGTCTGGAAGTGTGTATCGATATCGGTAAAGTTTGGGGATACGAAAAACATCTTTATCATTGTGTGATAATTTAGTCTTAGAGAAGAATAGAAGGTACTACCTTATTTTGGCCCAGGTGTTTAAGAGGTGAATTTGAGTTTTAGGACTTTTTATTTGCCTGTAAGGCGGCTTGAAACATATCATAAACAATTATTACATTTAGAAAATTTTACCCGTAGCCGTGTAGTGCCGGCTTAGAATGTCGCTACCCCTTTCTACCCACGGGTGTCGTAAGAGGCGACTAAGGGTATTGGGGCTTTTTATTGGAATTTAGCATTCCCAATGCTCAAAGCTAAATAAGTGCCCCTTATGTGTAACCAAAGGTTGGGATTTAAAACTTCGCAGCCACTTTCGGTGTTTAAATGGTAAAATTTTACATACATACATACATATACTCACGGCTATGAATACCTAACAAGATGTAGCCAAAGCTGAGAAATTAGAAAAATAAACATCCAATATCTAATCTAACTATATGATGGAAAGTATTTTATCGATAGTCTGGCTGGCTGGTACGACACTGTCACTCGCCAAACCATGCTCAAGCAGAGCAAGGTGAAGATTTAGGTCTTTGACCGCATACTAATTGGAAAGCATTCACCACTAAGTTAACCATGGTTTAGTTAAACAATCATTATGACGTTTTGTTTCGTTTTTGGGTACAGCTTTCATATTAGTATTTTATTTCTTATAAACTTATATTTTTTTGTTAATTTTATGTAAACCTTAAGAGGGTAAACTACCGGTTGAAAATAACTCAACAATCCGTAAATATTGTGAGTTTCTTCTGTTGCCACTATCAAACTTGTTAGTAATATGATGCTCCTATCTGTATCTGAAAAGTTTAGCTACCTAACACACGTTTCATGACATGGAGCCCGGTGACAGACAAACAGACAGCCCGACCAGTGGACTCTCAGTACTAGGGTGCCAATTTTCTAGTTTGGAAACCTTCAAACAATCCCTTGTACATTTACACTTCTCATGTTTATGCTTGTATATGACATCAAAATATAATCTTGAATGATGGCATTGAAGGATACATGATAAATATAAAGTTTGTTTTGGTATATTTTATTTAACGGTATTGGGGCTTTAAGGGCTTTTTTAAAGGGATTTTTGGGCGATGTGGATGGAGACCTATCACCAACAACCTTTATTTTACCATCTTTTCCCCACGCAACTTCCAAAAGTGGCTGAGGAATTTCTAATTTCTTTGCTCTGGCTACCCCTTCTAGGGATTTTAGCTGTGAGTATATGTATGCATGTATGTAATAGTTTTTCAAGTATATGCCCAGAAAATTAGTTTATTAAATCAATAATAATATAATATAATAAAAGAAGTTAGTATAATAAAATGTACTGATTTGTGTTCATGTATAGTATATCTGGGAAGTATATGTATCTAGTCAAGTCTTAGCTCTCAGTGATTTATATATTATGATTTAATAAATATATATATAATATTGTAATTATGGTACTGTATATATAAATATAAAAGAAAAAAATCTCAAGAGCTCAAAAAATTACGCTTCGATAAAAGGTAGGTAGTGCCCTTTCCTTGGCTCATCTTGGTGGGGATACTACCGTCCTTCTAATTAGACATATAGAATAGAATAGAATAACACTTTATTGCACATCAAACACAAATTTACAAAAGTAATAATATGATCAAACAGTTTACAGTTGGTTGGAGACCCATCATCAACAACCTTTATTTAACCATCTTTTCCCCACTCAATTTTCCAAAAGTGGCTCAGAAATTTATAATTCCTTAGCTCTGGCTACCCCTTCTAGGGATTTATAGCCGTGAGTATATGTTATGTTATGTTATGGAACCCAAACCTAATTTGTGAAATAATATACTCTATGGTGGGTATCCGTTTAAAATTAATTACATGTATTACACACGTTAGTGACATATAATAACTTAAAATTCCTCAAACTGTGCAGTTAAAATACATATAACAGTTTTTGAAGGAAAATAAAGTCTGATCTAACCACAACATTTTACTGGATATTGTTGGAGTAAACATAATAATTACGCCATGTTATTTATTGTCTGATCGTTAGTTAAACCTGCAGCGGTGCAAATGGTGCGATTATTTTGAAAGTGAGAATATTTTGATTTTGAAGTTTTCATAGTATTTGGTTGGCACTATTAGTGTAGGTTCTTTATTATTTGAATTAATAGGTAATTTGATTTGAAACCACATGGACGGTATTTATATAAAAAACGGTGAAATTAGATTGACAATTAAGATCCTTAGACCAATATTAAATCTCCTCACCTGCCACTATTCTTACATTTTGGACATTTTATCTCTAGTCGTTTGAATTTTTTTGGGATAAAAATACTATTTATTGAATAAGCTTTATAAGTGCTTCTCTCAACTAGAAAGTGGTGAACAAAAATAACCAAAAATTTATTTCCGGTACCGGGAATCGAACCTGAGCCTCCTGGGTGAGAGCCAGGTATCCTAGCCACTAGACCATACCGGACTTGATATTGTTATTGAAAAACACTAATATAACTGTATAAAAACGTTATAAGAATTACTACATATTTTATTCTTATTAAGACGTTAATTTACATAGCGTTATTTAATGAGAATAAAAGTAGGTGTCTTTAATTTACTATAATGTACAATAAATTTGACCAACAGCGCCATCTAAGGCTAAATAACAGAAATACAATCCCGAATTGATTAACTTTGAGTTCTCAGAATGTCATCTAGAGTCATTGCTTGTTGTTGTAGAGCAACAATTCTCTACATTGTTTATTGGTGTTAGTTCTCGTAAAAATAAACAGATGTCGCTGTAAACATTTTATTTTATCTCTATATTCTGAAGTAGGTTAAATATGGTGACAGAGTAAGAATAGTGTGATCCGTGAACGATGCGGTGGAGTAAAAGATGATAATATAAAACGATAGAAAATGAAATGTAGTGATGTTTTTGTCATACAGAGATCATAAATTCCAGTAATAGGACAAGAATATAATATAGAGCCAAAATGTGGTTTACATTATCAGTAGGTAGAGTACGACTACTGATGTTACATTTAGATCAAAATTGTCTAGGCTGAAGAAGGCATAAGCGATGTAAATACTAGAAGAGTAGTTTTAATTATAATGGAGTAGCTGAAGTTAAAATTTATTTGTAATATTTATTTCAGTTTAGACTGAATCATATGACCGATTGGAACGATAGATGATTTCTTGTATGTTAACTTCTGTAAAAAAACATGAAACAGAATATTTTATTATATGTACGTTAATTCAGTAATAGGTAGTATCCTAACCCTTACGGGCGCTCTTAATGTACTTTGGCCTAAACACTCTAATTAGGATATGTTCGAGACTTTCAGACCATGGACCATAAATATCTATTACTAATAAATAAAGGAAAGAAAATTTTCGACACAGGCGGGATACAAAAAAATTTTCTTTCCTTTATTTATTAGTAATAATAATCCCCAAATGAGGTTTTCATGAACAAAAAGATTTAAATCATAAATATCTATATACCATGGAGAAAAAATATAGTCTGCTCTACAAAAATATTTAAGTAGTAGATAGTATACTGCTGTGTAGTGTCGGCTTAGAATAGCGCTACCCCATTTCTCCCGGTGGTTGTACGTAAGAGGCGACTAACGGTATTGGGGCTTTTAATGGATTTTTGGGCGATGAGTTTGGAGACCCATCACCACCTTTGTTTTGCCATCTTTTTCCCACTTAAGTTCCAAAAGTGGCTGAGAAATTTCTAATTCCTTAGCTCTGGCTACCCCATCTAGGGATTTATAGCCGTGAGTATATGTATGTGTGTGTGTAATAGATATTATTTGTATAAAAAATTGAAAAAGGCTCGCCTCATTGCACGAAGAGCCAACAGCTTTTTGGGCTCGACCACATGCAAAAAGACGCAGTCTAGGCAGGCTTCTTATGGGACGGCTGAACTCGAGAGAGACGCCCTCATAGCCTTCTCTCGGACCCCGACGACCCGGTCGGTCGAAGAACCCCAAATTTCTTCCTTTTCAAAGAACTTCCCTTTGCCTGCTTTTGGCATAGACGGACGCGAGAGTTCGCACTGTATGACATAAGCCTCCCGCTGCGTCCTCTTGTTGTTGTTGCTCCATTCTCCATCTATCCGATTTAGCTTAGGTACCTAGATAACTAGTTTACCGATCTCACCTTCCAAAGGTTGTCTGGAAGAGATCGCTTTTAGCGATAAGACCGCCGATTGTACCTCATTGTAAACTGTATGATAATTTCTAATGTAAATTTGTGTTTGATGTACAATAAAGAGTTATTCTTTTCTATTTTATTCTATTCTACACTTCCATTGCCCAGGGCGGCCCTCAGCTGCCCGGCACACATAAAGTCACGTCGAAGCCGCACAGGCCACAGGCCAGCAGCAACCGATCTTTTCAAAAAATAGATCTTCCTATGACGTAGAAAAGACCTTGATGAAAGTTACAGGCAGTCGCTGAATGAGGGCAGCGCAGGAAAAATAATGCTGTTGACAATTGTTTCATCGAATTCTTATATTAAAAGTAAATGTATATTGACTGATGGTGATGAAGATGATATACAAAGCTTTCGGCTTGTTCAACTGACCAGTTTTTATTCTGCTAAAATGAATAAAAAACGTATTTGGTCTCATTATTCTAAGCTATTTTGTCATTGCAACGATGCAATCTCTAATACTTTTGTTCAAATTTGTTGGAATCTATTGTTTTTACAAGCTCTTGTTTAAACTATAGCTCGCTAGAGTTACGTTAGAGCATATTTTTGACAAATATAATTTTTAACTACACCATTTCTAATGGACACTCTACATACATTAAAGTTCCGCTATTATTGCATTTACCATAAGATAGATTAAAATTTAATTTAATATACTTTTATCATACAATCTGAACCAGCATAGCTAGTACGAGCGACCATTTAACTAGATATTGTATAAAACAGCCATCTCTTGTGCACTAACTTAGTATCATATACTGTCATCTCATTCTATCCTGATATCGTGACGATAAAATAGCGCTCGTGCTAGGCCTCCAGGCTTTACAAAGTGCCGCTGATATCTCGATCACACAAACGCGACACTTTAACTAAACTAGATAATCTAGACATCCAATAACTGTTTGTTCCCATTTGTAGATGACAATGTCGTAGGAACTGGAATAGTCGACTTGCTTTGTCATGCTCATTTGTCATGTGCATACTTTTGTTGTCTATGCTCTAGACCAGTGGTTGGCCTCTTGGGCTCTTTGTATGTGAGTTTATGCACGTATTATTTGTTGATGACTAGGAAATTGTATGTGAATGGGCCATATGTATAAAGACTTAAATATTGTGTGCATTTGTTGCAATCTTTGAGAATTGCTCTATATTACTTTTATATAACAAATCATCACCAAAATTACTTTCAAAAATTCATAAATAAAAATAATAAATGTATGTTGAAGTAACCTAAGTAATACCTCATTACATCAGTTGTATTGGGTGTCGTGTTGCTGTGTAGTGTCGGCTTAGAATAGCACTACCCCATTTCCTCCGGTGGGTGTACGTAAGAGGCGACTAACGGTATTGGGGCTTTTAAGGGATTTTTGGGCGATGCGGTTGGAGACCCATCACCAACAACCTTTATTTTACCATCTTTTCCCCACTCAACTTTCCAAAAGTGGCTGAGGAATTTCTAATTCCTTAGCTCTGGCTACCCCTTTTAGGGATTTATAGCCGTGAGTATATGTATGTATGTATGTATTGGGTGTCGTAAGAGGCGACTTAGTGATGGGCTTATTAAGTATCTATTCAGCGATTCGGCTAGATATTTACTACTATCAACCTTCACTTAACATATTTTCCCCACACAAGTGGCTAAAAGGCCACCCCAAAAAAGGCTAAAATAAATTTAATTTTGTTATCTGGCTACCCTTTTTTGGGATATGTAGTCGTTATATGTTTTTATTATACATATATCGACCAGTATGTAGATATCCTTCTGGAGATCTTTGTATTATTTCTCTAAGTAAAACATTCCCCTAGTTTGTTGTGTCCACAACACTCTCCGATATAATAGAAAATACACTTTCCCAAGTAAAATTACAACACCTTTTCCAATTGGTTTTTACGATACCATCTTCCTGTTTTCTAACACTATCTCAGTTTCCTGCGGACAACGGATGTTTGAATGTGTGTACGGCGCAGTTGTATGAGCAAATCAATTTACAACCTGCAATGGAAACTTGTTTAAAATGAATTGAAAATAAAGCCTTAGCCTTGTAGTGCCAGCTTAGAATGTCATTACCCCTTTTGCTGTGTAGTGTCGGCTTAGAATAGCACTACTCCTTTCTTCCGGTGGGTGTACGTAAGAGGCGACTAACGGTATTGGGGGCTTTTAAGAGATTTTTGGGCGATGCAGTTGGAGACCCATCACCAACAACCATTATTTTACCATCTTTTCCCCAGATAACTTTCCAGAAGTGGCTGATTAATTTCTAATTCTTTAGCTATGGCATGGGGCTTTATTTAATTGGTTTTTGGGCGATGCAGTTGGAGACCCATCACCAACGATACTTTATTTCTACCATCTTGTCCCCTATCAATTTCCAAATGTGGCTGAAGAATTTCTAATTCCCTAGCTCTGGTTACCCCTTCAAAGGATTTATAGCCATGTGTATATGTATGTATGTTGAAGCTAGCATTAGTAGAATACACACTTTATCAGTTCTCACTTGACATACCCTCTGTCACTCTTCTTATGCGAGCTAAAACATTTCAGCTTAAGCTATTTAAATTTTATTTTACCTACACAAAGAGCTTAGGTTGTCTCATTCTAAACTGTATTTAAAAAAGATAGTTATGAACTGTAAAGAAAACAAGAAGTAGCCGATTATGTGAATATTAATTAAGGTGGGGGGACACTATTGTATGTCATACTTCAGGATTTTTCAGGATCGTATATAGTAATGACCAATTACATCAACCAGTGCCGTGTAGTGTCGGCCTAGAATAACACTACCCAATTTCTATCCGTGAGTGATAGTAAGAGGCGACTAGATGGTAGAAATAAAGTATTGTTGGTGAACGGTCTCAAACCGCATCGCCCAAAAACCACTAAAAAAGACACAATACCCTTAGTCACCTCTTAGGACATCCGTGGGTAGAAAGGGGTAGTGACATTCTAATATCTACACGGCACAAATTAAATATAGAGTAATTAGTATATATTTATGTATTTATTTTATTTATTTATCAATGTAACATCCTTATGTGTCACTTGCAGCAATAAATAAAATTATGCTTTTCTTAACCGACAATACACATCACTTATCATTTCACTGAATACCAATTCACATATCTTAATAACTTACTTCTCACGTCCTTGATCTCGTAGATAAACATTTCTTTACATTTCAAATCACTCTTATTGTACTCGTAATAAGAACTATTATTGTTTTGAACTAATTAATGGTTGATCCGATCAGCTGTTTTTATTACGCACTAAAGAGTTCTTTGTAGAGGTTACTATGTCAAACTAGTTGTGAACTTTATTATGAGAATTGGACTGGTATTGATATAATTATAACATAAGGGCATAATTTTATAAAACTAGATAAAAATACTTAAATTCTACCATCTTGTCCTCTATCAACTTATTGTACATATCTTGTCAGGAGCCCCAAGGAGGCAACACCAATACTTAAAATAAACTAATTCTCTTTTAAAAGTCGACAATCTTTAAGAGTAATACGAAAATGTGTGAAAATATTTGGAAGGGCATTTTTAGTTAAATTTTTTCTCTTGTTACATACATACATATACTCACGGCTGTAGTTCCCTAGAAGGGGTAGCCAGAGCCAAGGAATTATAAATTCCTCAGCCACTTATGGAAGTTGCGTGGGGAAAAGATGATGAAATAAAGGTTTTTGGTGATGGGTCTCCAACCGCATCGCCCAAAGTCCCTTAAAAGCCCCAATACCGTTAGTCGCCTCTTAGGATCACCCACGGGTAGAAATGGGGTAGTGTTATTCTAAGCCGACACTACACGGCAATCTCTTGTTGTTATTTCTTTAATTATATAAAAGACAGCATCAACATCTGTAAGTCATCCTTAACTTAATATCAACGTTCTTTTTTTTCAAATATCTGTAATAGGTCATGCCGTATGAAATTTACCGTGGTTAATTAGCTTTGATTAATTCGAAAGAACGTTGAATTCTATTCGTGAAATAATTCCAGTGTATATATATTACAAACATAGAAAATACTCAAGTGATCTTCTTATATTGATAACAAAGTATTTCCAAGATCACCGAATCGAGCGCGAAGCAAGCACTGCCGTGTGTGAGTCATGTTAGAGCGTACACTACTGCGGACTCAAACGCACATAGCAGCGTCTCACTCATATTCCTACATCGCGGAGTGTAAATGTTTTTCGAGTTAAGCATAGATACAAATTATAAGTTGGTACACAGCAAGGTGTACTGGCCAGTATATCTTTGCTGTTTCCACAGTGGTGACCCCTCGATAAGAACATACGCTTCTTTCTACTACATTTCTCGAGATCTACCCGCAACTTCTATTTCTCGCTTACCTCACCACACCATTCATTCAGCAGAGCATCTACAGGCATGCAATCACCGGCCTCACTGCTCACACTGAATTTGGTAATTGGTAATAGGTACCTCTTAGCTTTGATATCGTCGTATCGACTAGGAGGGGAGTACTGTGGGAGTCATGTTAGAGCGTACACTACTGCGGACTCAAACGCACATAGCAGCGTCTCACTCATATTCCTACATCGCGGAGTGTAAATGTTTTTCGAGTTAAGCATAGATACAAATTATAAGTTGGTACACAGCAGGGTGTACTGGCCAGTATATCTTTGCTTTTTCCACAGCCGTACCATCTTTTCCTCGAACCGTTTCGCCGCATTTTCAGGGCCCCATTCGAGAACCTCAGGATAGGATTAAAACGCTGAAATTTTCGTCACCTGAATTCGTAATCACACACTTGAAATCCAAAATTTCAAGTCGGTAGATCAATTAATTCCGAAGTTAAGCTAATACAAAGTTTCGCATTCTCGACCCTGACTGACTGACTCACTGATCATCAAAACTAACTAATACTTCCCATAGACCTAGAGAGCTGAAATTTGGTACAAAGGTAGATTTTTAACGCCCATATAAAGAAAAAACTATCATAACTATAATAGTAAATAAATCGCAGTAAGGAACCTTGGACTTGGCTCCACTTATTTTAGTGATTTTATACTTTTTAGAGATAAACAAGCAGCTCTATCGAGACTTGGCTAGTTTTTTACAGAATGATTTTGGTGGGTCAGACTTTCTGCATATAATATAAGATTTAGATTATTGTCGGTTCTTATATAAATACAAAAGCACATAAAGTAAAATCTAAACAAGTGATTTAGATAGAAATTAAGTTATGAATTGTTAAACCTACTGCCTTTTTCTTAACACGCTTATATCAGCATCACTTATATATTTTTGTATGGATGTATGTAAGAGATTCCTTTAAACTTGATTTTAACCCACTTTGAACAGATTGATTTCATTTAAAATTTGTACACATATCGGGAATCTGAGACAATATAATAATTTCATAGGTTCATTCCATTATCCTGATTAGGTTTGCCAGGATTAAATTACTTCAGATGATTCAGTACTAAAAAGCTAAAAATAAATATAGTTTAAAAAAACAGAAATCACGCATTTTAAGCACATTTATGTGTTCCAGTTTTTTTCAACTATATTTTATTGACTTTGCGTTTGTCGCAGTTGGGTAAAATTAAACCAACTAAATTTCTAATCCTAAGAAACTGAATCTAGCTTGAAAATAACACTCTATGTGACACTACAAACGATTCCAAATAACCTTGATACATCAGAAAAGAAAGTGCACGTACCAATTCAAAAATGTGTAGAATAATAAAAAGTTACTATCGTTGCATCTATATTTCCGAGATGCGTATGAGTCGGCACTGGATACACAGTAGCCGTGTGAAATAACCTAGTAACTATAGTTCAATGACTTGATCTTGGCTATGAGATTCTTATTGTAGGACGGAAGGTTAAGAAACAATAAGAAAATACCTATAGTTTTTACTGAGTTGTATCGGTTTGAAATAGTACTACTTGTAATTTATTTCTCCTGCGGGTGTTGTAAAAAAATAGGGTAGAAATAAAAAATAAAATAAAAATCGTTTATTTACAAGAACAAGAGTATTTATCAAGATGTTAAGTAGTTATTATGTACTTTGCCTAGTCTGCCATGAGGCGTGTAAATATTTGAATCATTATTAGGCTAGAAATTTGTATGTTGTACAAAATAAAAAATAACATACACTAGAAAAAAATAACACAAGTAGCACTAAATAAAAAATAAAATGTTACATATTGTCAAAAGTATTGTCACATGCCAAGTATATGCCTACAAAATAAAAATAAAACAAACAAACAACAAATAAATGTCAAAACATGTCACAAAATATAAAATCATAAACAATTAAATATCAATAAAATCTTGGATGGAATAATAGCACTTTATTCCATCCAAGATTTTATAACACGGTATTAGAGCTTGTAGGAATATTGGGTGAAATGATAGGAGGGTCTCACCATCAACCTTTAATTTACAATCCTTTCCCCAATCAACTTCTAAAAATGGCCGAGGAATTTCTGATTCAGAAGCGCTGTGTGAATTTAAGTAAATATACTTTGAAAATACCGTTTGCACCGTATGTTTCCGTTGTTGTGGGAAGTAATGTGAGTAGAGAACGACCACGGAGGACACATCTGGACTAAATTGAGAGTGTCTTCAAAGGGCAGGCGTCCGAAATGTGAAAAATAAAAGAGCATAATAATTTAAAAAATAAGCACTTTTTCTATTTGGAAATTTAATGTTCATCGCTGGAGTTTCTACGTCCCTTGCAGATTTGTCTAAATCTTTTAATTTAAGATCACTTAGTTAAATTTGTTTATTTAATATTTGGCACCGATTAATACTTACTAATCATCATCATCACCAAACGATATACTTCTTCTCCTGGACCGGAATAAAACATATTTTGAAAGCTCTCTTATAATAATGAAAATGTTTATTCAAGTAACAAAGACTCACATTACATACATACATACATACATACATATACTCACGGCTATAAATCCCTAGAAGGGGTAGCCAGAGCTAAGGAATTAGAAGTTCCTCAGCCACTTTTGGAAGTTGCGTGGGGAAAAGATGGTAAAATAAAGGTTGTTGGTGATGGGTCTCCAACCGCATCGCCCAAAAATCCCTTAAAAAGCCCCAACACCGTTAGTCGCCTCTTACGTACACCCACCGGAAGAAAAGGATTAGTGTTATTCTAAGCCGACACTTCACAGCAAATTACTACTACTCACATTAGTGTTAGTAAAGCCAGTTCTTAAGGGCATTATCAAAGTCATCTATCTTAAAGTGCATTATGGAAGAATCTCATATAATTTTCTAATAAAGAAATCATAGACTTGTCTTCACATAATGGGTGAGGTTAGGTCATCTATAGCCATTCACTCATGAGGTACAAAGGTTGCAATGGTAAATACAGGGCTTAGAGAAAGTACTAAACAACGAAGATTCCTCTATGATAGAGCTTGCAGGCAATAGGAAGAAGGGCGTAAGTACTTGAAGTATTATTTGTTAGTTTAAGGTATAATTTAATGCATCTAGGAATCACATAACATTTTCGACCGCTAGTTGTAGTTCCTACCACAGTCCATCACATCGGCCTAGGAAAGGTTGGTAGACCTGAACGATTTTTATTGATGAGGGTCTATTAAAGACCGAAGATGAATTACCGATTCAAGAAAAAGAGGAAAAACTATTTTCGTACTCGTACTTGTATTATTATAATTTTGCGTTATGGTTTAGTCCTTTGGCAAGATAACGTTTAAGTCAGCTAGTATGTATATCGAAGAAAAAAATTACAAACGTCATCCAATTGTTTAACTGTAAATGTATGAAAAGCGATGGTATGGTATGTTGGTGTGCGTAATGTATGTTTTATTGACTTAAGATGCATAGTAATAATAAATATATATATATATATATATATATATATAATAACGTCATGAAATATTTCTTTCTATCCGCGTCATTTGATAGAAAAGGCGTCAAAGATTTCGCTTCACGTACTAATACATAGATACGACAAATAACGAAAGGCCTGTTTACGTATGTCGAGCAAAGCGTGGCTGTAGGGGCATTCCCAAAGCGGACTATTATTATAAGTCCCTCCATGGCCCAGTCAGATCCGTGAGCAGTGAAAGTAAGCGAAAGCCTTATTGGGGCTCTCAGTAGGGTGGCCATAACTCTCGGGAATTTATGTGCGGCACGAGACTGATATGATCTAGGGTTAATTATTAAATTAAATGTTGAACTTTTGTAATTGGATTAGTGATTATAATATTTGCTAATAATATATGTTGTTTCGGTCTCCTTTAACAAACTTAGATGTTTTGTGCCTATTTCACTTATGCGATTTCAGTTTATTTGGCTTTAGACATTTTTTGTCTCATTTAAAGTCAAAGTGCATTTTGTGCGATTCACATTGCAAAGTTATGAGTTTCCAATTTATTTGTTGTTGTATTAAGCATACCTATGATTTCGACTTGTGCACTTAACAAGTACTAGTACCATTTAAACATACGCTAGAACCTTGAAATTATTTCCACATATTTTATTTTTAATCTGATTACTTATTATTGTCCTAACAAATAATAGCCACACTACATATTTAAATCCAAATGTCTCACACATTATCAAGATGATTGCTATATCGAACAATATAATGGCCATTGACTATCGTGACTTTGCACTATAATAGATGATATAAAAAAAACTTTCTTACATTATTTTATCGCGTTTTTGTATGAAAGCGCCTCATGTGACCAATCACGAAATTTACACGTTTTTAGAAGTCATGATTACGTTATTTACGAATTTATATAATGGGTACACTTTTAATAACAGAAAACATACATATTTTCTCTTCATAAAATACAAAAAACAAGAATCAACAATTCCTAGGCACTTATAGCTGATGAGGTATAAATATTGTCAAATCCAGAATCGTTGGTGATTGGTTTCCGCTTTACTTTACTACCTAAAAATCACTTAAAAAGCCTCGTTCCCTTAAATTTGTTACATATATACATACATATACTCACGGCTGTAATTCCCTAGAATGGGTAGCCAGAGCCAAGGAATTATAAATTCCTCAGCCACTTTTGGAAGTTGCGTGGGGAAAAGATGGTGAAATAAAGGTTTTTCGTGATGGATCTCCAACCGCATCGCCCAAAAATCCCTTGAAAGCCCCAATACCGTTAGTCACCTCTTACGATCACCCACGGGTAGAAATGGGGTAGTGTTATTCTAAGCAGACACTACACGGCACGGTGTTATTTTAAGCTAATATTAAGGTAACTATAACGGTAGTAGTCGTTAGTCTACCAACCCGCAATTTGTCAGCGCAGTGGACTATGGCCAAATCACCCTATATAGGGTAGACTCGAGCCCCTTGGTGGGGACATACATGGGCTGTGAGGAGATGAGGAAGAAGCTAATATTACACTTTAAAGTCCTATGACTTAACGAGTATCCTCTGACTGTATTGTAATTGTTTCTTGGACCATTATTAACAATTTCTTGGCCAGAAAATCCTACCTTTTTAAATGTTTATTATTTTATTATATTTCACAATTGGCTGAGTAATTTAAATCTTTTTGTTCATGAAAACCTCATGTGGGGATTATTACTAATTAATAAAGAATAAATAAAGAAAGTGGCCTTCCGAATTAGTAAAAAATTCGGAGGTAGGAAACGCAAACACTACTAAAACGTGTAAAAGAAATAAAGGATAGAAGAATTTCGCGCTGGCAGCCATTGACATGGTAGCTCAATTGGCAAGAGCGACGGGGGCGTATACCCGAGGTCGCGGGTTCGAATCCCGCCTGTGTCGAAATTTTTCTTTCCTTTATTTATTCTTTATTAATTGGCTGAGTAATTCCTAATTCTAGATTTCCGGGTACTTTATTTTGTGTACTCTATGCGGCGCGTTTTCTGTTTTTGAGTTTTAAATCCATTTTAGAATTTAAAGCCTTGGTATGTGTTAATATTTTCAATATATTCCCCTGAAAAAAAAAAAACTAACATTTTAATAGACTACAACGTTAGAAATGCAGATCAGACATTGACTAGACCAACAAACCAGTTTGGCTCCAAGACGATTTGATTACATTCGACACAAGTTAGTGACACACCAATATACTGTAAAAAAATCCGAAATCAAGCTATACATAAATACGTGATGTTCAGAAGTATTAGTACCTCTGCCAACCCCTTCGGGGATATTCGGCGTGAACGTTTATGTTTATGTTTATGTTTATGCTTATGCTTACATAAATACAGAACTCGAATGCATATTTTTGAAAACGCTTTTAGTTCAATGTAAAGATGACTTGAAAATGTTTGTTAATCTGTTACATATTTAGGACAAACAGTAATATTTTATCCTTTCAACGTTGAATAATATTGTGAGAAGTAATATATCGGATTGAACAGTCCTTATAGCAGTTATAAATTTATTTTTAATTGTTTAAAATTTTATCACAACTTTAATAATCTTAAGGATGAA
This sequence comes from Bedellia somnulentella, assembly GCA_963576735.1. NCBI lineage: Eukaryota > Metazoa > Arthropoda > Insecta > Lepidoptera > Bedelliidae > Bedellia > Bedellia somnulentella. The sequence continues at coordinate 5,480,291 of OY755192.1, read as the reverse complement.
AACGTAATTCACAATAAAGAAAATCTATGTTTCATGAAAGCAGTTCAATGTTTTTTGCACCAGCCATTTATAGCAACTTTCAATCAGGAAAATATTAATGTGTATGTCTTAATAGCTATACCATGGCATTAATACTCAAAATCTATCACGAAAATATTTTGAATTCTCGCTTTTGCCAAAATTACATATTCATTTATTAAATGGCATGTGCTTTACATTTTCTGGACAAACATAAGTTATGAAACATTACTTGTTGTTTTTGTACTGTACAAGGATCTGATAAATGTAGCACCATTCAAGGTTTAAAATTTTGATGTCAAATTAAAAAATATTTAGTGTTCCAGCTCTGCAAACGTTTATGCCTTGGTGTGGCTTCAACTTATTTCACTTTCTGAACTGATTAACAAGTCAATGTTATCGGTCAATGATCTGACTAATTATGTGCAAAAACGTGCAATACTATGTAAGATTATGTATCTCAATTAAATTACATCATTTTGTGAACATTTATATCTATATCGACATTTAAAAACTTACACATACATACATATACTCATGGCTATAAATCCCTAGAAGGGGTAGCCTGAGCTAAGGAATCGAAATTCCTCACAATTTACGTACACCCACCGGAAGAAATGGGGTAGTGCTATTCTAAGCCAACACTACACAGCAATGGCGAGTCTGGCTTGTGGGGTTAGTAGTATGGCCATTTTGAATAACATCAGGAATAACAGTCGGTCACAATAAATAATAGCTGTTAATGAAATTATTATTTTTGTGTGTTTTATTTAGGTGATATTTTATTTAATCCTGACGACCTCTTTATTCCCAGGCATTCAGTTAATTACTAAAACACAACTTCATATCTGGCAATGATGAAGACAAAGGTACAAAATTGTAACTACAAATTGAAATTGTGTTATTATACTATTTTAGTTACCTTCTCATACCTAAAACAAGTTTCACCTCCCAAATATAATGGGCCTCGAAATAAGCTAAGTAATAAAATAATTTGAAACAAAATACTTTATTTCCTCTTTCTATATAATTTCTTTAATAGTGTCATTGAGTTTTAGTTGGCTATTGTTGTTGTTTTCAAATAAGCGGTGTTACTATTATCACTTTCACTTCAAAGTCAAGTGTGTGAACACTTAGATAGAAGTTCTTGTGCCCTTCTCTTTTTACTTTGAAACAATTTTTTGAGCTCATTATGAACTAAGATACATATTACTACATACATACATACATATACTCACGGCTATAAATCTCTTAACGGGGTAGCCAGAGCTCTGGAATAAGAAATTCTTCAGCCACTTTGGAAGTTGATTGGGGAAAAGGTGGTAATAGTAAATGTTTTTGGTGACGGGTCTCCAACCACTTAAATTCACTTAAAAAGCCCTATACCCTTAGTCGCCTCTTACGATCACTCACGGGTAGAAATGGGGTAGTGTTATTCTAAGCCGACACTACACGGCAACGGATATTTATATATTTACTATTACTAACGGTACATATATAAATATCCTCACGCAATAACGATAGGCAGAGACTATCGATCGCCATTTTCTACTATCCTGGCAAAGGTCTCGCTACATATATCAATCTTTTTAAACACACACTTTAATTCAGACTTACAAAGAAATCTAGACTAACTGCTCAGAATAAAGATTGGAAGCATTTTAAAACTGCATCTCAGCAGAACCAAGCCTAAAATATTTTAGAATAAAAACTCATATCTCCAAATTCCAGTTTTTCAGAGAAGTTGAACATTTTCTTTTCCTTACTAATGACTGAGAAATGTTAACAATTTAAACCTTTTCGGGTAATCTTACATATATCACTGACTGCTAATTTTAACTTTAGGCACAGTCTGAGAAGTTTAAAGGCAATAGTTGCTCATACCTAGCCTCATAACATTTAGTAAAAAAAATAAAGGAAAAGAAAAGTAGTTTATGCAACGAGAAAATTTTCGATAAATAATAAATTGTTTTACAGGTAAGAAGTACACTTGACAGTCTTATAAATAGTAGTATATATGCACACGCATACTGCATTTAGCTGTTTATTTTAGCTGATACTAGAAAAAAAAACTGTCAATAAGACGCGACTCCATTTAAGATAATAAAATATTAAGCTTTAACTTTTCCTTATTTATTCATAATTTAATGACATACGTACATATACTCACGCCGTTAGTTCCCTTTAGGGTAGGCAGAGACTATCGATCGCGCCACTTTATATGATCCTTGCAAACCTCTCTAGCTTCGTTCACATCCAACAATATTTTCATACATGCTCTTTTATTCTTCCTGCTTCGGACACCTGCCTTTTTGAGCACTTTATCTGTTTAGAGTCCTCAGAGACCGTCCTTTACTAATACTGCCTTCCACATTTGATAAAGTACTTAATTTATATTTTGGTTCGGTATGGTTTAACTCCCATGTAGGATCAGCTTAATATCATGATTAATGACCGACTAACATATGAAAAAATTATACATACATACATACATATAATCACGGCTATAAATCCCTCAACGGGGTAGCAAGAGCTTTGGAATGAAAAATTCCTTAGCCACTTTTGGAAGTTGATTGGGGAAAAGATGGTATAATAATAAATGTTTTTGGTGACGGGTTTCCAACCACATGGCCCAAAACTCACTTAATAAGTCCCTAGTGTTATTCTAAGCAGACACTACACGGCAAAAAATTATGCACGCATAAATAATAATTACAAGCTAATTACTTAAAAAAATCGGTAGGTGAAAATCTGTTATCTAATAATGAGTTTTAATATAGGGTAAACGTGCTAATGGCGAGAAATGTAATAAAATAGCAATTACTTTTGAGATTATGCATAAAATGAACATATGACGAAAAAAAAGAAAGTAACAGCTATTTCATTTCTTAGTGCTATTAGATCAAACAAAGTTAGGTAAAAGCATAGCAAGCAAAAGGCAACTTTAGGTCGTTACACTTATTTGAAATGAGTACGTAGATGACATACGTACTACGGAAGTTGTACTAATCCCGAAAAACAGGAAAGATATCATTCTTTGCTTATTTTTTTTATTAGATTTATTATATAACGGAGGTTATACAAAACTATTGATTTTGTACCTAAATCATATAAATCCCTAGAAAGGGTGGGCAGAGCATCCCAATCAAAAAATCTCCAGCCACTGTTGAAAGTTAAGTGGGGAAAAGGTTGCAAAATAAATGTTAATAGGTATCCAACCGCATCGCCCAATGATCACATAAAAATCCCCAAAACCGTTAATCACCTCTCACGAACACCCACGAAAAAATTGGGGTAGTAAGCTGCCACTACACAGCAAACTACTTTAACTATGTTATATATTATATAAGTATATATTATATAAGTTAATTTGAGACAAAACAATTCAAATGCAATTAAATGAATTTATTTCACTACAGCCTTGTCCACACAGAGATTTTGGTTGGATACAGAATCGGGGCTGCACTAATGTTTCTTTTTTAAGTCATATCATATGCGTGGTAAATTTATTAAGGTCAGAAAAAGTTAAGGAAAATAACATAGTTTAGATCTGTTATCATGCGGCAGCGCATTAGTATAAAACAGCAATAAAGAAAGAAAGAAAAGTTATTTATTTGCTATTAAAGGCACAAAAATTAACAATATACACACAACAAATAATAATACAAAAGGAGAAAAAACTATAGATAACCAAAGAAAAGTATAAACACTTTTTTTTTATTAATAATACAAATGGCAAAAAATCAAAAAAAGATATCATTTAACATGCCCCTTATCACTTAAATGCACTGTCTAAGTAAAACTTGGGTAATCTGAATAGTAAGTGACACAAATATCATGTGCATCTTTTTGTAGTGTTACTGTTACATAATTAAACAAATAAAAGTTTCTTTCTTCTTTGATGTTCAGAAATTTTTGTATATCTTTTACGCATTCAGGCCTACACGACATTAACGATTAATTCAATGATTTGTTATAAATGCTAACACAAGTATTTAACACCGAAATTATTTTAGGTATTGGTGTCAGAATTAGGAATTCCACAGTCTCCTTGGTTGTTGAGTTCGGAGTGAAATAAAAAATAGTTGGCGGAGGGCCACCTTGCTCAGCATTCACTTAAATAGTTCACCCGTTCGAGATCCGCAGGAAGAAATGGTTTAATGCTATTCTAAGTCGACTCTGCACTGCAAAATCGAAAACAGTTACCTAATAAAATAATTACTTTGAACTTTGATCTCCAACTACTGCAATTAGTTGAGATAAATCTCTCATGTTTTGTTATCCATAGACAAAAGTATCGTGAAAGTTTTTGATGAGACGAATCAATATAATCGAGTACCAATATAAATCTTTTTTTAATTTAACAAATTGTCGATGGTCAATGAACTATGGCAATTAAAAGTGAAAGTAAATTTGAAAATGGTAGTAAAGATATGAGACTTATGGGTTTTGCAATTACTTCTAAGTTTTGTAATAAGATTTGTGTAATGTTCGGTGATTTGTCACAATTATGTTTGTTACTGCCTCCGTAGTTCAGCGGTAAGAGTACAAGGCTTACATCCCGAGAGAACGAGTTCAATTTGTGATTCTTCATATATATAATATATTTTTTAAATATTATAGTAAGGGTCCTTTATCTTCGCAATACTATGTTGTGTAAAGCTATAAGCTAACTTTAGTAATTTCAGATCAATAAAAATAGAGTAGCATGGCAAAACAAAGACTGATATTGTCCCATGAAAATGAGTTTTCTATTATGAATCAGACAGTTATGCCTGGCACCATTTATATTTTTAATATTAATATTCTTGATTAAAATTAACTATATTTTATTCCTATTCAGCTAAATTTCGATTTTATAGATAAACCGACCCGAAGAATATTTTTAGGATAACCACATAAAGTTGAATCGTTTTTTTGTTCATGAAAACCTCATGTGGGGATTATCTATCTTCTATCTTCTATACTTATAATAAATCTGTAGAGAGGTCAATTCTGTACATGAAATATATTTTCAAAATAACCATCGTGTGGTGATTAGGGATCGATACTGATGCCAAAAATGCCATCAGTAAAATTTTTGTCTGTCTGTCTGTCTGTCTGTCTGTCTGTCGGTTTGTATGTTCCTTATGGAAACAAAAACTACTCGACGGATTTTAACGAAACTTGGTACAATTATTCTTCATACACCTGCGCAGGTTTTTGTATACTTTCCAGCAGAGTAGTAAAGGGGAATTTTGGGTAATTTTGGGAAAAAGGGACCAGTTACTCCATTTTTTAAGCTTCCGTCGCGTGTGCAGCCTCAATGGTTAAACTTACATAGAAATCATGTGTGACGGAAATATTCTTCATAAAATTATCTATAAAAAAAACCTCAGCAGTTTATGTCTATCTTTTACAGTTGGCTCACAATAACACGTGTAATTCCTGATAGCTTAGCAGTTCGGATCATTCTGATTATATTTGTTTACTCTTACGATTGTAAACGTCTCACTCATTCCTAATTTAAAAAAGGTAACATTATTACCTATTCAATAAAAAAAAGAATCATAGAAATCGGTAGACAAACAACGAAATTATACATAAAATAAGCCATCGCGCCCGTGATCAAAACTAAATCTTTACTAATTTACATATAACATACTAGATGGCGCGAGTAGTTGCATCCTAAATCACGTAATGATTTATTTTTTAGATTGTTATAAATACTTAATAGCGTTTTGGACTAAACTACACTGTTTAGGGAGTGCTATAAATTTAATAAATTGAAAACATTGCGCTGAATTTCACAATGCTTGAGCAGTGACTGAAGAAAGAAACCCCAGATATTTAAAAAAACAACGCTACCCGTGCGAAGCTGGGACGATCCACTAGTCACTAATAAATAAAGAATAAATAAAGGAATGAAGAATAAATAAAAAGGATTGATTGGCAAGAGCGACAGGGGCGTATACCCGAGGTCGCGGGTTCGAATCCCGCCTGTGTCGAAATTTTTCTTTCCTTAATTTTTTCTTTATTTATACGTAAAGTTGGTTAATTATATCTTAGACATAACCTAACATATCTCTGAAATCAAAACGGTTGACCCTACATTTATAAAACATCAACAGCATATTTGACCATATTTGCCGAAAATTTGATTACTTAACGTACAAACGTTGGCTGTGCAGTGCTGGCTTAGAATAGCACTACCCATTTCTTCCGGTGGGTGTACGCAATAGGCTATTGGGGCTTTTAAGGGATTTTTGAGCCATGCAGTTGGAAACCCATCACCTTTATTTTACCACTCACATTTCCAAAAGGGGCTGAGGAATTTCTAATTCCTTAGCTCTGGCTTCCCCTTCTAGGTCTTTATAGACGTGAGTATTGTATGTATGTATGTTGACTACGTGTACTGTTACAAAAAATGATTCTTTTTTATACAAAAGTACAGGAAAAAATCCTAAGTATAAAAAATTAAATAATGTAACGACCACAAGTACCAAATAACAACAACTCACGTGATCTCAACGAGATGAAAAGAAAGTGATGTGAACACCGAATAAAATAACATGACCTCTAATCATACTTAGCTTTTTTTCGTTTTTGTCAGACGCTGAACGTGACTTAGTTTTATCTAGTTTTTTTATTTCTGTAATAGTTATGTAGCTTCAATACGTAATAGGTATTCAGACTAGGTCAGTTACAATAATATCGCCTTGCGGTTTTAATCACTTATAGTATTGAGAGAAATTGTTTTGTAGTTTTAGAATTTTAGTTTAAATAATTTTCTTTGTACGTAGGTAATTTATTAGGTTGAGAATTAGTATGAAAATTAAATAGTTTTTGATCGTAGGGTCTAATAACTTCGTAAAATTTTAAATGTTTAAAAGGAATATTTGTATTACAACAGAGTTTCTTAATATACTATCAACTTGTTGTTCTAAGCAAATCGTGCGTGTTGCACCAAATAAATGTTCGAACTATTTTGTAATACTTGGAGTTTTAAAAAAACTACCTTGCCGCGACATGATATGGACTGTATTTTATAGTGTTTGTCAAAATTTATTTAACGGTAGCGATAAATAATATTCTTACATCTCATTGTAAATAAATTTTTGTAATATTATATAACGTTTAAGAAAATTGATTGCAAAATTACATTTTCTCAAACTAATTTACATAAATGAAATAATAAAATCTTTAATTCTTAAATTGTTGATTTCCCTAAAACATATTAATATACCTTCATGTATATACGCTACGCAAAGACAATAAATTATGAACTAGCCCATCGTCTTACATACATCAAAAGGTATTTTTTAATGTGTTTTATAAACAGTGTTATGTATCTTATAATTCAATGGTATTAGAATAAATTTTAACACTCAACATTTTCTCCGCTTTCAAGTCAAGTTACCCTATCGTTTTCTTGCATTGCTCCAAACTGGTTCTACAGGGATTTCCACTGTCTCCTCCTATAAGCCCCATATACTTTCCCTTGAACAGATATTTCAAAGCCCCATATTTTTATATAAAAGAATAACATTATTGGCGTACGTAAATTATATGTAATTGTATAAAAATAGTATTTAAAAATTATATTATGTTATAAAATGAGAGCATTTTCAATTTTAATATGACATTTATAATAATCACTTTTACTTGCATCCAGAGATCATGTACTTGACCGACCCGTGAAAGTTCATAAGTGGCGCTTGATTTTCGTTAGTTTTTTGAAGTTGATTCACACCGAGAAGTATTATAGCAGGCCGCTAGATTAGAGGGGTGAGGCGTCGTATTTAAGATGACGCAGAATCGCGCTCGCTTACAGTCTAGCTTGAGACACGGAGGGTTGCACAATGTGGCGAAGTTTGATAGTTGCAGTCGCTTTAAGCGCTATTTGCGCTGCATTACCTGCTCAAGACACGGGGCATTCGGACAATGAACTTGACGGATTAAGCGATTGTCTAAAAAAGGATTCCACGACATGTCTCAAGTACAAATTCTTTTCGTTTGTTGACAAAATGCTCGGACAGAAGGACAATTTTGCTTTGACCGATGGTGTGACCGTAGTGAGAGCTTCTGACGTTCCTGCTGAAACTGGTGCTCCACGTGCCTTAGACCCCGTCTCAAGACTCCGACGCTATTTGGAAACACATTCAATACGAGTTGAAGTAAAAGGATCGGATGTGATTGAAACCGTTTCGGGTGTAGGTCGTGCTTTAGAAGATACCGTAGCAGGTTTTACTGAAGAAAATGAAATTTCCGATGAAGGTCGAGGAAAGAAGAAGAAGGCACAAAAGATTTTGGGACCTTTGATGATGGCTTTGGCTATGAAGTTGATGGCACTTATGCCCTTGGCTATCGGAGCGATAGCATTGATTGCTGGCAAAGCATTGTTGATCGGTAAAATCGCTTTAGTATTATCAGCGATAATTGGTCTGAAAAAGTTGTTGTCTCAACAGAAGCATGTGACTTATGAAGTGGTAGCGCACCCTCATCATTCTTCGAGTCATAGTTCCGGTCATGACTACAGTAGCGGAGGAACGAGTGGATATGGAGGTGACTCCGCTGGTTATTCGGGAGGCAGCAGTGGTCATAGCAGCGGTGGATGGGGAAGATCCATGGACGCTCAAACCTTAGCATACGCTGCGCAAAAGCCCTAGTAATATGAACCTCATGGCCTAGATGCATCTGAGGTCAAAGACTGCCTGCATAGTAGTTTACTCTCACCGATGCTCCCAACTGTAACTGATTTATTTATATTTCTTGTGTGTTAGAAAATGTATGATTGTATTTATTGACTGATGTTAACATTTAAGCTTGTTAAATTCATTGCCATTTCGCTCAATGATTTTATAGTCATTATTGTTTTTATTTATATAATTCATTATAACTGATGTATTAGTTCAGTAACTATTTTTATATAGTGTATGTATTGTATGCAATATTAATTGTCATTTATATATTTAAGACTTAAGTACAAATTATGTATGGTTTTATAACCAAAAGATGGCTTTAATTTATTATAAGTATTATTATTTAAGGTATTATTTATACGTTTGTATATATTATAAGATTCTCATGTTGTGTAACTAGTTTTATATTTATATTAAAAGTCATCTTTGCCATTATTTTATTTTATTATTTATTTGCATAAAACGTACTTTATGCTAAAACTCGATACAACAAATATCTGTAACATGTTATGTAATAATTACATTTTCATAAAATTGTTAATAAAAAATCAAAACATGTTGTTTGTCATTATTTCCCCAAGTCTAATAAAAAACTCATATATATAAAGTACTAATAAACATTAGAAAGTGACGCTCTATAAGCACAAGTAAAAGCCTTAATCTCAGCATGAGAACCTTATATAGATGAGCATTACAAAAAGGCTTGTAAAGAGACAGGTGAATTTCCATACTACAATACCGCCATCAGCATTTAATGACCAACATTACTGCGAAGTGGTTCACTTAGACGAAGTCTTTTCTCAAGCTCAAAACCTACATTGTAAACTTTTCCATGTTCTATATCTATACGCTTCTAACATATTTTTGCTCTATCTATTTTACTCTATATCATATTACCAACACTTAGTTTTATATAATTAAAGATTCTGAAATATTTAGATGTTAGTAAATTAAAATGCCGATCATTTATATCGATGAGAAGTAAAATTTCTATTCATAGAGCTTTTCCTTTATTCGCTAGACCAATTATAGAGAATATAGCTTTCCTTGGATCCGGGTCGGTGTATGCCCCCTTAGCTTTAGAGAAAGGTAGTGCAGGTGAAATTCTAGTCACGATTTAACATAGAACGTTGTGTTGTATGAAAAGTAAAACTATTGTTACGTTTTGGCAGGTTATTATTGATCTGTCTACTCACATGATTTATTACGTGTTGAAGATATGAATATCAGAGTGATATTTGAACGAACGGGTAATGACTTGTAGTTGTATCAGATATTTTAGTGCTTTAATAATAAATTGTACTTTTTACTTGAATTATTTGGGTTTTAGGATCGGCTTCGACGTTAGACATTTTCTAGGTTTAAAAAAAGAAGGTTCTCAATTCGACTATGGATATGATTCCAGAGCTTTCCAGAAAGATCCTATTATATTTTAATGAGGTTTGATAGCGTGGTATTAAAATATTTCGGAAATGTAAATGACTCTTAATTATCAAATATTGTATGAAAAATTAAGTATCCGTCAAATGAGTGTGACGGCGGTTACTTTTTGTCAAAAATAAAATATTTAAAAAAACCGGCCAAGTGCGAGTCGGATCGCGCACTAAGGGTTCCGTACTATCATATATATAGAAAATCCCGTTTGTGTGAAAATCATGGGAGCCAAATTAGGTAAGTAATTTGATTTATGACGTTTAAAAATAGAACTACGGGCTAGATCTCATTCAAACCAATTTTCGTTAGTAGTTTGTATATTTTACACATCATATATTTTTTTCAGTATTATCATGCCCATATTTTAGAAGTTACGGGGGGGGACACACATTTTAGCACTTTGAAAAAGTCTCTCGCGCAAACTATTCAGTTTTGAAAAAAATGATATAAGAAACCTCAACATCATTTTCAAATACCTTTTGATAGATACCCCACATGTATAGGTTTGATGAAAAAAAAAATTTTGAGTTTCAGTTCTATGTATGGGGAACCCTAAAAATTTTGGTTTTTTTTTCAGATTTTATTTTAAAATCTTAATGCGGTTTACAGAATACATCTACGCACCAATTTCCAATAATGTAGTTCTTATAGTTTCGGAATAAACTGGCTGTGACATACGGACGGACGGACGGACGGACGGACAGACAGACAGACATGACGAATCTATAAGGGTCCCGTTTTTGCCATTTGGCTACGGAACCCTAAAAAGATATTGAATTTGCTATCAAAGCAATTTTTATATAATATACTCATTCATTTCGACTTCTAAAATGTCTAAATAAATAACTTCCTATTACGCTTTTGATAAATATTTGACTAACATCTAATAATTCACACAGTAGGTTTTCGTATAGGAATAAGAATAATATTCACAAAATAGCTATTAAAAAAGAAATTATTCTGTGTTCACTTATTTAACATATTGCCCATTATGCGTTTTCTCCAAAGTAATTGCGCGTTGATTTGGTTAATTATACAGTCATTGTATTTTAACAACAAAATTATCATTTTAAAAACTCTGAAGTATATGTTTGACCTAAAAGTGTTGAAAGAAAATCTTGATTTGTTTCTTTTTATAAGAATCTCCATTCATGTATTATGGGAAGTGTTATTCTGTGCTAGATAAGTAAAGTACGTACGAGCGTTCTCGTATAAGTAGTTTAGGTCAATGTACGTTTTTTTTTAATATCAATTGTATAATTGTCAACAAAATGGTTTTGTGATTAGTTCCTATCACCAAATTAGCTAAAAAAAATTACTAAAAAAGGTGCCAGGGCTTCAACATCAACAATTTTGTACCATTTTCGGAAATTGAGACAGAACACACATACACTTATACTCATGGCCATAAAATTTTTATAACCGTACCAGAGGTTCAGATTCAGAATTTCTTCAGCCACTTCTGGAAGTTAACTGGGGAAAAAATTATACAATAAATGTTTTTGGTGATTGGTCTCCAACCGCATCGCCCAAAAATCACTTAAAAAGCCGCGTTACCCTTAGTCGCCTCTTAAGATCACACATGGGGAAAATAGGGTAGTGCTAATCTAAGAAAGTACTCAGCATGACATGCATGAGACAGAACAAAATAGTGAAATAAATTAAAAGCTTTAGTTGCAAGAATATATTAACGTCATTTTTATTTCTCGTTTCCATAGATGTTATCGAAATATCACCATGTAAAAAGCACAATTAACATATAATAATATATATACATACATATTCTCACACCGTTAGTTCCCATTGGGGTAGGCAGAGACTATCAAATGCCACTTTGTACGTTCCTGGCAAACCTTTCTTGCATTGTTCACATCTATCAATCTTTTAATACGTGCTCTTTTCTTCTTCATACTTCGGACACCTGCCTTTTAATGAACATTCCTAAAATATGCTTGTTATTCTGAAACTGTTCATGGCCAAGAGAAGTTTGCCAGGATCGTACGAAGTGGCGATCGATAGTCTCTGCCTACCCCAATGGGAATTAACGGCGTGAGTTTATGTATGTATGTATGTATGTTCATGTCCCCTTACAAACTTGCTATTTGTGTTATAATTCCAGATGTGTACTTTATCAACGTATTTTTAGCCTTTTGTATTCAATTGCCTAAAAGACATTTTCATGAGTAACTAATGATTTAACGGAAAACCGTTTAACCTTTTAATGTCGCACAATAGATAAGTAAATTTCCCTTGTGGTTTTTCGGCCTTCTATTGTAGTACAAAATTGATGAGACGAATCAAAC